>JUJX01000007.1:123749-531137 GCA_000800745.1 Diaporthe longicolla
GGGGTTCAGGAAAAGCAAGCGATGGATGATCTCCAACCCGTTCGCTTTGACCATCCCGCGTAGGGCAACCGTTGAGAAAGTGAGAAGACAAGACAAAGTTAAATAGCCTAGCCTAGCCTGAGCGACCGAGCGGGCTGGCGAGCACCCAAGGTTCGGACGACACGACGGTGTTTCGGTTGCGACCCTGACCACAAGACGGCAAGGTGCCATAGACTAAGAGTCGAGTCTACACTAGACGGGGCAGACTGCTTCCGCCTTCCTGGATTGACAGGACAGTCAAGACTCTCCGACCAAGAAAGACCGACCAAGAAAGACCTCCCGACACACCTGCCAGTCAGTCAGTCAGTCAGTCCAGCCCAGAACAGCCCAGAACAGAACAGAACAGAACAGCCCAGAACAGAACAGAACAGAACAGAACAGAACAGAACAGAACAGAACAGAACAGAACAGAACAGAACAGAACTGGACCACCCATCCATCCACACACACACACTCTCTCTCTCTCTCCAAACCTTGTCCACCTGCTCATGCTACATGCTACCTACCACAATTGACCTCTCTCCGTCCGTCCCATTGCACGACGGCTAATTACTAAGTTGCTATTATTGTGCCGCACTTAAAACGGGAGCTCTAACCAACTTCCGACGGCCTCAGTCATCCCCCCCGACGCGACATAGGACCGACAAACCACTCCGGGCAACAAGTCCTGGACTTGAGTCTTGGTTTCGGGGGCACACGGGTTTCACAGCTGAGCAGGGCGACTCGCTCGGGTCGCACTGCGTCGCCCCGGTGCCAGGTCGGATGTCTGTTCCTGATCCTGCTCACACTGAAGCTGCTTCTCCTGCCGCTGCCTCAGACGCGGCAATCCACGTCGCCATTGCAGACGAGATCCAGGTTGCTGCCGACGACACCCCTGAGCCCCAGATCCAGCCCGACGGGCCTGCAGGGGAGCACGACGACAGGGAGAACGAGACCCAGGAGCAGCAGCAGCAGCACCACCACCACCACGAGCAGGAGGAATCTCAGCCTCAGCCTCAGCCTGACCAGCATGAGCCTGACCAGCATGATGAACAGCAGCAGCAGCAGCAGCAGCCACAGACGCAGCCGCAACCCCATGAGACGCCGCAGCTAGATCCTGATCCGCAGGGGCAGCATGATCCCCAGCACGCTGAGGACAGCGCCCAACATGCCAGCACCCACGAGGCATTGAACGGACATGGTTCGGGCTCTGGGCAGGAAAATGATGAACTCAAGGGCCACGGTACGTTACATTCATTTCCCTAGCCTTTTCACGTCAGCTTTTGCCCATCGGACGATGTGCTCGCCTGCTGCATACGCGCCCCCAACGATCCTCTCTGTCTCTTCGCTCGCTCTCCCGGCTCCACCTCCACTCCCCTTCCTGGCCGTCTCCCGTGTTTCGAGACCGCCAGGCTGGGTCGTCCGGCCCGGCCAGGTTTGGTTGTTGAGCTGCCCACGCCCACGCCCACGCCCACGCCCACGCCCACGCCCATGTCCATGCAAGGCATGCCATGCCATGCCCGCGCAGTGTCTGTGGTGTTTCCCATGCCTTGTCTCGCCTTGCATGGCCACGCGATCCCACCAAGCCATGGATCCCACGCGTCCATCGCTCTCCTTCGCGCCATCATCCCGTCTCCTTTTAGTCTGTCCTCTCACCATGTCATGTCGGTCTGCCATACTTCGCACCGAGAGACGCCAAACTCTCGCAAGGATTTTACCCAACGGCGCGCAACATCATGCCATGCCGACCTAATAAGGCCCTACTGATCTGCAAACCATGCTTTTGGGCTCCTATATGGGCTCCAATAGCCGGATGATCAACTGCCGTGATTGATCGGTCCACATTGGATGGACGGCGAGCACCACCGGCGCCACCAGGGTATCCTCCTCCCACCTATGACCACCGTGTGTTCAATGCTCTGCGCCGCCCGACGCCCGCTTCCCTCTCCGTGGCCCCCCCCTCCAGCCTTCCGCAGTCTCGGCCCAGGGGAGATGAACCCATTATTGTCCCAGCCGTCCAGGTCGATCGCTGGACGCCCCGTGCAGACCAGCATTGTCCCTCCTGCCCATGCCGCCCCCAATCCACCCCAGATGGGACCCTCTGGCTTCTTGGCGCGAACACCATCACCATGAGCTCTTGCAACGGCTGCCCGTATGCGCCTGTCCCCGTCCCATGGCCGCCGATTCCCTCTTTTACACTTTTCCCATGCGACTGCAGCTCCCGAGTTTGCCCCCCCTTCTCCTCGTCAAATGTTTCACAGCGACCCACGGCCAGGGAAGACAGGGTAACGCCGCCATGAACACGGTGAAGGTGCTTGCTGCCGTCTGATGTTCCCAACGCTGCATCATCTTGGCTTGTGTTTGTGTTTGCTGCCTCTTGTGCTATGCTGTTGTGTGATCCCTCCCTGTCTGGCCCGTCTGTCTGTTTCTGCCGGAGAAACCCCGCCTGCCCTTGTGTGCTGTGCCCTGGTTATATATTTGGTATCTGGCATGTGTGCCCGTCCTCGAGATCACTTGTTTAACACCAGCTATGGCAGAACGAAAAGGCTCCGAGGCCGGCTCAGCAAGGCATGGCCACTCTGTGCCACCCGCCTCCTTCCGTAAGTCTTCTCACACCTGAGGGCACAGGGACACCCGCTAATGCTGAGTTTAAGCAACACATAATTCGCCCAGAACGTGGGTCTTGACACAGGCTTTATCGCCCCTCGCCATTCGGCTCATCAGGTTGCTGCTAGCCCATGGTGACTACGTCGTGGCTTGCCTCCCGCCGCATGAGATAGAGCACGAGGAGAGGAGTGCCGAATTCAGAGAGCTCATCAACGAGTGCAAGAGCAGTCGCAGGGACCGGGAGGGCTGGAAAGACCGGATACGAGGCATCCGTTGTGATGGTCGCTCCATGGGCCAGTGTAGCGCGGCCATTGCCGAGGCTGTTCAGGTTTTTGGCCGCGTAGATATCTTGCTGTGCTGCAAGTTTGAATGTGCGTATTGCCCCTTGGAAGACTTGTAGTGGGTGATCGCGCGCTGACCATGATTCGTCCCCCAATAGCCGTTGTCGGCACGGTTGAGGAGCTATCGACAACAAGAGCAACACAGAACCTCGTCAGGGACCAGTTCGAGACAATCTTTTTTTCACAAGTCAATTTCATCAAGGCGGCACTACCGCAACTGAGGGCGCAACATACAGGGCACATGGTGATTCTCACCAGCATCGGCGGTCACATCGGCACGCCCGGAATGCCCACACATACGGCGGCAACCTGGGCATTGGAAGGGTTCTGTGACTCCCTGGCTTATGAAATCGCGCCTTTTAACATCAAGGTGACGATCGTGCAGCCAAACAAGGAGATACAGTGCCTGAGCAACAAGATCATCATGGCGCCGCAGCTGCCGTGGTACGACAGCGAGATCAACCCAGCCCCGTCGATACGCGACATGATGACCAACGTGCTCAACACGGACCCGGAGACGGCAGTCGAGCCATCCGACACGGAGATCCTGCACCGCTACCCCAAGCTGCCTGCCTCGGCCACGGAGAAGCTTGTGATGGAGACGGTGCATGCACTTACAGCCATCGGCGGTCACGAGAACCCGCCGGCGAGACACATTGTGGGCTTCGAAGGAGCTGCTGCTGTGAAAGAGAAGCTCAAGACAGTCACGGAAGAGCTGGAGGACTTTGTTGAAGCGAGTGTGGCCGTCGATATATTTGAAAGCCAGCTGAAGACCGAGGCCACGGAAGGCAGAATCCATGACGCACCTTTACGTCCTGAAGCCGAGGGATTGGAGGCTTTCGACTTTATGTCAACCTAATGTGCCTGACACCGGGATACTTTGCATAGATCGCCCTCGGTTACGGACATGGGAAGGAGAAGGATAATTCTTTTGTAAATAGACTTATTCACGTCCCTTTTGGAGATGCTATTGAGCGAATGACTTGACACCCTTGCCAGAACACAGCATTTGGCAGTCGGCGTTGCTAGTCTCGTTGACCATCGGCTTCCAGCGAATTACCAACACAGGTCAATAGAGTTCCGGGCCGCGGACGCGGAGTTGCGTTGGGTTGCGTTGGAGGCTGAAGACGGAGACACCTCAGTGGCCGTATGTTTCCTGGTCTCGCTTGGCGGGCAAGTACGACGGAGCTGAAACGGAGCGTTACTGGTGCACTACATTCCCATTTGGAGAAGACCTGCAGAGACAATGGCTCCATTGGGCAGGCTCAGAGACGCTTGGGCCATTTCTTGGCATTTGACTCGACCATGTCTCTGGTGCAGCCTTGGGGTAAGAGAAGTGACATGGCAAGGTTGGCCAGATAGTCTATCCGGGTGCACAGCTTAGCTGGGTGCAGTGCAGTGCAGTGCACATGGATTGATAGCGCCAGATGACAACTTCACTGATCGCAGCGAGCTCTCGAGTCGCCATCACCACCACCGCTCCGTGACCCTGGGGCCCACCACGAGGCCCGCGCTCTCGAGCCTAGCATACGCCCCTCGGTCCGTCCTCCCTCCTGTTTCGCCGGCAGTTAACGAGAAAGAACAACAACACACTCCCGGTTGCACCTGGCTTGCCCTGACACCCCTCGCCCAACTGCGCCCAATAGCTGTCGACATGCGCACCAGACCACACGCGACACCAACGACTGCTCCCAGATAGAGCTCTGCAGACGAGGGAATGCTTTCAGAACCATGAGCGCAGACTCACTGCTGCCCATCGCCCCTGCGAGGGTCAAGGCACTGGCCCTCCCTCTCGGCCACATCAAGGCAGCCCGCTTCAACTCCTTCCTCGAGAGGCTCCACGCAGAACATGTCGTCCACCTCCGCGATGTCAGCGCCGACAAGCGCCCAAACAGAAGTATGACGCGGCGCGGCAGCCCCTGAACCCGCCGTACCCAACGAGCTCACGCTGACCCTTTGCCGCCCACGCAGACATGTTCTCCCCGCTCGCCTTCCCTGACGGCGCCGTCTTCTACGAGCTGACCCCCCACGTTCCGCCCGCCTCGCACTCGGCTTTGCTGCCTTTCGACTTCTACAGGGAACCCCTCGTGGTCGTGGGCATCGCGGACGGCGCCGAGCTCGAGAATGCCGCCTTCAACAAGAGGCAGTCCGGGGCGACAACGATCGCGGAGAGGAACATGCTGGCGTTACAGCAAGGCCTCAATGACCTGCGGGAGAATTATCAGAAAGTCTTGGTCCACAATGTACTACTGTTCGACTATGTGCACCCAGACGACCACTCCGTGGCCCTTCCAGATGGCATTATCCCGATACCGCCTCCTGCGCAGAGCAAGAGAACGACCATGCGGACCGTCATGTGCGACATCACATCGCTGTTGCTAGGTGAAATGACCTCTTTGGCCAAGTCATTTGAGGCTCTGTCATACATCGAGTCGCCGGGACAGACAGCGAGCGCGGCGAACGGTGTGGACCCTGCTCTTGGCGACAAGCGACGGAATTCGCAGTTTGCGCTACCGATCGGCCGGTCGGCCTCAGCCAGCGGCGCACTCGACCGGAGCCAGGCACGCATGTCAATGCCGGTACCATTCAAGTCTTCCCCAAAGGGATTCGACTCAGCCAGCTCAACGCCAGGCCGGCCCTCGACGCCGGTCAAGAGTGGGCTCGCGAACCCACCCACCACATTCGACGACATACCTGCAGCTCAGGATCCCGGGAGCCCCGACTCAAAGGCACCTAGCAATTCTCAGTCGAACCGCAGCGCAAGTCAGGATCGGATTTCTGTGCATGGCTTCGGGTCTGGGGGCGTGAACGAGCGCTGGCGCAACAAGGGAAGGGCCAGAGTTACCATTCTCTTGGCCTCGATGTACCTTCAGGCAGGTCGGTGGACCGACTCGCTGAAGGAAGCTATCGATGGTGCTACCGTATCCAAATCGATTAATGATCATCTTTGGCACGGCAAAGCACTCGAGATTATCGTCATAAGTTTGATTCTTCTGAGTTTCGCTGGGGTCGAATACCAAGTCCCCCAGATTTGTATCACTCCGCCTGACAAAGGGGGGTCAAATGGTGTCCACGAGGAGAACGTGGATCCTAATCAGCCAAAGTACCTCCGCCAGTTTCAGATGACCCTCCCGGACTTGCTGGACAGAATCCTTGCTCTCTATTCTAGGATATCAGCAGAGCATCTTCCACCACTACCCATGTCTGAGGCCATCATCAGATTTTGCAGGATACTAGCAGCGCTGCACGTCGCAGATGGCAAGCTTGGCGGCCAATCCCTGGATATGATGATTTTTGGAACTGTCCCTGACAGGCCTCTCACAACATCACCGAGACTGACCGTCACCCCGCCTCGGACACTAATTGTCAACATTTTAATGCGGGCGTTCCCGGGGCCTGGGTCTGAGCTGCTGACCACTCCCGACCGTGCTATGATTTTGAGCGGCATCGCATCTGTTTTAGGATTACTTGGATATCAGAGAAAGAAGGCCATGGTGATACGAGAGTTGATATCGGTTGTCATAGGGGGTCTGGTGGACGCGCGCACTCGCGGAGCTGCCGAGGTTGGCATTCACCCGGCCGCAGGGCTTGTGTCCTTGAACAACCTCAACGGCCAGTCCAAAGGTGGCGTCCTCCAGCTTGCCGAGAGTGACATCGAATCAGGCATTGAGTCGTTCCTGCAATTAATCATGAGAACGTACGGTGCGGTGGCTTTCGACACGCCAATTGGTACAGACAGTTCCACGGAAGACGAAAAACTTGACCTGGACTCCGACGCAGCATGCCTGAGACGGATACAGAAGCAAGGTGCGGCTCGCCTGTACGGAATGCGGCAGCTGAAGCTTAATATCCTGAGAGCCTGCATCAACTTTTCCGAGGCGTTGCCCGACTTTGCGGGTGTCTTGAAATTCTCCAGTGATCTCATGCGGACAGCCGGCAGCGGCATTGCTCCTGGGCCTCGCCAAGAGGACGCAGCACCTCGGATATCGGTCGAGGAGCAAGTTCGGCTTGTGACAAACATTTCCAAGACACATGGTCTAACGGAAAGAATAGGCTTGGGTCACATGGAGGCAGAATACTGGGATGAGTTCCTCCTCAGAGGCATCAAACTCGATCCTATGCCCATCACCCGCACGCCTATAGAGCACGCAAAGACTGAGCTACCTGGTTTTTCAACGACCCGTACGTCTCAGGATGTCAATCCATTTATACACAACCCGTTTCAGAAGCTACCCGATAAGGTGGCCATGGTCAGCAACCTCATCGCTGGAGAGCCTGCAACGTTTAAACTTACAATACAAAATCCATACGACACTGAGATAGACATCGTTAGCGCACGCCTAGCCACTGAAGGGGTCGAGTTCGAGTCCAACGTGGAGAAGGTTGTGATCGGGTCCTACCGGACGCAATCAATGCGGGTGACTGGCACTCCCAAAGGCTCAGGCTCCCTGCGTGTCACGGGCGCAATAATACGCGTACGGGGATGCAGGGAAAGAAGGTTTCCTATCTTCTCAGATGCTTGGTCCCCGGGCAACGAGGTCAAAGTGAAGGCTGCAGGGCTTGATGCACTCGAGTACCATATGTCTCTACCGGTGCCGTCTCATCCTCTGCCCAAGCCCCACCAGATGGAGCTGAACGTCATTACACAACAGCCTGTGGTGGTAGTCAAGTCGACAACCCTTCCTCAGTCCTCAGTTATGATTTTAGAAGGGGAGCGACAGACATTTTCGGTGACGCTTCAAAATCTTTCGAGCACACCGGCCGATTTCCTCCTGTTCTCATTCCAAGACTCCACCCAAGGACCGCTTCAAGCGGCCTTGAGCAACCGAGATGCAACGCCAGCCGAACTTTATGAGTACGAGCTCATCTTGGCCAAGAAACAGGCCCTACGTCTATCAAAGGCTGTTGGCAAAAGATACATCGCACCTGGCGACACTGCCACATTCGAGTTTGAAATACTCGGCAAGCCAGGTCTGACAAACGCAATCGTTCAAATCGATTACGCTCACTTCGGGGTACCGCCTGAAGAAGTTGAGCAGAAGTTCTTTACGCGCCAGGTATCGCTGAATATGACGGTCACCGTCAATGCCAGCGTCGAGATCGCACGGATGGACGTACTTCCTCTACATGGAAGCATACCACAGCCATTATGGGCAAGGACGAGCAAGAGCAGCGGACAAAGCCATGTGCTAACTTCAGACAAATACTGTCTGCTGCTGCTTGATCTACGCAATGCCTGGCCAAGCAACATGATCGCGCACCTTGAGGTTGAGGACGGCAGTATCATCGAGGAGCACATCCTCCCTGGCAACACAAGTCGCGTTATCGTGCCAGTGAAAAGGATATATCTCGAAGACCCACACGCATCAGTACCAGCACTCAACCCGTCGCGTCAACGGCAATTTGTGGTGAGCACAAGCCACATCTCCCCAGATGTCGAACGAGCCAACCGCGAGGCCTTTTGGTACCGCGAGAAGATCCTCGATACCATCAAGGGCACGTGGAAGACAACTAGCAGGCCTACCCGCACCGGGACCATCGAGCTTCGCAGCATGCGCCTCACGCCACGGATGATCGAGGCAGTCAAGGTCGACGAGGTGGGCATCGAGGTGTCAGTCGAAGACCCCTCATCCTCGGCGACACTAGCCTCGGACGCGACGAGGACCAAGGCGCAGCGCATCTCGCGCAACACGGTCAGCGTCGACGACTTTGTCCAGATCCGCGTGCACATCACCAACCGCACCGAGGTCCCCATCCATCCGACTCTACGACTCATGCCGGCGCTGTGCCACCGGCCGCTCAACGTCGCGCTCGATTACACGCGCAAATTTGGGTGGAACGGCACGCTGCAACAGTTCCTGCCCGTCCTGCAGGGGAAGCAGAGCACGGACGTCGTCGTGGGCATGACGGCGCTGTGCCGTGGCGAGTTCGAGATTACGGCTTCTGTCGAGGAGACGCAGGTCTGGAGGCCCACCACCGATGAGGAGAAGAGGCGCGAGTCGGCGAGGGGGAGCCGCCTCGGGGCCGACGGGCGGCCCAGGTCGGCCACGCAAGAGCTGCACGACCTTGTGCTCGGCGCGCGGGAGAGGAGGATCTGGCACTCGAGGCAACCTTGTCACCTTGTTGTTCGGGATCAGGAGGAGTAGGGCGGGCCTGGGCCGGACGATGACGTTGGTGATGTTGTGGAGTTGTCTGATACGAGTGATAGCACTGGCGCCCATGTTCCGGATGGCATGGGAGAGGACGATAGGGACTGGGGTTTTGTATAGGCGATGGGAAGTACTGCTACTTTGCACGCATGGATAGATATGGAGATTAGCGTTGAGTAGAGAAGAAGCATTTAAACAAGTCATGCGATGAGTTTCTGGGGCGTGTTGGCCTGGAGAGCTGAATGTCCCATTAGGGCTTGAGCAATTGTATTTGGCTCAATACAGAACCTTGAAATCAAGTGCTAGAACACTTGTGCCATGAATGACATTGACCATGCACATGTGTCGTAGCTTTGATATCTCCACGTGCCAGTCAATATCTGTTGCAATTCCACGGGAGGACTGGCCCAAAGTGCTTACTTTTAAGCTCAGGTTCAATCATAAGCTTACGCTGTCTGATGTGCTCAAGTGAAATGTCACGCCGATAGAGATGCCCAGCAATCATATCATGATAACACCGCCACACTTTCAGAAACAACAATATGCCATAGCGGAGTACCTGTGGCTGAATTACAATTCAAGTCCCAAGCTGGGAAGAGCCGTTACCAGAAAGTAAGCCATGTATTAATGCTGAGCAAAATTCTTTCTGTCGCGAAGAAAAACGGGAAAGGTACCACTCTCTCAAAAAGGGTTGACAAGCTGGATCAGGATTGCAACGCGACCAGAATGCGTAAATGAAGAAGATTCCTATGTCCCAAGCCAAAGAAACGTTATACAGAAGCTACCAGAATACCATCTAAACTCTGCTTCAAAGGCAAACCAAACATTAAATCGTGCCGGCCCTGGCCGTCTAAAACATTATCACATCCGTCCGTATAAGCAAAGATTCAACACATAGGCACGCACATAGAGGGGAGCGTCTCGAATTCAGACCAGTCATACCCACATGGCAATGCTAAATTCCAAAACTATTTCCATCAAGCGTACTTACGGTCACCCGGCGAGATTCGCGGTGAGATCGTTGTTGTAGGGGCACCTGGCACCGTCGATCGGGCGAAGGATAGTAGGAATGCCTGTAGTAACATACGAGGCAGCCACCGTTGACGCCGGGTCCAAGGGGAAGCGCCACGTCTGGCCGCTGTTGGACTCAGTCCCATAGATGTTGCCGTCGTTGGCGGTGTAGACGGCACCCCAGTCGGCCACGCCCCCTAGAATGGGGCCAACGCCGACGCCGCCAGGAGTGTTGTAGAAGGTGCGGACGTCTACCCAGGCGTGTGCGATGGTGTCGAAGTAGACCAGGTGGGTGTTGTAGCCCACGATGAGGAGACCAGCGTAGACGATTTCCTGGCCAAGCGCGTAAAGCCTGTTGGGGTACTGGGGCACCCAGGCCCAGTCGCCCACGTTCCATTTCTTGTTGGTCGCGGGGCCATAGTTTACAACTTGCCCGTATGCGGCGCTGGTTGCGTCCAGATTGACCTGGACCCAGCCGTTGCCGCCACCATGGCTGAGCCAGTATTGCTGTGCGCCGTCGATTTCGCCGATCAGTAGCAGTTCTGTGGTCACGCTCGCTGGGATGGTGAACTTGGGTCCAGGTCCTGCGAGCTCGTACGATCCACCCGCTCCTATGCGGGCAATGAACTGCGGGCTCGTGCTGTAAGCTACTCCGTATAGATAGTTTTGCACCGGATGGTACCCTATGGCATTTATCGGCGGGGCAAGCAGACCGGTTATCGTATCCACCAGGCTCTTGAGAAGGGAGAAGAGGCCGGTGCCGATGTTCAAAGTGTAAAGATCGCTGCCAACTATTTCGTACGACGGTCCAACGCAGGTGAGAGGTTTCAAGGGTGAAATGAAAGGAGTCGGGCTTGATCTGAGGCATAAAAGGTTAGCGAGTGTACCGGAGACAAGGATAGATTTCAGACGTACGACGCAGAAGAAAGTGAGGATGACCCCGTCGCACCGCTTGATGAGGCAACTCCGTTGTTGGTCGCTGACCCGGTCGCCCCAGTTGAGGACGGACTCCCAGTTGAGGATCCAGCCGCCGACGTAGCAGACAGACTGCTGCCTCCGCTGCTGCTGCTGCCGCCGCTCGATGAAGCACCTCCATTGTTGGTCGTTGACGCGAGCCCAATTTGAGACGTAGTTGTCGACATCAGAGACATGCTGCTGCTACTGCTGCTGCCGCTGCCGTCGCCGCCGCCGCCTCCACCAGATGTTGATGCACTTCCGTCGCTGCTTGGATTTGGTACGGGTGGGTTTCCAGTGCTGCTGGGAATTGGTATGGGAGGTTGTCCCGTGCTCGAGCTACTGCCGCTGGGGGTTGGAGCAGGCGGTACGGGAGGATTGTTGGTTGGACCTCCATTGCCACTGCTCGCAGGTGTTGTGGGAGGGAGATTGCTCTGCCCATTGCTTGTAGTAGCTGGGCCAGGGCCAGGGGTGGGAGGAATAATAGGGCCGAGGATAATGATATAGAATTGTATAGTAAAGCTCACACCCCCGTAGATCTGCGTGGCCTTCACGCCGACTGCTGCCTGAGTAGTAGTTGTGAGAGTGGCAAGGATCGTAATGGGATAACTTGGGTAGTTCGGCGGAACAATGCCAATGATTTGTCTGGTTGATGTATTCAAATCGGCGTTGAGGAAAGGAGTGTCGGGGCTCGTTGTGAGTGTATTCACGGCATCTGTGGGAAGCCGCAGATACTTGACCAGGTCTATAGCGAAGGGGCTGCCCACATATATCGTCTCCCTTGGCAAAGGTCTAGGAGAGACGGATGAGCTCGGTGAAGGACCAGTTGGTGTTGGATTGGGTCCTATGCCAATTATGATATTGAGCTCGACCACGAAGGAGTAAGTGAACCCAGTGACTTGGTTAGTTGCTCGAATGATGATCTTAATGATGCCTGCGGGCTGGTCGGGCGGTACGATTCCGTAAAAGGACTTAGTAACTGGATCATAGAAGACCCAGTTCACCAATGGATCCGTCGTAAAGGTCACGATCTGGTCGCCTAGACTGCTGAAGTAAGGAGAAATGCTGACGCTGAATGAAGAACCAGCAGCAACAGTCACTATCGTCACGATTGGGCCCGCGCCCGGAATTGTCGTCGAACCGGGAGGCCCTGGCGGTCCTGGCGGTCCAGGAGGTCCTGGAGGTCCTGGAGGTCCTTGGGGGCCAGCCGGCCCTTGCCCATATGGACCAAGAGGAATTGGCGTAATGCCCGGCGCGGCAAGATATTCTGTCGTGTATGTAAAGCAGACCGACGCCAGCCCGCCATACAAATCCCGCTCGTCGACGGCGGCCAGGTCCCGAGCATCAACCGCACCAAAGTCTTGCTGTTTCCGAAGAGGCTCGGCTATAAGGGGGGATACAAGAGCTAGCAGCCCAAGAGTGAGCCACGAGCGAATTGTTGGTGCCATCTTCTTGCTGAGTACAAAAGCAAGGATATGATCTGGGGCAGAAGAAGGTCGTGGTGAGGTTAGCAGAGCCCGGCATGAACGAAGGACTGGTGGCCACCTACCAGATATATATGCTGAAGAAGTCTGATATACGAGATCATCTTCTTCAAGAGAGCTAGGACGCGCTTTTATCCTCAGAACGAAACAGGAATGGGATAGATTCGCGTTTCGTGTTACAGCATTGGGCAATCGTTGAACAGTATAGACAGGAGGCTAAGTGGTATTGGCATTCCAACTCGTCAAGACCACTTTATCTCAACCCCGCGACGCGACCACGCGACTTGACTTAATTGGCGTGATATATAGTACTGACGATCTCCTCTCCAGGCTCACCACTATAGTTCGTGATTCGGGTAGAGCTTCAACGGTTGACTCAGCCAAGAGCCACAGCGCCACGGACCGGCTAAGGCCGGTACCTGAGACACCGCCAACGATGAAGCCACAACGATGACAGGCTGATTCCAGCAGACTGAGGGAGGAATGCTGCCAAGATTGCCCCAATGGAAGTTTCCATATCTGGAGGACGGAAAAGATCATTAGCAACAGCCAGTCTCTACCACCCGGTTAGAATGTAAACTATGCTTGTTCCGACGCGTCAAGAGAATAACACGACGTGGATGCTGGCCAAATCCGCCACACTCATCTTACCTTTCTATTTAACTCGTAGCACCCGGATCCATATTCCTCTAGCGAAGACGAAACCAGGCGATCGCTTCGGTAATCCTCGACGGTAGCTTCTTATCACACTCTTTTTGTTAAGCCAACGCCCCTTTGGGTCAGCAATAAGACGCTTCCTCGTCTTGTCTTCCAGTCCACTCTTTCATTAGGCCCTCTTGTTCCTGAAGCGACACATCGACATCCAACCTGGAGAAAATGAGCACCAACGTCCGTTCCCTTTCGGCCTTCATGGCGGCGGTCATGTTGGCCCCCATCGCAGCTGCGGAATACTGCCCGCTTGAGGTCCGTACTGCGACAGTCACCGCTTGCTATACCAACAAAGGCGCTGCGGTCAAGCCCACCTGCGATGTTGCCTGCCCGACCCCTGTTGCAAAGCACAAAGAAGAAGGCCCCGTCCAGGTGTTTGTGCAGGCGCCCAAGTGTGACAGCTGCGGCTGTGACACATGTGCTCACACAAACGTATACACCACGACCTACGACGTCTTCTGCCCCACTGGTCTCTCCAAGCAAGAATACGTCGTCACCGAGGTTTACGCCGGCATGTCTGCGAAGCCCAGCGTGACTGAGGCTCCCAAGGTACCCTTCGGTTTCGCTGTCGGCGTGCAGACCTGCCATGAGTGCGGCGAGAAACCCGTCATTGCGACTCTCACCTACCCCTCTGACGGCTGCCCTTACATGAAGGGCATGTCCGAGCCCAAGGGTGCGCCGGAAGGTTCCCCGGCGTACGCCGTTTGTGTCGACAGCCCCGCTGGTCCCGGACAGCCTATTCTTCCCGGTCCCCCAGGCTCCGTCGGCGGCGGGCCGGGTGCGGGCCCGAACAACGTCCCCGGCGGCGGCCCTCAGCCCGTCAATGGTGGAGGAGATAAGCCGGCTGTCAATGGCGGAGAGAAACCTGTGACTAGTCCAATGGGGCAGCCTGCAGGACAGCCTAGCCCGAACAATGCTCCCGGCGGTTCCCCTGCTCAACCTGCTGCTGGCGGAGGAGGACAGCAACCTGCCCCTGCTGGAGGTGCTGCCCCTGCTGGTGGTGCTGCCCCTGCTGGAGGCGCTGCCCCGGCTGGAGGCGCTGCCCCGGCTGGAGGCGCTGCTCCTGGCCCTGCGCCGCCAGCCAAGGAGAACGACGCATCGCCGGCACCACCGCCGAATGGTAAGTCATCAACCGTGTCGTTCTTAACAGTAGAAAAGCTGACAGTGTCCTGCAAACTCAGATGGCGCAGCCCCTCCTCCTTCTCAGCCAACAGGCTCTTCAGGCATGGTGCAGGTTGCTGCCGCACATCCCGCCTTCGTCCCAATAACCATGGGAAGCGTCCTGGGTTTCTTGCTTTCCTTCGTAGCGGCTCTATGACAGGCGGACAGCCTATAATACTGCGGTTTTAATGAGTAATGTTTCTTCGTGATGGGTGGTTAGAGGAAGGGAGCGGACAGCCCAGTCTGGGCTTCAATACAATTACCTGGGATTGTTAATGCATACATCTTGCTGCGATTTTAAAGAAGGGGTTCATTTTGTATAAATTTGCTTTTCATCAATCGACAGGATCTGCCGTCGCTTGCAAAGTCGGCCGCATATCCTCTTTCATCCATGATCTAAGCCCATTATCTTGTTGTTATCAGACTTGAGTGACATCCCAGGATACTGCCTCGGCCAGGAAGCCAAACATGGCTCCCGTTGTGACGTGGAACAGTCCAACAGATCTTCCAAGGGATCATGTGGCAGGCCCTCCAAGCTCCCCGCTAATGTAGGACGGCCTCGCTGGGAGTCTTGTTGGTACAGCTCGGAACTTGTCGTGAGGGAAGTCCGTGCAATTGGTTGTCTGTGCCATAGGTAGGTAGTTGTCTTGCGCGAAGTTCTCCCAGCGGTTGCTTGAGGGCTCGGCCGAAGTCCCTGCACCATCTTTGTTGAAGTGGTCGAGACGCACGTTTGACACTGCAAGAAGCTTGAAGCTTCAGTTGGTAGTCAAACCATTTTCGAGCCGTTTCGAGGTCGGAGAGCCACAGCGGTCTCGCGGGAGTCAAATGCTGGTCAAGGGTTGGGGTATGCACATTGGGCTGGCACCTTTGTGGGTGGTCACCTCACTTCCACTGAGCTGATCACATACATTTTTGCCATAACACCGCCGCACCACTGAAATCTTGTTTGATGTCATACGAGAGTTATTTAGCTTGCATAACTCTGATATGTTGTTTAAATGCTATACTACATATCTATCTGGACATCTTCCCAAGGAGGGCATCCCCTAGGAGGGTATCTCATAGGACAGAGGCATGATCAATTTGTGAGATAGACGCCGTGGCCGCGAAGCAGACATCCGCGCAGAGCTCGGAAATCTCGAACATCGTAGTTGTGAACCGATGTGCCCCATGATCATGATGTTGATCCGTTGGTGTGGCAACCACATTAGTATGTTTTCAGTCATGAGCCACGTAGTACCTAGGTAATTTTCTCATACCTCATGGCACTGCCCTCCGGTTGCGTTGCTGAGGTCCAATTTAGGTCTCAGCCACTCCTTCTCCTCGAGGCAGAAAACATCCGTTGTTAGTTCTGTTGTGGACCCTGGACGCGGCGAGTTTCCGCAAGCAGGTTTGCCTTGTTCCGCTCTCTGGATAATGACGATCTCCTAGTCACAGATTAGACTCAAGTCCCCGTGATTATCTAGAAACCACGTGCTATGTGGTAGCCTTATGTGCAGACATGACGTTGTTGGGATTGGACGCATTGAAGCATCATTGTATAGTGTCAACACCATAAACAGATTCGCATATAAGTGGAAACGATCAAGCTGCGTCTTTTGCCACACCCCCTTAGGGTAGCCGCCACTCAAACGACCTCGAGTACCAGCTATCATCATCTAGATTAATGGAGCCTCATTCATTCACTTCCGTGCATGTGGTCTATTTCCAGCATTTTGAGCTGTAGTGGTATGACTTTAGAGCAGCGTCTTTTGAAAGTCAAGTATTCCGCCAAAGGCTTTTGAGCAATTTGCCAGCACGAGCATAGGATTGTGTCGCGTTGACAGTATTGGAATGCAAGATACGCCACTTAAGTAGTGTTGAAATTCGCCATTGGATCGAGAGGCTCAGACTGGAACGCGTAAGGCGTTTTCGTAATCCTAATAAAGCGAGCCGAGCTGCCGGCGCAACCGTGGTTCGTGAAGTTGGCGTTGGAATGCAGGGCTTGGCGCCATGTTTGAGTGAGCCTCATTTTGGCAACTTGATGGCACCAAGCTATGAACATGTTCCGATGTTATTTCTCTGACGGCAACTTGGAATCCAATTTGAAGATTGCCTTGAGACTCGATGACATGTGTTAATATATGGCTTACACAAGAACCACTTTTTCTCCACGTCCCAAGCTGTTGGAAACCAGCCTTCAACGGCGTGGCTGACTTTTACACGTGGCGCCCATCAGACTACATGTGTGACAGTAGCTTAATCGCTCTGGGAGAAGAGAGATTCTCCAATCACTAACGTCTTTGTATAGGCCATGATTTCTTCCCCTTGAGCCTTGCAGGATGACTGAATTAATTGCGATTGTTGCTGTTCAAAAGTCGTCTTCCAAGGTTCTTATCAGATTCATCAGCTGGGCACTGATCAAAACATCTCAAGAGGCACCCAAGCAGCGACCCAAGAATTTGGCCTTCGTGATTGTGGATCACATGGTTAGGTCTGTCGGGGATAATAGTTGCAATCCTGCATTTAGCCGCGACGGCTGATAGAAGAGGTTGACAGCCTGGGAACCTTGGAAGAACCCCACTATTATTCTCCGAGAGTGACATGGAGCAGCCCCTCAACCCCAAATCCGTTTTAGGGCTGCTAAGACAGGAAGAGACCGTCTGCTGTAGCTACAGCGATGCCGGTCGGGAGAATACGACGCGAGGGGTTCTTAGGCAATATGTAGTAGACCAAGAAGCGTTGACAGCCGCTATTTACCCAGACCTCAACCTGCCCTCGTCAAATCAAAATCTTGTTCCCCCCTTGCGTTCTTCAAATTCCACGTCTGCTGGTCTGGATCCAAGTACTGCAAAATGGGTTCCAAGACGGGTCTGGTCATCGGTTACGAAGGGTCTCACCCGTTCTCCGAGGTCAACGTCGTGGACCGCGCCTCAGTGCAAGAGCTGCTCCGCACCCTTCTCGACCCTCTGGAGCCATTCTTCTCCCCCAACAAGGCCCGCGTGAGGGTACCGGGTGCCACAGCTGTACGGTTCGACCAGACGGCTTCCGAGGTCGAGGGGATATGCCGTCCGTTATGGGGCCTGGCGTGTTTGTTGGCCGGGGAGGGAGACTACAAGGGAAAGACCTTGTGGATTGACGGCATCAGGGCCGGCACAGACCCTGAGAACCCAGAGTATTGGGGTTACCCTAGAGACAACGACCAGAGAATGGTGGAAATGTGCCCCCTAGGTAAACAGTCCCATCGAATTCATAAGGTGTAAATTCCTGGGTGCTAAATCCGGCCAAATAGGGTTTGCCCTGGCTGTCGCCCCAGAGATCTGGAGTTCTATGTCATCAAAGGAGAGGTCCAACGTCGAGAACTGGCTAGGCAATTCCATCAACGAGAAGAAGTACTGTCGAGACCAGACATGTCTGAGCCGTAACTAGTGATCACTAACAACATTGTCTAGCATGCCGAATACCAATTGGTTGTGGTTCAGAGTATTTGCCAACCTTGGGCTCAAGAAAAACGGCGGGCAGTTCTCTCAACAGCGATTGGATAGCGACATCGAGCACCTCAATACCTTTTACCGTGGCGACGGCTGGTCAAACGATGGCCCAGAGCATATTCATCGTGAGTGACAACATGGGGCGTTGTCTGTTTCCACGGCTGCTGCTGACACGAGCTCATAGAGATGGATTACTATTCATCCAGCTTCGCCATCCACTTTCTCCAGCTGCTGTACGCCAAGCTGGCCGGAGACCAAGAGCCAGAGAGGGCCGCCGAGTTCAAGAAGCGTGCCCAGGCTGTAGCCCTCGATCTGGTCCACTACTTTGACGAGGAGGGCCGCGCGATCCCTTTCGGCCGCAGTGTTGGATATCGTTTCGCAATGTGCTCCTTCTGGGGTGCCCTGGCATACGCAGACGTGGAACTCCCGAAGCCTCTTACCTGGGGTATGGTCAAGGGCATCGTGCTGCGTCATCTTCGCTGGTGGCAAACGCAGCCCAATATCTGGAGCTCATCTGGGACTCTGACCATCGGTTACTCGTACCCGAATATGTATATGGCTGAGAACTACAACAGTCCTGGAAGTCCGGTAAGAAAGAGCTAACAATACATTTCCAAGGTGGTCTCACTAACATATTTCCGTAGTACTGGGCATGCCTAGCATTCATTTGCCTGGCTGTCCCAGAGACTCATCCATTCTGGACGTCCAAGGAGGAGTCTCAGTGGGATGTCATCCCAAGATCGCCTAAGCCGCTGAAACAGCCCGGCCATATTATGACGTTAGTTTGACATAGCCCTGCCATATTCACGCTCTGTTCTGACCCTGAAAGGAACCTGGGGGGTCACTGCATGCTCTTGTCATCGGGACAGGCCTGTGGCTATCCTATGAAGGGCACACACGCGAAATACGGCTGTTTCGCCTACAGCAGTTCTTACGGTTACTCAGCTCCACCAGGCCTCTTCACTTTGGAACAGTATGCCCTGTCATCCCAGCTTGGCTTATCCGATGACGGCGGCGAGTACTGGAAGACGAGGAGGATCTCCGAATATGCAGGCATCGAAGACCGAGAGGGAAAACCGGTGCTCGTGTCAACATGGAGACCTTTTCCGGATGTCAATATCAAGACCTACCTTGTACCCTCTGAGGAAGCCACGCCAAACTGGCACCTGCGCGTACACCACATCGAAGCCAAGCGTGAGGTCATGACGGCAGACGGCTCGTTCGCTATCTGCAACGAGCGCACCCCCGACGGGCGGTTCCTGGACCTGTACGACGCGGAGAAGCTCGAGGGCACGCGGCCCAAGCTCATAGGCAACTATGACGTGAACACACCCGAGGCATGGTCGACTGGAGCAGAGGGCGCTTTTGCGGTCTCGAAGGGCGCGGTAGGCATCAAGGCCATTGAGGGCGAGGGCGTAGGCCGCATGGCGACGCTGGTCAACGCCGATCCGAACTCGAACCTAGTCGAGAGCCGCACCGTCATTCCCACGCTGCAGCACACGATCAAAGCGGGGAGTTCGGTGTGGTACATATCGGCTGTCTATGCCAGGCCCTCTGGAAAGACTGTACCCAAGGAGACATACTTGAATGGATGGGAACACCCGCCTGCAATTCCTGGCTGGTTGAAGGCCGAGATTGACAACTAGTCAACAGCATCGGACAACTACTAGTAGTACGAGTGTATCTAGAGGACGATATCTACTGCATCACATACCCTATCACTGTGAAACCGCCATACATGCAGAATTTGCGTGATGTCATACCGGGGCCCTATGTCTTGCTCAACATTTTAGATTTGCTCCATGGACCGCCTCCCTGGAGATTAACTTGGGAGACAACCATTTGCAAAATTTTGCAATTATTCTTTTGGAGGCTAGGAGATTTTCCCATAGAAGGCCAGGAGGCTATATATAGTATAAGAGTTCAAGAGGTCATTCTACAGGTGGGTATGAGATTATCTTATTTAAGGCTAAGAACTTGTCTTATATGGGAAGTTAGGAAGTTGTCTGATAGGATGCATGGAGGTTCATTGATAGGGGGTTTAGATTGATATGATCAATACCTACTTAATTACTATTGCTGTCTGGTGGGCAGCTGATTAAACCTCTTCAACACGTATTTACAACTGAGCATTTATCTATTCGGGAGGTTATTGCTATCAACGTCGCATTGTATTCGAACACGGGAGTTGTATGAGATCCTGGGTTCTGGGCCATGTCTGCTCTCCAATCCCACTAGCGGGACTTCGGTGTACGAAGTTCCTGAGAAACGTATGCAGGAGTGCAGTCCATCGGCGCTGCATTCATATCAATTGGTTGTTAACATAGGTAGAAAGGCATGGTGATGGTCTTGTATTTGTTGTATGACGGATCTGATACAAATTTCAACCAACAAGACCGAAGACTGAAATAAACGAGAATTCCACAAGCTTTCTGTTCCTGAGTGGTTGGTACTCAACCCCTGTTATGAAAGGAAACCTACATGTAATTTAGACGCATCTTGCTGATCAGCCCTTGAAGCTTTCGGTCCCTACTCTGTCAACGACTAGCATTGAATACTTTCCAGATCAATCTCCTCATGGCGCCTCCTGAACAACATTCTGGCCTCAGGATTCGGAAGCAAAGGAAGGCCCACGGGAATATACTTCGGGTCGTGCCCTTCAGGCAGCTTCCACTCGTACTTCAAAAGCATGTGGCACAGGAGAATCTTCAGCTCATTGGCGGCGAAGAAGCGACCAGGACATGCGTGTTCACCGTGCCCAAAGCCAATGTGCTCGGCGCTGGTGCTCACGAGGTGTGCTATATGCTCCTTGTCTGTCCCGCGAAGGTCCATAAAGCGGTACGGGTTGAATTCCTCCGGACTCTTGTAATACTCGTCAGACACATGTGGGCAACGTCAACCCACACGCGCTCGCCCTTGGGTATGACTAGGCCGTTTGAAAGTTTCAACGGCTTGACAGCCGTACGCTGCATGTTCACTGGAGTCATGAGTGATGGTCATTAGCGGATCAGGCACCATATATCACCCTTTCTTTTGGACTCCGCCTACCAATAGTAATGGGCTTTAGGCGCTGACATTCCTTGATGACGCTGTCCATCAACTTGAGGTTATACAAGGCAGTCTTCTTCAGACCATCTCTGCTCAATACTTCCACAACCTCTCTCCGAAGGGGCTGGAACATCTCGGGATGACGAGCGATCTGAGTCATGATTTCAGACATGAGATCTGAGGTTGTATGAATAGCGGCAATAGATAATGTGATCCTAAGCAGCAGGTCGTTTTCATCAGCGTATGGTGTCAGAACCATGGGTGTCAGGAGTAATTCAGCCCGAAGTCTGGAGTTGATCAAGCATTGAGGTCAGTTACTGTGTGTGGGAATAAACGTACTGAGATGTCGCAGCGTCGTGACGTCCATATTCCTTCTCGAACCACTCCAGAGCGTCATCATATACCGGGGTTTTCCCTCCCTCAGCTTTCGCCTTAGCTTTAGCAGCGCGCCGTGCAGCGACAAATGGCTCCACTATCTCTCGGCAGCGTGCGATCCTTGCGCGCGTTTCCTTGCATTCGGCGATGAAGGGGGCAACCCAGGGGCGCAATATAGGTGGCCAATGCCTCAACACCTCAACCGCGTTAAAAGCACATGCGGCGAACAAGGCGGATTCATTGAGCCAGTCCTCGTTGCGGCAAAGCTCCTCGCCCATGAATATCCTCGTGGGAGACTTGCGCGACTATGTTGAGCATGTCTGACGAAGGCTTGACTTTGAGCCATTCTATAGAGTACTTAGATCACATTCCAAAATTGATGCTCTCCCCACCCAAATGAAGTCTTAGAGTAGACATACCTGTAGTTGATTCGCCAAACTTCTTTGAAAGTGCTAGGGATGCCTCATCTGACAAGGCTTTGGTCATTTTATCTATAAGTTTGCATGGAGACTTAGTTGTGAAATCAAAGCAAGCTGAACAAGTGGAGGGGTCAGGATCTCCTACTCAATGCCTTCGTCAGATGCCTGTTTATCAGGACCGGAAGCTTCTCGTCCCCATCGAAGCTTTCAAACCCTGGGATGTGGGTATGAAAATCCTACCCCCGAATTTAGCTTCTTCGGCCACTGAGACTTGAATAGACCAACTTACCTTCTTGAACGAAATCCGAAAGTTAAGAGCCGGTTCGTTGCGAATTTCGTTGATGAAACTTGGAGGAATAACGATAGAGTCACCGAGGTAACTGTACAGGCGGTAGGGCTGATCGGGAAATTTGGCCCGGCCAGCTTTGACCAGCTCCTTGCTGTGCCGGATGAAACTCTGGGTCTGCTCTGCTGACACGACGCCTGGCAGCCTCAGCCGAGACTTGGGAGGGTTCAACTACTCGGGTACATTGGCCTTCTTTTGACCGGTGCTGTAAAATACCACAAGAAACAAAAAGGCTGCAAAGACATAGGCCAGTGGTTGGCCCATAAGAGGTGGAATAGCGAAGAGGTCCGACTTCACGTCAGAAGCCTCTGTGAACAGCTGGCGAGACATGACGAGCAAAAGTTTGGGCAACCGACGCAGATTTATGAAGGAGAGTATGTTGTTTAAAGTTGCTTTACAAGCGAGTGATCGCTTTCATCTTGGAACGACAGCCTCTTTATATCATTCAGCAGAGTCTCCACATGCTTGCATCTGCTGCCAATCCCTGATCTTGACCCACGTTGCACGAACGAAAAGCAAACATCGTGTAGCTGCTCTTGTCTCCCCCATTACGCCAGTGACAGGCCCACACCGGTGGAGATACGCATGAAGCTCTGAAAGGTGATTGCACGACCTTGCGATTGCCAATGTCCAGCCGAAACAGTCCAAGTGCGGTACCGACTGCCTTCCGTGACCCGGAAGCACACCTGTGTAGTATTCATGCAGGCCTGGGAGCTTAACATGCCCAATTCGTTCAGCCAGATTGCCAAAAATCGGCGCCGAAGGTCTTCCGAAATCCCGAAAGCAAATACATACAATGATTTTGCAGGACCGCGAGCTTAACATGGCCTACCCCAATGCAGGCGTGGGTATGAATGGCTTGGCTGCCATTTATAAGCGGTTAACTGGGACCTCCGCGCACCCCGCGGCGACAGCGTCAGGTCATGAGGTGGAGGCCAATGCGTGCACACGGTATGTTTTTGGGTCTGGTTATGCAAATGCAGGCATAAGATATTGTCTCATTACCTAAAGATGCAAGGACCTTGGTAGGCGAAAAGAATACCTAAGTATGAAAGGGGCAGAAAACATTGATGTTGAGAATATCGATCATTGTGATTAGAGTGTCGCTGCCACACAGGCGGTGGCCGGCATCAGTCTGACACCGGTCTGGCACCGTTCTAAAATATATCCCGGCAAATAGTGCAGTAGTGCTTGAAGGCCTACACCAGACGGTATTACGTCTCAAAATACTATACATCTAAGTAACTTGCTTGGCCTTCCAATTTCTTTCCATACGGAATTTAGAGGGCTAAGTTAATCCCATAGATAGAACATTTTTATTCCTCGACTTAATGAACGGAGCCCGGGCGACGATGATTTTTCTATCAGCACAGAGGACAATACTGTATGGCAACCCGCTTCCGCCTCACCTACCTTCCGACCACGTAAATTTACAAACACTCACTGAAAGTTTACACCTTCACTTACACATTGCTCAGCCAAGTAATACCTCTGAACATTCAAACCTTTAATTTTAGTACTTCTAATTAATCCTAACCTCTTTAACAAGTCTGAATTCTCTAAGAAGCTTACATATGTTAATAGTAAGTAGGAGCCCTCTAAAAAAAGGTCTTTCCTTCCTACTTTAAAAATATTAATATACGGGCTATCTAAGAGGTTGAACAATCAAGCCTCTTAGGGGGTTCACGTACTACCACCTCCAGAGTAGGAAAATAAGACCTCCTTTTCAGAGTGCTCCTCCTCCTTAAGTACTAAGCTGTGAGGGAACAGACTTCCTTGAAAAGTTGGGATTGATCAGAATACCTCTTGGCCCGAATCCAAGAGGTAGAGGTTATTTGACCAAGAAATATGTGAGTGAATGAGACGGAAGGTGGGTGCCGCAGGGTATGGGTTGTAGGTAGTCACAGCCATGATCGCTAATCGAAGCCTCAAGTAGTGTGGCTCCAAATGAAGTAGGACACCGAAAACCAGGAGTCACACTTTCGAACAGGCGCACCAAGCGGCGCATGTAACCATCCTATGATCCTGCGGTCTGCTTGTGAGACAGCTTCGACGGCATCACACACAGACTAAACACGACAGATCACATCGTCTCACAACAAAGCTAGGCACCTGCCATGGCTAAACCAGCAGGCCAATGCCCTCTTCTAGATGTGTCACTTGCCGTTTGAGTTGACTGGCTGTACCGGGCCTCTGGTTGACTTCCAGCCAATGCGGTGCGAGTAAGGTTGCGTGAAACTAAACGAAAGGATCACGAGAAAGAAAGACACGAGAGCCCTGGTAAAGGTCATCAGCGACTGAGAAGATGTACGCCTCTGTACCCTCAAGGCAGTGCGAGGAGGAGGAGTCACCATAAGTGACAACTTCCGCGAAAATTGAACGCTTTGAGCAGTCCGTTCGGAGAGATCTCAACACGACGGGCCCACGCCTCGTGCTGGTCGTCGACCCGGACCCGGTGGCGTTGGTGATAGAAGATGCCAGGAGCAGGACATTTAAAATCCGTTCTTACCCAAAGGCCCCACCATGAGGGGCCGCCCCGCTCAGGCTCCTGTAGCCTGACTTGCTAGGGCCACTACAGAGGGCAGACGTACTGAGGTATCTAGATCCTTAAGTACCGAGGTATTCATGGAGGTCAGGTAAAGTGGGTCCCAGGCCACACAGGCACACACACACATGGTGTCTGATTGGCTCCTGCCTTGTTAAACACAACCCATCCTCGTTTGTTTTCTTAAGCAGGCAATCGTGCCTCGGCCACTCTTGCCTCAGTCACTCTCACAAGATTGATTCCTGCAAAATCCACCTTCTTTGCCGTTGGACGTCTCATCTCGACCAGGCACCATCTCATTCCTACACCAAGGTCAATGCCAATCTCAGAATCAAATGCCTTGATGGTGTCTACCCAGCAACATGCGACCTGCTGGGCACATCTCTACGGCAACGCCATGCCCAACTCTTCCAGCGGAAATATGGCAAATCATCTTCTCTGTTGGAGACTATGACGAAGTGGACGGTAGCTTCTGGAGCCACTACGATTATCCCGACTTGGCCAGTATCTGTCGTTCCTGCACCCTTTTCTGCGGTCTTATCCGCCCTGTGCTCTACTACAGATTCGTCTCCCATGTGATGACCCAAATCTACCACGACAACCAATTGGAGTGGCAGCTCTTCAGCGTTGCCAAATTCGCGTGGACAATCTCTACGAGTCCTCACTTGGCCTCCGTTGGACATGGATATGGACTCAGGACCGGTTGTTCCGTTTGAAAATCATCCTGATCACCCAATGGCCTCAGTCTTGACCAGCAGGGCCGCTGAGTTGGGCTTGGCCATAAGCTACTACGAGGGGTACACAAATGTACACTGTCCACAGAACGTGGGATTCGACCTCGTTGCACTGATATTGGCTCAACTGCCCAGACTGGACGCAGTCAACCTCAAATGGTTCGGAAGATCCCCAATTACCCAAATACCAGAACCTCGCGGCGTCTGGCCTTGGAGTGAGTCCAGTAAGTAATGCCCCTGATTGTCTCGCCCGGCCGTGTCCTTGAAACTTTATGATGACAGCCGGCCTTTTCAAGGCTCTAGAAAAAGAAAAAAGTGCGAGATGCTATAGAACTTAAAAGGCCGATTCTTGCTGCCGACAACCTTTTGGTCTCCATGACTAATGAGAATCTGCAGTTCAACACATGACCTTGAGATATTTGAGCTCAGAGGACCCCACCGAGAATTACTCTGCTCGCTATCGGAGGCGTGTACCTGACGACTGCTTGAGTCCGGTCCTACCACTCGTCTGCAGCGGAACCACTCTTACACGCTTGACGCTGGAATGCAGCTCTGGCCCAAGTTTCGTCCTGCCGCTGGAGAACTTGCGCGAAGTGATCATTATGGACTGCCAATTCCGCCCGGGACAGTTTCTGAATCTCCTGTATACTTGCACAAACCTCGTCAAATTCGCCGGCAGAAGATTTGAAATGTCCCTCAGCTCGGAGATCATTGAGGCTCTCGAGCCAGCCAGCAGCAGCCTACAAGTCCTTGGCCTACGCTTTTCGGGTGTCGACTTTTGGCCTGGGTCGGGTCCTAGAATTTCATCCTTTCGACAGTTTACGGCCCTCAAAGTTGTGTCCCTTGATATGTACTGCGTCTGGAACTGGAACGTGGCGCGAAACAAGGATACACCGCCGAACCCAGATACGCTGTTGACGACTTTGCTGCCAGAATCGATCGAGGAGGTTGCTCTTCTCAATGAGGGCGTTGATAATCGTTGGAGCTTTGAGTTCGAAGCTCACGTCAAGAGATTGGGGTTGGAAAGAACATTGAAAGGGCGGTTTCAGCACTTGAAAAGGTTACACGGTGCATCATTTACGCCGATCGTTTCCAATCTGGAGAGCCGCATTGATGACGCCCTTTTGGACGATGACAAAGATGAAGCACTAGAAATCCTGAATCACGCTGCGCGCCGCTTCGCCACACTGAATGAAGCAAGCAAACTCATGGGCGATGCAGGAGTGGAATTCAGCTTTGACTGCTGCGAAGAGCTGGACTGCGACTGTGACAATGACCCCCTCATTTTGGGTCACGGCATTTGAAGACTACATCACAGTTTCAGCGTCCGACAAGGACACAGTCGGGGTCGCAAAGGAAAAGAGTCTTGAGATTGGGCATAGCCCATGGAATGGTGAATTGTCAACCTTCAGTGTAGCCGCAGCCATTGTATGAGGGGAGAATGTGGTTTTGCTGATATCCTTCTGACGCCAAATGGTGCATGCTATGTAGTATGTTCGCCGCGGCGAGTGCCTGACCCGGAAAATAATATTATCGAATTCCATGACACTGTCCACTTCGCCCGGCTGACTCATTATGAATCGCTCCAACAGCTCATTGGTGTCGAGCCAAGCCCAGTTCGCAGAGTTCGTGTGCCCGAAATGACCATATGTTGACGGCTGAGACGCAAGGTGCTCTATCGCCGGGCGGTATAGCGCTTTGCAGAGCTCAAACTGCCTTTGGGAATGTTTTTGTTCGAGCTGATTTGCTCCAAAGTGTCGAGGACCTCTTTGAGGAGAGCAAGGTCTTCGCGATTGGAGGTGCTGACGCAGCGCACGAACGTGATGACATAGGGAGTAAATGAGGTGTAGTAAAATATCCTGAGTGGATATTAGCAAGTGTGACGGACCACCGAGACTGCTGGAAACTCACCAAAGCAAATATGAGGCCACTTGAGGTCCCGGGGCGGCGATCTTCGGATAATAGTCCAGGTGGGCCTGGAGTCCTTGACGAGCGGCCTCATAACAACGTGGTGATATCTCGGAAGTGTAGTTTGACATAGACTCCCCTCTATATAGCAGCGCAAGAACCGAGTAGTAAATGACATGCATAGGCTCGAATGTGCGCTCCAGCAGACCTCTGTCCAAGGCGGCAGAGCTATTGATGTTAAGCCACTCATCGTACCATTGGGCTAGTTTTGCTGCCAAGACGGATACTACCTCGCATCTTTCCTTCTTGGTGTGCTTCTTCGCAGATGCTGAATAGAGCCCTTCATAGAGACAGCCCTGAAGATGAGCCAATTTCGCACAGGCAACCAATGCAAGATCCCAGGGAGCTCGTCCCGGGTCTTCGGAGATGGGCACTTGGCCGACGTCCATATCAAAATCTTGGATCGTTGATGCTTTTCCCAGACGCAAGGATAGATTCTTGTCAGAAATATAGATCTGCCAAAATATGCGCCGGGCGGTCTCAGCTTCTTGGGTGGGAAACTGTTGGAGGCCTGCTTCGCGATGGTAGTCTCGAGCTATGCAATGCCTGGCAGCAGCTGATGTTAAGGTCCATTGTAAGCTTAATTCCCCTTCATTTTGGGCGTGAATTATCTGTGGGTACCAAGGTCAGCCTCCGATTTTAAGCTCTTGGACCTTCACATTCCCGAACCGGGAACTCACTGCCAGATACAGGGCGAAACACGTGATCGACTGGGCAGCGCCATGACTTCATAAGTCTGGACGGCCTGGAAAAACTTCTTCTCGCAAAGACGGCCAGTGGAATCTACCTCTTGTTCACTGAGCTGGTGCTCTGGGCGAAGGTCGACACTCCTTCCTAGCTATGAAACTCATTGCGCCATAAAATAGCATCAGCTGATCTCGCGAAATAGGCTCAATCGGGAAGTAGATTCTCCTGCAAAGCTCTTCGAATACTTTCCAACCATATGGGCCGCTGAAGACAATGATTCCTGGTTCATCTGCAAAGATGTCAGTGGCCGAGAAAACACAGTACTGGTTAAGCGAAAGGACGCTACCTCTAACCAGTGACAGCATGCTGAGTACAACATCTGAGGGTGGTAATTCGTGGCTATAAATAGTCGCGCTCTCAGTGCGTCTGCCGTCGCGATTGCCATTTGGGTCTTCAGGGCTTGCGTGTTCTTTGATAATGGTGCGTAAATTTGCCAATTCGGATGTCACACACGGTGATTGCGTGCCTGGAATTGCATTCAATTCGGTGATCTGGCTCGCAAGAAGCGTCTGGTGTGTGAAAGATGATTCTCCCTCCACGACTATAGTGTCCTCTTTATACAGTCCAGCCGAAGCGCTTGAAGAGTTACGCTCATGTTGTGCTGGTGAACAGGTGGACCGCTCACGTCCACTGCGGACGCCCTTGATGGCCTCCTCTATCAAGGTTAACCTTGCATCAAGGAGCTGAAAGAGCCTCTCGCTGATTCAAATTAGTCACAAGTGCATGTTTGAAAAGTCTTACATGGCACAGGAAGACAGATACCCACGTGGAATGGCTGGAGCTCTGCAACGGCTGTGTAACCGTGGCCAGCTCATTCCGGCAGGTGAGCCCCGAGGCCAGGCAGTTAGAGCATGGGATAACGCGATTGCACCGGACCTTCGCACGTTAGGCCGATCCTCATTTCATGGCATTCTATCGGAGGATGCTCGACCAACATACCTTGCGCCGTCGACAATTTGGGCACTGTAAGGGTCCGCCTAGTCAGCACTCCGCGGAAAGATATTGCGGGCAGAGGCTAGAGCTTACGGCTTTCGGAAGCAACCCTGTCTTTTGTGTATCCATATCATTAGCTCCCATAGGACACACGGCAGTCTGGTGGAATGTATGGGTATGGGGTTACAAGAAAGGCCAAGTAGGAGGCATCTTGCGACCCATCACCTTCTCCGCGCACAGGCCTGCGGGATGCGCGGAGCGATGCGAACCACTTTTGACGCAAATGTCGATTCAGTTTGCTTGGCCGGCAGATCGGAGTTGCTTACTGTCCATTCCAATTCTTCCCGGCTCCACGTTCTCGACATTTTCTACGCTACTTTCCCAGCATGGAACCGAGTAATCTAATAGGTGGTCTAGAGCGGCCACATCAATGATGCACTACAAATTGTACGGACCTGGTTGATAGGGGACTGTCGGAGCCTATCTAGCGTGCTAATGCACAGTCCTTGCGCCTCACTACCTACATTCATCAGAAACATTGTCTCTCGCCCTTATGGGCATTTCAGGTTGTTTGTCGTTTCGGCTTAGTACAGAACTTGAAAGACTGCAAATAGTCTATACCTATATCGCTCAGGTATCCGCCACGCAGCCACAGTGTCTGCCCACTCCCCTGAACAGCTTCAAATGTTCCTATGAAATAACCTCCTATAGGATGATCTCCTATACGATAACCCCCTATATAATAACCTTCTATGTAATAATCTCCTGAAGATACTCTTCCAGAACGCACCCTCCTATAAGATACTATCTTATAATATACCCTTTAATAGGACATTCCAGTGTGTTTAGTGAGACTCAGGACTCGGAGGCTAGGTGATTCAAATGCAAGCCTGACACCAACCGACCAGTACAAGCAAAGTCACATACCCGCCTCACAACTAAGTCCTCACTCATGCAGGAGATAATGCATCCTTAAATATGAGCCCGGAATAACACGGAACAACACGAGGTTGCTGTTCCAAATTTTACGTATCATTGAAGTCAATTTAATGGAGCGCTACCAGAGAAGCGACTTATTATACCTGCCACGATCCTGATTCTTCGTGTTACCCACCGGGCGGAAGCCACTCTATGACTTGGTGCAATCATCAGCGATTTCTCGTGAAGGGATTTTTGTATCTTATCTTGAACACAAGGCAAACGGCGAGAAAGCTAAGCATTATAACAGCATTTTAGCTTCGGCCACACTGTATTCATCCTTTTAACTGTCTGTCTGTCTGTCTATCTACTTAGCGCTTATTTCTTCCCCCTAGACCTTGTGTATAAAGCGTTCGACAGCTTTATATATATCCTAATAGTTATCTTATAAAGGCACCTTAAATTACCCCTTCCTTCCTTTACTTTAATTTTACTTATTTACTAGCTTAAGAAAGCCTTTATAGACTATAAACCTTTCTTAGAACGCGAATCTATTAAGCTAACGCGGTTAATATAAGAAGGTTTTTATCTTTAGTTATAAAACTATAGATATAAAGAAGAACTAGACTATTATACTTTCCTTTTATTATTTTATAAACTATTTCCCTTTCCTTCTCTAAGGATTTTAAAGCTACCTTTTAAAAGTTTTAAGTATAGGTTATTTTAAATCCTTTCTTTATTTTAACTTCTTTTAAAATTAATAACTTTATATTAAAATAAAGGTTATTATAAAAACTATATAAGCTTACCTAATAAAGGTTTTCTTATAAACTTTAAACTATATTTTTATTAAAGGTTTTTAAAATTATATATATTAATAATAAAAGAATAAGTTTTTAATTAAAATTTCTTTTATAAGACTATAAGCTTATATACGAACTATTTTAAAACTATTTTTACTTTACTATATAACTACTTTACTATTACTTTAATTAATAGCGCTATTATAGTAAGCACCTATAAAGTATAGCCGCACTTATATATAGATAAGTAGTTATAAGGTTTAGTAGCTAACTACTAGCTACTTACTAGCTAGTAAATATATAGACTACCTTCTTTAAGCTTACCTTAAAAAGCCTTAATAGACCTTCTTATAAGACTACCTTCCTTCTATAATATATATATAAATATAATATAGTTAAACCCTACTTTATATACTATAATTAATAGCTACTCTTCTTATATTATAAAGATATTAGAAGTTTTTTATCTTTACTTATATATTTAAATAATTAACTAAAGTTAGTATATTAATTACTTAACCCTATTTATTTAAAGTTAATATAGTAATTAATAATATAAGTAGTAAAGTTAGTATTTATTAATATTAACCTATATTTAATAACTAACCTTATTAGGTAAAGGTAGTACTTTAGTAATATTAGCTTTAAATTTAATAACTACTTTTATATAAGTTATTTACTTATAACTATAAAACTAAATACTACCCCTTTTCTATAAAGTAATTATTAATAAAGTTAGTACCTAACTATATAACTTAGTATTATATACTTTATATTACTATTATATTTTAGGCTTTAAAGTTAGATAAAGGTAGTACTCTAATAATAAATATTATAGATATTATAATTCTATATATATAAGTAAATTAAGTAACTTCTATATCCTCTTCCTTTATATTTACTTTAAGTTATATTATATTTTATTTTTTAAAAGTTAACCTATAACTATACTTAATTATAAGTATAATATTAGATAGAATACCTAGTACCTTTTTAATAAAACCTTTATTAGTAAATAATAAACTTTTTAATTAAGCTCCTTAAATATTAATATAAATAAACCTACTAGGAACTCCCTTCCTAGTTTTAAATATACTTATATATAATACCTACTAGCTAAAAATTAATATAAACCTTCTTAATACCTACTATATTTAAATAAGTCTTTTAAAGAATATTATTAGTATTAAATACTTAAATAAACCTAGTAGTATATTTTAAGAATTAAGTAAGCTTTAAAGGGAAATAAATATATTAAAGGATTTAGAGGTAGAGAATAATTTAACTCCCTACTATCCTATTTTAAAAGAAACTATAACTTTAGAGAAAGATAATTAGATTACTAAAGATTTCCCTTTAAATAGAAATAATAAGAATAAATATATATACCTAGTATAAAAATAGTATATATAAACTAAGAGAATTTAAGCTATTAAAAACTAGCTATATAATATAAATAATACTCTATAAGAAGTAAGGTCTATAGTTTAAAGTATTACTTTAAGTAATATACTACTATCTTATTACTTTACTTAAAGTAAGCTTTTCTCTAAATAAGCTATATTTAACCTATACTATAAAACTACTCTATTTAACTTAACTACTCTCTTAAAGGTATTAGTACTATTCTAAGGAGTTATATTTAAGCGCCTACTATACTAATAAGGTAATCTTCTACCTCCTTAGCTATTAATTTAGAATATACTAAGGGAGCCTAATTAATTATTTAACTTCGGCTACCTAACAGCATAGGTGCGCTGTACGTTATATAAGCGTCCGGCAGAACCCGACCGCCTAGTAGAACGTGACCGCTCTACTTAGTTAATTAAATTAGATTACTTTAGCTATTTCTATTACTAATATAATTTAATACTACTAGCCCTAGGTTTATAAAATAGCTAAGTCCTACTTATATAGAACTATATTAAGTACCTTTAATAATCTATTTAGGATACTTAAGAGGCTATATTATTATCTATATAGTAACTACTAATATTTAGATAATTAGTATCTCTAAGTAATACTTAGTTTTCTTAGCTACTAGAGTAATAGCCTTAGCTACTACTTTAATAAAAGCTAAACCCTTAGTTACTAAATATACTACTAGTACTATTCTACCTACTTTATAGCTACCCTCTAGAATACCTTTAGTATCCTAACCTATAAAGTATACTATTTAAACCTCCTTTAGTTACTTTACCTTATAAACTACTATAAAGCTATCCTCTTTATTTAACTCTATATAGATACTTTAATCTATATAACTAACCTCTAACTCTTTATAATTATAAAGCTATAAAAGTAATAAAGTATATTAATTATATATATACTTTTTACTACTTACTACTTAATATTAAATTAGAATAATTAGCTTATTCTTTAATAAACTTATTAGTATATAATATAATATATAATAAATTAAAAGTTTAAAAGTAAATAAATATCTTTAACTTTTTATATAATAATAAAAAGAGTTTTAGTTTAATATTCTTTAGTAAAAATACTATCTATATAAATATTAACTACTTTAAAAAAGTTATACTTAGTCTTCTTAATAACTATTATATACTATTTAATTACTAATATAAGATACTATTTATTATTATATAGACTTTTAAAAGATTTTACCTTTACTATTAGTATATAGAGCTTACCTATAAAAACTACTAAGCTTTTTTAAATAGTAGTATAAAAGCTATTATTAATACTTTAAAAAAGTAATTTACTATTAACTAATCTATTATTATAAATAAGTATAACTTAATATATATTATATTTAGAGTATTATATAAGAACTATAAGGCTTTAAATAACTATTTTTAAAAGAAGATTTACTAAATATATATAATAAAGCTTCTCTCCTTTAATAATAATAATTAAAATAGTTAGCTTTATTAGATTTAAAATATAATACCTATTATATTCTAATAAAATATTAAGCTACCTAATAAGTTTACTTCTTTTAAAGACTATATAAAGTATATTAATAAGTATTAAAATATACTCTTAGTACTTACTAAAGATACTTATAGTTTTAGTAAATTCTTTAAAGCTTCTTTTAATTTATACCTATATTATAATAACTATTATTATTTAGATACTAATTATTAAAATAACTATTATTACTTAAATACTAGTTATAATAATAATTACTATAAGTATAATAATTATTTAAAGCTTAAAAGTAATAACTAAAGTAAGTTTAATAGTTATAACTATAAGCTTTATAATAAAAATAAGTTATATAATAATTAGTATACTAAGTATAATAAGGTTAATAATATAGTACCTACTAATAACTTTAATTTAGAACCTAATTATATTTTTATTAATTAATTAGATAATAACTTAAAGTAATTTAATTCTAATAATAATTCTAGTTTTATAAGTAATATTATTATATATAATAACTATTATAGTATTCCTAATATTAAAAGCTTTAAAATAATATATAACTATTATAAAGCTACCTTCTTTTTAATTATAATACTCTATTTTACTATTTAAAAGATAATTAAACTTACCCTTATTTTAAACTTATTTTAATTAATAATAATATAGCTCTAATTAGTATAGTATAAAAGTATATTATCTATATTATTAAAGATATTATTAAGGAAATACCTTTTAAGCTTACTAACTTTATTATACTTAATAGTTTTATATACTTATATATTAAAGTTTATAATAGTTTTAATAATAAAGATATTAAACTTTATCTTAATACTAATATAAGCTAATTATTTATTATATAATTATACTTTATTAAGTTTAAATATATTATTAAGATTATTTTATAATTTACTATTAGAAAGTTATAAAGTATTAAAGGTATTAGTAAAAAGCCTTTCCTTATTAATAAATTTACTAAGTTTATCTTCTTTACCTTTAATATTAAAGCTAATAGTATATTAGGTTTAATAAAGTAAGAAGGAGTAGCTTAGGTTATTAATAATAATTAGCTTACTACTAACTACCTTTTTAGTATAAAGTAATTAAATCTATATAATATTATTATCTTATTTAAAGATTAAACTATTATTTACCTAAGTAGCTATAACTTTAAGGTCCCCTTTACTATTTTTAAAAAGATAGTAAAGCTTATTATTTAAAAGATAATATTAGTTTAAGTAATTATACTATAGCTTAGCTAGATTATATATATAGCTATTTACTATATTAATCTTTTAAAAGGTTATACCTTTTTATTTATATCCTTATACTTTATTACTATAAATACTATAGTAGATTTAAATATTCCTAAATTTATAATACTCTTTAACCCTAGCTTAAACTTATAAAGGTTAATAAGTATATATATTTAAAAACTATTTATAATTATAAGGATTTTATTTACTTTATAGTAGATTTTAATAATATTATTAAAGCTTTAACTTTAGTTAATTTAATAAACTAAGTTATACTAATTATTAAGTTTTAATATAAGGATCTTATATATAGATCTTATAATATATCTTAAACTTTAACTTAAAATATAAGTATAGTTCTAATAGGTATTAAATTTAAAATATTTATAAATATTATTACCTTTATATAGAGGAAGGATATTAATATTAAACTACTTAATATTAATTTAAATTTAGCTATACCTTATAGTAATACTATCTATACTATAATTATAGATTCTAATCCTAAGCTTCTTAATTTTAAAGAGATTATAAAAACACTATTTAGTACTACTTATCTAAATTATATTAAAGGCTTACTTAATATTAAAACCTTAGATAAATCTCTATCTTTAGTTATAGAAAATAGTATTTATATCTATAATAAGAACTTAGTACTTATAGTAAAGCTTTATAAGATAATTAAGTCCTATTTTAAGCTATAAAAGAATAAAGGTTTAATTAATATACCTAAAGAATATATAATAAAGATCCTACTTATAGATAGCTAGTAATATACTAAGCTTAACTACTATTACTATCCTTTATTATAAAAAGATAAGGAAGTTTTTAATAAAATCTATAGTAAACTTTATAAGTAAGGCTATATAGAAAAGACTAATAAGATTTATTCTTTTATACTCCTTATCTTTATAATATAGTAAACTATCTATAGTATTAAAAAGGGATAAACTATTATTAACTTATAACTATTTAATAAGTAAGTAGTACCTAATAATTACCTACTACTTCTATAATCTAATTTAATTAATACTATCTATAATAAGAAGTAGATTATAGTTATAGATACTTCTATATTCTTTTATTAATTTCTTATCTATTTAACTTACTATAATTAATTTATTATAGTTAGTTATTAAGGTTTTAAATATTTTAAAGTTACCCTAATAAGCTATTATAACTCTTTAACTTATATTTAATACTTTATAGACTAGCTTTTAAAAGAATATAAGAAGTTTTACTATACTTTTATTAATAATATAATTATCTTCTTTAATACCTTTAAAGAATACTATAAGTACTTAGCTATTATTTTTAACTTATTTCTTAAAAAGGGTATTTCTATCTCCCTAGAGAAGTCCTTCCTTAGTTACCTATTTATTAAACTACTTAGCTTTTATATTAATTTACTTAAACTCTCTATAATTAAGGAATATACTAAGGGATTTTAAAACTTTAAGTTTCTAAAGATATTAAAGTTATTAGAAATATACCTAAGTACTATAAGATTTCTTTATATAATAATTACCTATTATATATAAATCTCTAAACTACTTTAAAAGTATAAAGTAGCTCTTCTTACTATAGGTTAAGCTATTAATTATATTAAAGTAAGTAATAAAAGTAAGTACTTAACTTTTATTATCTCTATTTAATTTAAACCTACTCTTTAAAAGATAACCTTATTTAATACCCTTTAAGCTTATATTTATAAAGAATTCTATTTATATTATATAATACTAAATAAATAATTATTTTTTTAAATAGATAGTAACCTTTAATATAACTTTAGTATTATAGTTTTTTATTTAAAAATAATATAATATTTACTTTAGAGTAAAATATACCTTTTATAGCTATTAAACTAGTAATATTCCTTAGCTACTATCTATTTAAGCTAGAGCTTAACTATAGTCCTTTAAAGCTTAAGGTTATATATTTTATTTAAGCTATTAAATATTTATATACTATTCTCTATTCTTCTAATTACCTTATTATTATCTTAATAGATTATAATACTACTTATAATATTATTAAATAAACTTTATTTAATATAACTTTAATAGATTAATCTAACTATTAACTTATTAATACTAATATTTATTTAAGTAAGTATAAACTTAAAGTTTATTATTTAATAGAATACCTTAACCTAGTACCTAATACTTTATCTTAACTTATAACCTTTAATAATTTAGTTACTAAAGAATACCTTAAGAAGCCTATCTTTAATTTAATTTAGGATAATTATAATAATTATATCTTATTTATTACTAAAGCCTAAATAAATAACTCTTTTTATTAGTATTTTACTAAAATTTATAAGTATAATTTAATTTATAGCTAGATTATTAAAGGTCTCTCTTTATTAACCTTAATAAGATATAAACTAGTTATTATTAAAAATAATAAGGATATTATCTTAGCTTTAAAGCTTAAATATATATTCTACTTAATTAATTAATTATTATATAACTATAATAATAATAGTTATAAATATTTATATATTCTTTAATAACTAATTTAAAAAATTTTAACTAGTATTTATAATAATAAGTACTATTTTAGCTATAATTATATAATAGTAAATCTTAAAAGTATCTATATATAGAGAAAGAGATATAAAATTAAGAACTATATTAAATACTATTATTAATATAAAGTATAATATAAGGATAACTAAATACTACTTAAAAGTCTTTAACTAATTTAAGCTTTTAAAGAACTTATATATATAATTATAATAAATTTTATAATTACCTTATTATCTATACTTTTAATTAATACTCCTTAAAACTTTAAAGGATTTAATTCCTTTAATATAATAATACTAGTTATATATAAGATATTAAAGTATATACTTCTAATACCTAGATATATAATATATACTACTAATAATTAAATAGCTATTCTAATATATTAATTACTACTAAGTAATTAATTATACCTTTAAATAATTATTTTAAATTATAATACTAAGTTTCTTTTAATATTTTAATAAAGTTTATAAAAAACCTTTAGAATATATCTTTAAATAACTATAACCTATTATCCTTAAGCTAATAAGTAATTTAAATATAAAAACTAAGATATAAAGCTAATACTTTACTACTATATTACTAAGTACCCTAACTATAATTAAGTTAATATACTTTTAGCTCTATAATAAAATTTAAATAAAGCTTACTTTCACATACTTAATATAAGCTTATATAAGTTTCTATTTAAGTTTAAAATCCCTAAACTTATTAATAAATTAATAAGCTTTAAACTTTCCTTCTAAACTATAAATATCTACTTTATATATAAGTATCTATAATATAATATATAATTAACTATAGATATTATTACTTTAGATAATAAAATATAATATAATACCTAGTATTAATAGATTAAGTTTAATATTAATAATAAAGTTTAACTTAAAATAAGTAAAGTATATATAGGAATAGGGGTAAGCGTAATGTAATTACTTATAGGGTCACGTGACTAATCTATAGGTATATAGCGGAGATCTAGCCTTCTACCTTTTAGATATAGGCTCTTCCTCCTAATATACTAATTAAATAATATAACTATAACCTTTATATATATATAAAACCTATACTAATACTAATTAATACTTACTTTAGGTAGTAAGTATAGATAGTAAAGTATAAAGAGATAAATAACTACTTTAATAGCTAGATTCTTTATAAGTCCTTAGGTAAAGTAGCTATACTAATATTATAGGTTCTACTAAATTTATTATAGTAGTAATACTATAATAAATTATATAATAATAATATAGCTAATATATATTAATAGAGTTCTTATATTAGAATTATATAAGTATCTATTATACTTTAAAGAACTATTAGGTCTACTTAGATTTAAAATAAAGGTAGAACTTCTTATTACTAATCCCTCCTCCTACACTTCTAGTAAGTACTTTATAGAATACTATAATTATCTATAAGATTTAAAATATATAGTATTCTCTAATTAATAAACTTCCTTTATATTTAGAATAATATTTAGAATAAGTAATAAACTATAACTTTATTTTTAAAAATTAGTAGTATAATAATAAATAATATATTTAACTTTATTAAACCCTTTAATTTACTTAACTTTAATACTAAAATAAATACTTAGATATATTATAATAACTAATATACCGCCTAGTAAAATTTAATTAACCTACTAAAACTAAGTTAACTACTACTATAACTATAAACTATAGACTATAGCTATAATAATACTCTATTCTACTCTATTCCCCTCCACTCCTACTTTCACTAATACCTATACTAATAATATAACTATAGTACTAATAATACTAATATAGCTAGATTTACCCCTAAATCCCTTTATATTACCTTTTATTAACCTATTTACCCTAATTACCTATAAGAGTATAGCTTTTAAATTAATTACTAATTATAGCACCCTCTTATAAGTTAATTTATAATAGCTTATACTTTATTTATAATTAAATTAAATCTTATAATCCTAACTTATAAGGTAGTATACCTTTAATAAAGGATACTAATATAACTTACCTCTTTATATAGGTTATATTTTATACTAAAGTATACTTTAAGATAAACTTTAATAAAGTCTATTATAAGTATTTTAAAGATTTTTAAAGATAGACTATAAAGATATTCTAAAGTATTAATAAAGATATCTTAAAGGAACTTAAAAAGATACTATAGATAAAGTAAATCTATATTAAAACTTATAATCTTCTATATATAACTATACTTATAAATATACTTATTACTTATTTATTCTTTAAGGAACTTAATAAGGTAATACTATTCTTTTAAAATAAAGATAAACTTTACTATAGTAAAATAATTTATAGATTTTATAAAAAGCTTTTAAAGAAAGGTACTATAAATTAATCTATTAATCTCTCTATTAATAATAATATTAAAGAGGAAGAAGGTACTACTAAACTACCTAGTCCCTCTAATAATAAACCTTCTACTTTATTTAATAATAGTAAAAACACTTCTAAAAACCCTATTAACTTTAAGTAACCTATTAGATAACCTAAAGTATATAATATATACTTTATACTCCTACTAGTAAAGATAAAGAACTTAATAATTAATATATAAACGATTATAAACTTTAATAAATACTATAAGGATAAAGATATATATATTAGTAATCTATATAATATACTTAATAATAAAATAAGGTTATTCTTTATTATCTATAAGAATATAAATATTAGCCTATATTAATTTAAAGTAATATTCTTCTATATTTTAAAGGGAAGAGTAAAAACCTATTATATATAAAATATTAAGTAGAATAATTTATTTAAAATAGTATATTTAAAGATTAAAACTTACTTTAATAACTATATAAATTATTAGGATTATTATATAGACTAAACTATACTAATATTTATTAAGCTTTAATAAAAATACTTTAATAAGAACTATATATAAGTCTTTTAACTATTAATTAATAAGTTATTTATTTACTATTAAGCTTTTAAAGATTAAACTTATAGTAATTAACCTATATAAGATAATATACTATATATAATTAAAGATATACTAGAGTTTACTATAGCTTTATTTAACCTACTATAATTAACTAAATAGTTTTATTCTAGTTTATATACTTTAATTTAAGCTTATAAGAGTTAATAGCTAACTAAATACTAAGCTTTCTATATAAATAAAGTTAGCTATAATAAGGAGTATAAAAATAATAACTAATACTTTTTAGACTATAAGTACTATAGTAACTATAATAGCTATAGGTTTAATAATAACTAAAGCTAAGGTAGCTTTTATAGTAATAGTAATTTCTATAGTAATAGCTTTAATAGTAAGCTAAATAACTATAGTATATACTTCTCTAATTATAGTAAATATAATAACTATAGTAATAGCTATAGAAACTAGTTAAATAGTTATAGTAACTACTTAAATAGTAATAGTTTTTAGAATAAGCGCTATTTTATCTATAATAGAGAGGGCTATTAGTTAACTAAGTATATAACTAAAGAGTACTAATATATATATAATTAGTACTTTATAGCTTAGTAAAATAAAGATAAATACTCTTTAGATACTAACTTTATAGCTTTTATTATTAATATAAAAAGCTTTTATATTAATAAAGTAAATAATAATAATAATAAAAACTTAATTAATTTTTAAAATAATAAAAATACTTAGTTTTTATAAAATTAAACCTTTAACTATAAGAATACTATATTCCTAATAAATTAAGTATTCCTTTACTTTATTAACCCTTCCTTTTAAAAAACTATAAGAATAAATATAAGCTTAGTATAAGCTTTTATACTTAATAGCTACTATTCTTACTAAAGATTCTAAGGAATTATTCTAAATATAAGAATAGCTAAATACTTTATTAATAACTATAACTAATTCCTTACTCTATATAATATAAACTTATCTATAATACTAAATATATCTTATAATATAGAAATATTTATTAAGTTTAACCTAAAACTTAATATCTTCTCTATTAGTATAATAACTATTTAAATACTAGTTAGTAAAATAATATTCTATATTATAAAGATACTAACCCCTTTTCTACTCTATATTTAAGATATAATAGTACTAGATATCTTCCTTTAAAATACTACTAGTAAAGTAGTATATATTAAAAAAGATAATTCTAAACTAATATTCCTAGTTACTTAGAAATAGGGATACTTATAGTTTATAATAAAAGATATATAAAGCTAATACTAAATATTCTTTATAATAGCTAAACTATAATAGCTTTATTAATAGTTTAGATATCTCTCTATTAATTAACTCTCTTATTTTCTCTCTAATACTAGTTATTCTATTAAACCTTCTACTTTAAAAGTAATCTCTAAGTTCTATTATTATTATTAACTCTATAATTCTACTTTTAAAAGGTTTAAGTTTAACCTATAAAATAATTATAACTTTAACTATAAAGTTATTATTAATATTATATACCTAATTTTACTTCCTATTTTATATATTATTAATTTAATAACCTCTTTTTAAAGTAGATATTTCTTATCTTTTCTATCTATAAAAAATATATAGGAAGTTTTATAGATAGTATAAATTAATATATACTTAAAACTACTAGACTACTTAGTTTATAATATAGGAATTAACTTTATATCTATAGAATTTAAGAGTACTATATAGATTATAAGTATTACTTATAAGTAAGTACCTATAAAAGTATATTAATTAGTTAGTAAAGTTAAATAGTACTATACTCTACTTTAATATATATTTAAAATCTTATATACTAAACTTAAAAATACTTTTAGTAAGAAAGTAATACTATAAATAGCTTTTAAAGCTATTAATAATACTATAGAACCTAATAAACTAGTTCCTATACTACTTATCTTTAAAATATACTTTTAGATTATATAGAAATCGCTACTAATACCTTTAACCTTAATATAAATAGTAGTTATTTAAAAGATAATAAAGGTACTATAGATACTTATAGTATAGTATAAGGTAAATAATACTCTAAATATATAGAATAGCTTAGATATTATAGATATTCTTACTCTTCCTTTCTAAAGTAATATATATATATAGAAAGAGAAGGAAGGCTAGTAAGGTTTATATAAGTTAATTACTATTAATAGATATAATATTATACTTAATTTTAAAAATAAACCTATTATATTCTACTCTATATAAGTATAAGAGTACTATTATAAGCTTTTAAATAATAAAGATAGTAGAAATAATAAAACTTTATTAAAACTAATAATATAGTTTATACTACTAATAGTAGAGATTAGTAGTTTAGCTAAGCTAATAATAGTAATAGTACTATAGCTATACTAATATAAATAGCTAAGAAGTATAAAGAATAAGCTAAAGCTAGTAATATACTATACTCTACCTACTTTAATAATAAGTTTTATAATAAAAAAGAAGAAGAAGAACTTTATACTTATATTAAAGCTTTAATATAATAGAATAATTTATACTCTAAGTAACTCTTTTAAAAAATCTAATAATATAAAGATTACTAACTTAATTAAACTTAATATCTTTATTTTTAAACTATTTAATAAAAAGAAATATAATAAAATATATATCTTTAATACTTATATAGTTTATAAGATTAAAAATAAGAATATTAAACCCTTTAAAAAGTTATAAATAATTCTTTAAAAATATAGAGATAAATAGAAAAAGAGTATTCTTATATAATCTCTAATTATATAGTATACTAGCTAATATCTTCTACTAGTACTAATAGCTATACTAATTATACTTTATAGTATAATCTTAAAACTTTATAATATTACTTAAGTATACCTTTAGTTAAAGTTTAAACTAAAGTATATTATCTTAATATACCTACTATTTAAACTATAATATAAGTACCCTTCTAGTACTATTATAAAGATTATTAAGCTACTTTATAGTATTATTAAATTTAAAGTTTATTAATTTATAATATACTAAATATATTATATTAAGGATTTATAAATAGAGACTTTTATATATAATCTTTACTTTATAGTTATAGACTTTATATATAAGAAAAATAATTTTAGCTTAATAGCTATATAAGTTAATAATACTTTTAACTTTAATACTTTTAAGTTCTCTAAGTTTTTAAAGAAGAAGGTATAAGAATAGGAGTTAAAGTATAATTTATAGATATAATTTAAAAAGAATATTATATTTAACTTTAATAGCTTCTATATTTTTAAATAAAGAATAAATATCTATATATACTAAAAGAGCTAAGGTATAAAGATTAAACCTATAAATATTAATATATTTAATTATATATAGAAATATACTAAGTAATAAGCCTATAGAGTATACTTAATTATAGTTTATTAACTAGAAGTAACCTTTAATCTCTCTATAGTAGTATAAATATAAGATCTAATAAATTTAAACTATATTAAGTTAAATAAGTATTTATAATAGTAAGTTAATAATATAAACTATAAAATTTAGTTTATATTAATAGATATTATAAAAGTTAAGCTTATAGTCTTTATAAATAGCTCTTTTACTAATAATACTAACCTTAGCTTATAAATTAGATTTATAATAACTCTTTTTATAAAAAAGCTAAATATAGATAATACTTACTAAAAAGCTACTAGAAATATTATCTATTAGTCTTTTACTAAATATAAAAGAGTTATTTAAAGTATACTTACTTTAAAAATCTATAGTATAGTTAATAGATTTAATATAAATATTATAATATCTATTATAATTTATAAAGTTACTAACTACTTAGGATTTCTATAAATCCTACTTATTATTTATATTAATTCCTACTTATTATATAAGTATTTAGTTAAGTTAGGTACTACTAAGAAGAAATACTTAATAATTAATATAATAGTACTTTATTAATTATATAAGTAGAGAGAGATTAATAAGATTAGATAAATTAATAGTAATAATAATCTTATTAATATAATAATAAAAATAATATTAAATAAAGCTTTTAAATAACTTATTTCTAATAATAAGTTAAAGCTTTATATTTAAAGATATATAAACTAAAAAGTACTAGTACTTATAGAGTTTTAAATAAAAATATTACTTAAAGAATTACTTTTAGTAAAGTAGTTACCTTAATAATATTAGAATAAATAAACCTTTAAGTTAATAAAGTTACTCTATTTAATTAATATTTATAAAATAGTATATACTACTAGTAAAAGTAAAAAGTTAGACTAATATAATAACCTTTAAGTACTATATTAAAATAAAACTATCTTAAGCTACTATACCTAACTTTAAACCTCCTTAAGCCTAGGTTTATATTATTAGTTTTAGAGTAAATACTAGTATTTAAAAGGTATATTATTAGAAAACCCTTACTCCTAAATAGTTTTACCTATAGTAAGAACTATAACTACTCCTATAAACCTATAAAAAGTAACTAAGAGAGAAGAGTATTATACTACTATATAAATAACTTTAATACTTTTATACTATTATATAATACCTACTATAAGGAAGACTTATAATAAAATACTTAAATTAAATAGCTTTAAAGTAATTTTATATTAGTAGTTAAATCTTTTCTTTAACTATAGTTAGTTTAATTTAATCTAGTTTAATTTAATCTAAAGCTTTAGAGAAAAGGATTATTACCTACCTATAACGGTACTATTATAAAGTATAAGTATTATATTTTTTATAAACTTTATATAAAGGAAATATAAATTAGTAAAAGGTTAATTAAATTAATAAAAAGTTAATTATATATAAAATATACTATTTAGTATTTAATAAGATTTACTTTAAATAAAAAGAATTAGCCTATATATAGACTATACTAGTAAGTACTAATAATAATTCTTACTTTAATATATACCTTTATTTTATAGTACTATAGCTATTTAAGTTAGTATATTATAATAAATTAGAAGATAATAAGGGTTTAAGTTTAACTTAACTTTAAAGGAAATAACTTTTTAAAGCTTACCTACTATTTAATAAAAGACTACTAGTGTAGGAATAGGGGTAAGTGTAATGCAATCACTTATAGGGTTATATAACTAATCTATAGGTATATAATAGAGATCTAGCCTTCTACCTTCTAGGTATAGGCTCTTCCTCCTAATATACTAATTAAGTAATATAACTATAACCCTTATATATACGTAAGATCTATACTAATAATATATAAACCCCTCTTTAAAATATAAAACGCTAAACTTATAATGCTTTAAAAAGGCCTATATACTATTATTATTAAAGTTTCTTTATTAATATACTACTTTAACTTTAGAAAGAATAAAGACTATATTAACCTTATTATCTCTATTTAATATCTTCTACTATATAAAGTATATAAGAATAAGGAATTTAACTAATAAGTACTTTAACTACTATTAATAAAGTATACTAACTTATTAACTAATAAAAATAAAAAGTATTATAAAATTAAGTATATACTTAATTATAAGCTATTTAATAAAATAGTTAAATATCTTATATAATAGAAGGGATATAGTTCCTAGTATAATAAATAGAAAATAAAGTATAATCTTAAGTATACTAAGGAATTAATTAAGGAATATTATACTTATATAAAGAATTCTAGTTAACTATATTATAGTAAGAAGTAATAAAGATATTATACTTTTTTCTATAGCCCTAGTACTTATAATAAACACCTATAAAGTATAGCCGCACCTATATATAGATAGGTAGTTATAGAGTCTAGTAGCTAACTACTAGCTACTTACTAGCTAGTAAGTATATAAACCACCTCCTTTATATAATAATTAAAACTTCCTAAGTCCTATAAACTAAAAGATTAAAAGGTTTATATTTAAAATATATAATAAAATAGTAGTTAAATAATATTCTAAATAGTATAATAATTACTAGCTAGTAAAAGCTATTTAAAAAGAATACTTAAATTAACTACTAAAGAGCTATCTTATCCTAATACTATCTATTAATAATAAGTATATTTATATAGTCTAGTTCTTTAGCCTAGCTTATTAAAAACACTTATTACTTCTATTACTCTATAGTAATAAATTACTAGAATTAATTATTACTCTAATTAATCCTTCTTTTACTTAAGTAATAGTTATATAACTAAAGTTTAGTTTCTTTATACTATTTAACTAGCTAGTATACTAGCCTTTAATAAGGTTCTATCCTAAATAGAACTAACTATTATTCTTATTTCTATTAAAATTATAATATTATCCCCCTCCTTATCTATTTCTTTATCCCTAAAAATTCTTATTATAAGTTCCTTCCTTTTCTTATATTCCTTTCTATTTTTTTATCTATTACTCTATTTTATTATATTATTCTAAATATTAGGTAGTTATATCTTTAAAGTATCTAAAAAGAGTAATAAATATCTAGCCCTTACTAATTTAATTAACTAATATAGTATATTAGCTAAAACTATATCTTATTTTTATTATTTTAAAGATAATTATATATATTATTTTACTCTAAAATCTTTTTATTATTCTAAGTATATATATAGTAGAAAGTCTTATAATAATAACTCTATTACTTTATTATATAAAAGTTTATTTTCTTTATTACTTTATTTTTCTTTCTAACTATCTTTAATAAAATATTTATTAAATAAGTAATAATATTTTAAAAAGAAGAAGATTAATATTAAAAAGGAGTTATTTATATTATAGACTAAGCTATAAATTACTATAAGTTAGTTAGCTAGGTTATAGAGGTAAAAGTATTAAGCTAAAGAGTATTCTTTTAAATTATTCTATTATAGTATTTAATTATTAGATAAAGAGGATACTAAGTATTTTTATTAAAAGGAAGAGGAGTAGGTTATTACTAATATATAGTCTTTAGGTACTATAGGGATTTCTAATTAGTATTCCTTAAACTTAGATTTAAAGAGTTTAGGTATTTCTTTAGACTTTCTAGCTAAGCTTAATAGTCTTATAAAGCTTACTAGTAGTTTATTAGATTTTTAAAAGGTTTCTATATATTATCTTTATTATTATAGCTTTTTTATTTAACTAAGTATTTAATATTAATATTATATATCTTAGAATCTAAAATTCTTTTAACTTCCTATTCTTTTTTATTATTATTAAGTTTAACTTATATTTTAAGTTATATACTAACTAATATTAGTTTTAAAAGTAATATATAAAAAACTAGGTAGATCTATATCTTTATTAATAGTAAGAGTTTAAAGTTAGTATTTAAAAGTTTTTTTAAAATTTAAAATAGTCTAATCTTTTTATAGTTTAATTTATTACTAGGTTATTTAGTTTTAATATTCTTATAAAGTAGATAAACTTTATCTCTCTTTTTTAAAGTTAGTCCCTTTAATCTTTTTCTATTAGTATAAGTTATTATTTATTCCTATATAAAGAGTAGTTCTTATTAAAACTTTTTTTATAGGTTTTAAATCTTAGTTACTTATTTTATTACTAATTATACTTCTTAACTAGGGATTAATTCTCTATAAGCTTTTAGTTTATAGTTATAGTTAGTATAAAAAGGTAATACTTTTATTATTCCTATATTTATACTATTATAAGTAAATTATACTATAGATAGTAATTATATTTAATTATTCTATTTATAGTTAATATAACTATAAAGATATTATTTTAAAATTTAATTTAATCTTTTAGTTTATCTATCTATCTATAGGTAAAAAGCTATTAAAAGCTTTAATTTTAAACTAAGTTATTTTATAAGTAATTACTAAAAGTTTAAAATAAATACTATTCTTTTATTTAAAATAATTTCTTATAGTATTCTATAATTACTAATAATTATTTATAGAAAGATATATATAAGTTTATCTATATTACTTACTTCTTTATAAGGAATAAAATATATATACTTTATAAATCTATTTATAATAACTAGAATACTATTATATCTTATTCTTATTATAAGTTCTTTTAAGTTTAATAGTTTAATAATAAAGTTAAAGCTAATTAATTACTATAATTTATTAAGTATTAGTAGGAGCTATAGTAAGCTATAAAGCTTATACTTAGTAGTCTTATTTTTATAATATATATTATAATTCTAAATAACTATTTAAACTTCTTCTTTAACTTTAAAGAAGTAGTAGTATTATCTAATCTATTTTATAATTATTATAATTCCTTAGTATTTATAGGTTAAAGCTTTATAAATCCTTTATATAAGTTTCTCTTATAGTTCCTTAAATATAAAAAGCTATTTCTCTTAGTAATAAATACCTTTATCTTTTATTAGTTATTCTTTAAGTTTATTAGGTAGCTTCTAATAAGCTATTCTAAATTTAGTCTTTTATTCTAAGTTAACTTTAATATAAAATACTACTACTAGTTATTAGTACTCTTAAAGTAATAAGTTATTTTTAAAAGTAGTTTAAAAGATACTTTATATTTCTAAAGGTATATCCTATAAATAGTTTAACTATCTACTAAAAGTATTTATTTTACTATTTTCTAATCCTTATCTATAGATAATTTAAATATTAAATTATAATAGAAACTTTATTTATCTAATCTAGTATTTATTAAATTCCTTAATAATAGTAAAGCTAACTAAGTTCTTATAGTTAGTAAATACTTATACTTAGTATTTTATACTAATAAGGTAGTATTACTATTCTTTAAATACTTTAATAATTACTATTAATTCCTTATTAGGTATACTATAGTTAATTTCTAGTCTATTAAACTTTTTTAAAAAGAAGGTAATAAAGTATAGTTTTTCTTAAATATTATATTATCCTAACTATCCTCCTATTATATAGTTAAAAATATTTATTTTAATTTTATATTCCTTATTTAAATCTACTTTAACTAAGATTAGTTCTAAAATAACTTTTTATTTAAGTTTTTTAAAAGCTTTCTATACTTTATTATTTTACTAAAAGTAAATAGTATTTTTAATAAGGTTAGTTAAGGGAATTATAATTTTTAAATAGTTTTTAATAAACTATTAATAGAAATTAATAAATCTAAAGAATCCTTTAACTTCTTTAATATTAATTAATACTAGCTATTCCTTAATAGTAGTAATTTTAAATTACTATATTCTAATTTCTTTAAATTAAATTATATATTTAAAGTAGTTAACCTTTTTAATATAGAATATACTTTTCTCTAGTTTAATTAAAAGTTTTATATCCTAAAGTTTCTATAAAACCTTATATATATATTCCTTATAATTATTAAGTATCTTTAAGTAGATAAAGATATTATTTAAGTATATAATAATAAAGATATTTAAATATTCTCTAAAAATATAATTAATTATAGCTTAGAATATTACTAGTATATTAGGTAGTTTAAATAGTATAACTATATATTTAAAATATCTATAGTATATTTAGAATACTATTTTCTATTCTTTACTCTTTTTTATTCTAATTAAGTTATAGGCTTCTTTAAAGTTTAGAGCTATAAACTATTAAACTCTTTATAGTTAATCCTTAAGTTTTTATATTAAAAGTAATAGATAGTAGTTTTTAATAATAATATTATTTAGTTATTAATAATTTATATAAAGTTATAGCTTTTTATTTTTTTTAAGTATAAAGAAGATAGGGTATTTAACTAGTAATATTAATAGTTAAATATAACCTTTTACTAAGTTTTTATTAAAGTACTCTTTAAGTACCTTTAGTTAAATTTTATTAAGTCTATAAATCTTTATAAATTTTAATACTATTCCTTCTTTAAAAGGTATTTTATAATTCTAATTATTATATTTAAATAGTTTAATATTAAGTATAGCTATAAATAGCTTAATATACTTATAGTATTCCTAAAGTATAAACTTTTAAGGATCCTTCTTTACTACTTTAGCTTTTTATAGATAAACTATAAATCTTTAAAAGATTAGCTTAACTTATTTAATAAAGCTAATCCTATATACCTTTATAGTCTATTATAAGGTTCTTACTAATAAGGTAATTTAAACTATAAGTATTAACTTTTATATTTATTATACTTATTTAAATCCTTCTTAAATCTCTTTAATTTATTCCTATATAGCTAATATAAGTTATTATTTTTAATTATTAATCTAAGATAAACTACTATTATTTAAATATATTTTAATATATAAAAAGTTTATAGTATTAGTCTATTATAAAGTACCTTTCTATTACTTTATTAACTTATATATAGGTTTTATTAGAACTTATTTAAAAGCTAAGTCCTTCTCTCTTTCTTAAAAGGTAGTTACTAAGCTTATTTAAATATATACTTTTTAAATACTATCTTTAAAGACTAAGCTTTACTTATCCTTATAATATATAATTATTCCTTCTACTAAGCTAATAGAGTTAGCTTAGTAGATCTAGCTAGTAATTTAATCTATCTAAAGGTTATTCTTTCTTAACTAAAAGATTCTTAAAATTAACTAATATTCTACTATCTTAATAATATCTAAGATAAGTTACTTAATATAGTTAGATATCTATAGTTAAAGATAATTAGTTTTTATATTAATAATACTTTATCTATAAGTAACTTCTATTTTATTAACTATATTAAGTCTATAGAGTTCTATTTTCTTATACTAAGGGATTTAATATTTATTAATTATTTATAGGGAAATAAAGTTTCCCTAAGCGCTACTATTAATAAGTACCTTATATTTATAGATTCTAATTTCTACTTTTACTTTTAAATACTAATAATCCTCCTTATTTATTATATATAAGTACCTTATATTAATAATTCTTACTATCTAAGGTTTTATAAATAGTATTACTTATTTTTTAAATATTTATTTAAAAGATAGTAAATTTATCTAATATTATCTTTAGTAATATTCTAGGATTACTATAAGCTTTTTATAAGCTTATTAATACTTTCTTATTATATTATAAGTTATATTAAACTAAGAATCTATTTTTACTATTATAGTTAGTACTATTCTTTAAGTTTATTATCTATATAGACTTAGTATAACTTATTAATATAAGTCCTTTATTCCTTAAATTATTAAAGATATTCTAAAGATATTCTTAAGTTAAAGTAAAACTTTATATATTTTATTATTTTATATTACTATTTTAAAATCTATCTTTTAAGGTTATTCTTTTTATAAGTAGTTTTAATATCTTATTTTTACTATTATTAAAGAAATTAGTTATAAGATACTTTCTTTTAAATATAAACCTTATATTTATTATAGATATATAAAGCTTAGAAAATACTTATATATAATAAGTATACTAGGTAGAACTTTCTTATATCTCTTAGTATCTTTACCTCCTTCTTTAAATACTATATAGTTAGTATAAAGGTTCTTCCTACTATAGCTACTATAGTAATATTAATTTATAAAGCTAATAGAGGGGTATAGCCTAAATAAGCTTATAGCTCCTCTTACTAAGCTTAAAGTATAAGTATATCCTTTAAGTTATTCCTTATTAACTTAAGTTTTAATAGTAGAAGTACTTCTTATTCTCCTACTACTAGTATATATACCTTCTATAGCTTTTAAAGAAACTAATAAACTCTTTCTTTATCTAATAAATATATAAGGTAATAGTTATTAAAGTAGTTTATCTAGCTAGTCTATATATATAGCTTTTTAGTAATACTATAAGCTATATTTATTAATACTAACTACTAATCCTACTTATTACCTTTATATATTTTATAGCTTTCTTTCTTATACTAAATAAAGTATAGTTTATTATAACTAAGTTCTTCTAAAACCTTAGTATAAGCTTATATTATATAATCTTAGTTTATTTTAAATAGGACTTATCTATCTATTAAATATCTATTTAAATTCTATTTATAACCTATCTATTAGTTATTAAAGTCTTATTCTAAATAGACTTAATACTAGTTATATATTACTATATTATAGATATAGTAAAAGGTTCTAATTTCTTACTATTTCTTAGATTAGATAGAGCTATTTTTAAAGTATATAGTAATATTAGCTTATCTAAAGCTATTAAATATAAGCTTCTAATCCTTCTTCTTTTTACTTTAATATTCTTAAATATAATATCTCTTCTTACTATAGTTAAAATATTTAATATTCTTTTTATCTCTCTTATCTTATTATTAAGTAGTATTAAGCTTTATAAATCCTAACTATTATCCCTACTAAGTTAATTAGTTATAGTTATATCTTTAACTAATATTAGGTTTATTCTACTAATTATTATACTAGAACTATCTAAGGATATTCTTATATTTCTCCTAGTATCTTTTAAAAAGTTAGTTATTAAGTTTAATAACTAGTTTAATATACTATAAGAAGTTATTAAATCTATTATATCTAGCTAATTTATTCTTTACTTCTTTCTTTAGTCTTTTATAGAATATAAAGATCTTAGTATTATCTATAAAGTTAATATATATATAGATTCTTTAAAACTCTACTATATAAGCTAAAGCTAAGCCTCTTTATTTTAAATATAAAAGTTCTCTTTTAGCTTATTATTCCTTATCTAAATCCTAGAATAGAGTTCTTAGGGCTTCTTTATAGTTTTTATACTTATTAAAGATTTTCTAAGTTTTATCTTTATATTTTTTAAATACTTTTAAAGTAATAAAGTCTATAAGATAAGGTTTAAACTATACTAAAGCTCTTCCCTTAAAGAATAAAGCTATATATATAACTTATTTTTTATTTAGCTAGGTATCTATATAGTTAAACTATTAGTAAACCTATACTTATATTAGGTATACTTAAAGCTAACTTAGAGTTTTATTATATAAGATTAAGTTATTTAGTTTAATATTTTCCTTAGTTATAATTAGAGTATTAATAATAGCTATAGTAGCTTTAAAGGTAGTAACTTCTTACTTAAATTATTCTATTTTCTTATTTTATTATACCTATTTATTAACTATAATATAAAGTTATTAGACTTTAGTAATTAGCTTCTAAAGTTATTTAAAGGTTAATCTTTAAATATTATTATTTTAGCTACTACTTAGGGTATTTCTTCTATTATTATTATTTATAATAATATTTATTTCTTATATAAGGTTATATTAAAAAGAGCTATTATTAAGTCTAGATATTATATAAGTTATAAAGAGATCTATATATAATATTACTTAAAGTTTATATAGTAATATATAAATAAAAGTAGTTAAAATATAATAATTAAAGCTTCTTAGATCCTATAAAGTAAAAGATTAAAGAGTTTATATCTAAAATATATAATAAAGTAGTAGTTAAGTAATATTTTAAATAGTATAATAATTACTAGCTAATAAGAGCTATTTAAAAAGAATACTTAGATTAACTATTAAAGAGCTATCCTATCTTAATACTATCTACTAGTAATAAATATATCTATATAGTTTAGTTCTTTAGCCTAGCTTATTAGGAGCGCTTATTACTTCTATTACTCTATAGTAATAAATTACTAGGATTAATTATTACTCTAATTAATCCTTCTTTTACTTAAATAATAGTTATATAACTAAGGCTTAGTTTCCTTATACTATTTAGCTAGCTAGTATACTAGCCTTTAGTAGGGTTTTATCTTAGATAGAACTAACTATTATTCCTATTTCTATTAGGGTTATAATACTTTAGGCTTACCCTAAAAGGCCTTAATAGACCTTCCTATAGGACTACCTTCCTTCTACAACACATATATAAATATAATATAGTTAAACCCTACTTTATATACCACAGCTATTAAAAGTAGTTCTCCCTAATTTTATCTATATATTATAAAGCTAAAGCTATATACTTATAGACTTATTATATCTAACTACTATTATTATTAATATATACTTTTTTTAATACTAGGTCTTAAGTGTTTATAACTATATGAAGGTGCTGTGTATAGCTATGGCTGTATACGGAATAGAAACGGAACCAGGTAACAGCATTTTGTCGAAATCCTTTCTCACCGCTTCCTCTTCCTTTTTATACTTCCCCCCTTGCATAGGTCATCTAGATCGAGCTTCGCACTCGACTCGGACTCTAGCCTAACGACGTACGAATGACTGAGGTGTTCTTGTAGCATCAACGCTAGGTGGACAGCGAGGCAATACTGAAGGTATTTGGAATCATGTAATCTGAGAAGTAACCTGGCATCTTCGAGAGTAGCAAATGGATTCGTAATCTTAGGTGTTTCAAAAAGAAAATGAGTGAGATTGCGTGGCAAAAGTTCGACTCTTTTGCCGTAGTCGCTTGGATGTGTCTGCTATAAAGAACTCCAAGCTCAAATCCAGACGCTCTCTAATTTTTGAAATACCAAATTCAACGGCAAGGGCATATACAAACCAGTAGAAGCACAAACTTGGCGCCACAATTGTTTCGGAATGTCAGATGTGCCAGAGATAGGGGAGAATCGCGCCAGCTGGCCGCACGGTACCGTGCGGAATGGCACGCCTGCAAACATCCTGTCTCGTTCAGCCTCATGGCCTATCACCTCCAATGTCATTCCATGTTTAACTCCGATCGATCAGGTTCAACCAATGTTGGAAGCTGGCGAGACCGGGCCACCGACCTCAAATACTTATCCGCTAGTAAGTCAACATGGTTTCGATCTTGTCAGTGCTAGCGGTCGACTGAGGCCATTAGAATCCCGACCACAGCTTTTTCCATGGATGGGCTTGGGACATACTCTACTTGGCTCTGGGTCTTACAGCAATGGTCGCCTTGGTCGTACTGTTGGCATGCAGCGACCAAAAGCCACTTCAACCATGGGTCCTTGGAATTACACTCAACAGTGTGATTGCTGTGATTTCCTTGATAGGGAAATCGTGTGTTATCGCCGTTGCTCCGACTGTGTCGGACAAATCAAGTGGCAATGGTTCCAAGATAAGAGGGATCTGATTGACATGGAACTATTCGACGACGCCAGCCGAGTCGGAACATCAGGCGTGTGGCGTCTACTGAAAGTCCCATGGACTCGTTGCCGACTTGCCGCGGTACTGATCGGCCTGAGCATGATATTTGTTCCATTTATCCAACAGGTCGTCAGCTTTCCTACAACTACGAAACGAACTGAGTCCCCAGACGCTCAGGCCATGCGCGGCATAACATACACGATGGGACCCCTTGATGCAAAGTCAGGTATGTTCCTTTGGTCTGATTTTGTCACATCAAGGAGAAAACGAGTAGAAAGAAAAAGGAAGACGAAAGAAACAAAGAGATTGACTAACGCCTCTTCAGTGCAAGCCGACCTGAGGGCAGGGCGCGAAGACCATTATCTTGCCAGCAGCATCATCCCGGCTGTGCTCTACAGGGAGTCTTGCTACACCAAGGTCTACGCATCGGCTTTCAACACATGCCCCTCGGCTTCCAACTGTACCTGGGATGAATTTGCCACATTGGGACTTTGTTACCAGATTGCGGAATTGAGCGAGGCTGCCTGACAGACTGATTGTGAGGCAAACGATAACAGCGGGTGCTCATACGACATTCGCGGAATCACGCAGTTTGAGATTGAGTCGAGCTTTGTTTTCGAGTCCAAGGAGGTGCTGCCCACCGTATCGCAGCAGTGGTTCAATATCAGCAACCCGATATTGACGCTTGCTTCCATGAAAAGACACAATCTCGATACGGTAGAATACAAACTCCTGAACATCACCGTCGCCACCCTCTATCCCTGTGTCTACACCGCCTCCGCCAGCGTCATCAATGGGGTCTACAACTTCGACTTCATCAACTCGTGGCACAATGAATCCGCCGTGGTTAGCAACGACTTCACTGCTGACCTCCCAGACATCTTAATGGTCCCGACTCAAGACCAACTGCGGATTGTTGATAACGGGAAGCCCTTCGAAAGTGCCACATACTACATTCCAGGCCCCGTTGCCAACCTCATGCGTACTACACTGAGGTCTGCACTGGTGTTCCGTGCCGGGTATAGTTCCAACGGCTCCGTGGAGGCGAACTTTACGTACCACGGACACGGCAACTCAGAACTCGGTGCTGAGAGCTTCCTCACAGTAGCAGCATTGCGGGAAAAGATCTTTAGAAGTGTTGCCGTCAGTGCGAGCTACTACATGCGGGGAACTGCTGAAAATAAACAATACCTGGTCATGGGATATCACGTCACCCAGTTCACTATGATCAAGGTGAGATGGGAATGGCTCACTCTGCCAGTCAGCCTAATCATCCTCACCATTCTTCTTTTCACCATAACAGCCCGAATGAGTCGAGATCTACCAGCATACAAGAATTCAGTCCTACCCCTTTACTTCCTACCAAAGCCTGAGGGTGAGGATACGTTGCTGAAGACATTTGCAGAGCAGGAAATGCAGGGGAAAGCGAGATCGACTGCGGTGAGATTTGATCTGAAGATGAACAAGCAGTAGGCGCAATTCTCAAAGTCTGCACCCAAAGCTTCAGGGGAGCTGTACATTAGTACGATTTCTCCCTTCCTTCGAGACCCGTTCCGTCACGTCAAGGCGTTCCAATACATCTCCCAACCTGAAATTCACCTCCTGGCTTGCCATACTACACGGCCCCGGAAGTTTAAACAAGTGGCCATCAGCCGCCGAAGCTTGTGGTGTCCCTTCATCTGGCAGAGAGTGTCCTATCACGCACTTATCCCAACGTGCCTTGGGTAAACATTATATGGATATATATGGATATATACACCTGCTACATACGTATACGTAGGCAGGCAGATATGGACAGCCGAGGCGGCAACCTGACTGGATCCTTTCCATTCAGCGCGTTGTGACCCGCCTCTCCCTAATCTCGAAAGCCTGAAACGCGAGCACTCATTACAGCGGGGGGGGCTTTGAACATGTAGTAGGCACGGCGGTGACATCAGGGACAGCCCCATCACGCCGGCACCTCCTCCTCTGGCTTCGGAGTCGGCACGTCTCCCTCCTCCTCAGCCGCAGCTGCGGGCTCTTCACTATGCGCCGTGCTTCCGGCCTCATCCTTGTCCCCCTGCGCCGACTCGCCCTCGGCCGCGTTGCTCTCGCCTTCGCCCTCCGATGTCCCGTTCGCCGGCTTCGGTGGCGGCTGCGAGCTGCTCGTCTTTTCTCTCCTACGTCTCCTCTGGCTCCTCTCGTCCTGAGCCGTCCTCCGCCTGGCCTCCCTCCGCGCCTCATCGCCCTCGGCCTCGTCCCCATCTCTCATGCCCTGCAGCAGCATGGCTGCCCGCTGCGCGACGTCGTCCTCTCCTTCCTGGGGCGAGGTGACAGACGTAGGCGATAACAGGTTCCCGCCCACGCTGCCGGTTCCTGTGGTCTCGTCCGTGGCGTGGCTGTCGACGCTCTTGGCACTCAGGAGACCGGTGTCCAACTCGGGGATCTCGTTGATCTCCGGGATCTTCTGGCCCGAGGCAACACGCACCTGGTGCCTGTCCTTGAGCCTTGCACGCCTCCTGCGGTCTCTCTGGTCCCGTGTCTGCGGCGCTGCTGCGCGCAGTTTCTCGAGAAGGCTGTCCATCGCTCCAGCACTGCTAGGGCTGACGGGTCCGCCGTCTGCGAGTCGGTCTGCGCGGACATTTAGTGCGGCGTTCTTGCGACGCATAGACTCCTCATTGCGGCGTCTCTGCTCCTCGAAGGTGACGTTCTTGTCGCGGGACTTCTTCCATTCTGAGATAAAGAGTGCCAGCTTCGCAAAGAAGTCTCGCCGGGCGTTGTCATCTGTGGGGTCTTCGCCGTAGAACGCCATGATTTCATCGTAGGTCCGCGACATTTCTTCCAGGTACAGCTGCATCTGCTCGGCCTTGCGTCTAGCTTCCTTCATGCAGCGCTGCACAACCTGGGACACGCGGTCTTGTGGGTGGAATTTCTTGGGATCAGACAGGTTGCCGCTGTCGAGTGACATTTGCACGTTTCGAACGTTGTCAATGTACCTCTTAGCATCTGCTTGCAGCTGTTCGATGTTGATCTTTTGTGCCGTCATGACACCCTGTATGTCATTGACGAATGTGTCCCATTCGGGGTACTGCTGACGGACAATTCGTTCCACGAGGTCGGCAAGCGTAGATTGGTTCTTGTCGTCCTTGACCATGGCGAGACGTGAGAGTGAGCTGAGCTTGAAACCCCGAGCCTGTTTGTTCGCATCGTTCATGTAGTTACCGATATCGAGAATTAGGCCAAGAACATTCATCAAGGAGACCGAGTCCCTCAGGGACTCGGACACTTCAACGATCTGGCGCATTTTCTCCGTGATCTCGTCATAATCAGCTTCGTAGCTCCTGGTCAAAGCCAAAGCTCGCATCCTGCTCTTCCAATAGTAGTGAAGCTCGAACGCGGTTTGCAAGTAGATCTGATCTTGCCTCGTAAGTTCAGCCGGATCTTGCTCACGAGCAACTGACATGGCGTCTGGCCCCGTCCAGTCTTTGCTGTATGGCGCCATGACCTTCGCAGTATTCTCTGGAATGTTGCACAAGTCATCCTTCTGCAGGAAGTCCATGACGACAGGGTTATCTAGCACGGCAGTGTCACAGTGAATGATCATCTGCACAACCTTCTCAACAGAGTACTGAGAGAACTTGGAAAGAGCGATTTCTAATGACTTGTAAGTATTCCATCCTAACCACACGAGGCCCGCGCGGGGACAACTTACCGAATGCTTTCCGCAGATCATTGGAGATAAGCTGCTTCTTGTCATCCTTCTTAGCACCAGCTCCGCCAATCCGTTTGGCTTCCTTCGCCATGAACAGCTTCTCGACTTCGTCCAAGATACCCTTCTTGCTGAGTTCAATGTACTTCTCCTCTCTCTCCTCTGCAGTAGGAGCATGAGCAGCCCAGTGAGTAGAGGATGCCTCGTCGACCTTGTCCCAATGGAGAGCCTTGAGCTTCTTCTTCGGCCGCACGACAGGAAGGCCAAGACCGTTTGACATCGGCAGCCCAGGCGACTGAGGCAAGTAGTGACCATGAGGACCAGCACCAGGCATGGGTGGCGGCGGCGGGGCTCCTGGCATTCGGCCTGGCATGCCAGGTGGAGGCGGTGGAGGCGGGGGTGGAGGCCCACCGCTTCCTGGCATCGGGGGTGGAGGCGGCGGCGGTGGAGGGCCGGCGCCGGGAAGTTGTCCTGGCATAGGCGGCGGCGGAGGTGGTGGTGGCGGCGGCGGGGCCGCACCTGGGATCTGGCCAGGCATAGGAGGCGGCGGCGGCGGCGGCGGCGGTGGAGGAGCTCCATTTTCGCCGGTGATCTGGATCTTAGGTGTGTCTTCGCTGGGCGTGATGGGTGACTGTGTCTCCAGGCTCGGATGAGACGGGCCTGTGGTCGCGTCTTCACCCTCGGAGTCGCTGCCATCATATCTCTTGACTGTGCCCTTGATTTCACCCATGAGGCCGCTAGCCTGCTTGGGATCCATGCGTGGCGGCCGGCGCAGTTCAACAATCTGGGGCTTCTCGTAGATGACTTCTCCGTCTTCGCCCTCGCCCTCCTCGTCTCCGAAGCCATCCTGGGATTCGCGCTTGCGGTTAGTCCTGGTGTTGCGGTTTGTTACGCTACCGAGCACGCTGTAGGTGAAATCACTGGGACCAGGTGGTGCAAGGCCTGGTGCTGGACCATAGCCCTCCATCTCCTCACGTAACGCACGCAAGCGATCCGATGGGCCAGCATCCTCGCCCCACTTCCTGCCTTCCAGCTTGTATTGGGTCTTCTGCCGCTCGATTTGCATGGCCAGGCGGTCCATGAGCCTCTCACGGTCAAGAATACCTTGCATACGGGCTGGATCCTCCGTCCCGTTAGTGCCACCCTTAGCAGCATTTGAGGCTGCTACATCTTGGGCGTCCCGGAGCATGAGATAAAGTTCGCGCGTCTCGAGTTCGTACCGTTGGGCCTCCTTTGCCCGCAGGTTTTGGATGTTTTCGAGCTCGGATTTCAGCGTGTCGGCTTGCCTCCTCTGTGCCTCAATAAACCGGGATTGCTCATCCAGTTGCTTCTGAAGCTTTGCGACGAGTCCATCAGCGCCCAACTCTAGCTGCGCCTTCATCTCGTCCCGCTCGGCCATGGCAGCCTCCGCTATTTGGCGGCCCTCGAGGGCCTCGTCAAGAGCTTGGCGAGCCTCGGAGTCCGTGTGTAGCTTGTCCAAGAGGCTTTGGACGGTGAAGTTTAGACTCTGCTTGAGGTCCATGTCCGGCAACCGCCGGTCCATGGCCACATAGCTGAGCATCGAGTCAACCAGCTGAAACATCCTCAACCTCTCCTCGCCATCGCCCTCTCTTATGAGGAGCAGATGTTGCAGAGCCGAGATGAAGTAGTCTTGCGTCTTGGTTCCCTGTAGCCTCGATTGGATTGCATCTGCAATTTGGACAGGATCGTTGAGGTCCTTAACCTCACCTTCGATGCTATCCTTGATGCTGCTATTCTCTCTTTCCAGCATGTCCTCATAGTCGATGGCTTCATTGCTCCGGTAATGTTCGATCTGCTTGTCAATGAGTTCGTACTGGAACGACTCCATCTTGGTGAGTATGCGCTTGATACCGCATGCCCCGAACTGGGCCCGGATGTGCATCCGCAACTGCAAGTCATTTTCAGGGGCATCGATGATCATGTTGACGAGGATGAGTGTTGCAACGGCGTATTCCATCAGCAGGTTCTCCATGCCGATACCGCCGCTCCGAACCTCTTCGCTCGCACCGACCAAGCTACCCATCTTGCCTCGGCCGTCGACGGTAACCTCGACGAGCCGCATCCAGGCGTCGAACCGACCATTCTCGTTTTGCTGGTTCTTGACCACATCCATGGCCTGGATGACCTTGACATGGCCTTCGCCATCACCCCAGTGACATAAGAAGGTCAAGACCTCGCTGACAAGCTTGCGCGTACTCAGCCGCGGCGAGATGAGGCATGTGCTCAAGGCCACCATGACCTGCTGATGCGCCAAGGCGTCGTCGGCGCCGAACTTGTTGTTCATCAATGCCTTTAAACATTTTACGATATCATACTCGCGGTCGAGGTTCTTGGTGTCGTTCTTGGTCTCGGGCGCCGCTGGCCCGACAGCCTGTTTTCGGTTGAGCTTCATGAGAACATTGGTGAGGGCGACCTGTCCTTGACACTCGATAAAGCGCTTGACCCAGCCGATCTGCTGTGTTCTCAAATTGACTTCCAAACTTCCTAGACCCTTGGTGTCGAGGCTATTGTCCATGACCTTCCTAACGTACCATTCAGGACTTCCTTCCTCGGCAGCAGAGGCGGCGACATCGAAAGTTTGGTATTGTCCGGGTTTCGCGGTGGTTCGTCTCTTCTGTTCGCCTTGCCATTCGGTGAGCCTATCCTGGTAAATAAGTGTCCATTTCTTTGCGGAGGGATATGCGAGCATCTGGCGCTGGGCCTGTTCCGGAAGGTTGTGCCAACCGCGTTTCTGCATCAGCTGGAGGAACATGTCGTCGATCAACCGGTCTTCGGGCTTGGGAAAGTAGAATGCATCGCCGGGGTTCGTGGGTGAAAGGCCTCCTGGAAACTTGGTCAGGCGGTGGGAATCCCGGTTGGAAAGGTTCGAGGCGTAGCTACTCTGAGACGAGGCACTAGGCAGTGCTGTTCTGGATGAGCGACCGGACATACGCGCGTATTCATGGGAGCCTCCGTTACCTGAAAATATACTAGATTGGTCTGTCGAAGTCCTGCCCGCGGAGGTTGCATACGAGGTGTACTTGGAACCATGGGATCCTCCTGGATGGGAACTGTCCCGGGCTGGGCCCCATTGCTGGTACTGGGTCTGGCGGCCGGTCGATGCCATTGTGATATTCGACGCCCTCCCGGGAGGGGGCCGGGGCCCGGAGAGGTGAGAACTTGCATGATTCGGGAGGGAGGATGGATCGAAACTAGGATACTGGTGAAAGTCGGCAGTGGCCTTGTTCAGCTGATGCGGTAATGGTTCTCTGCGGACGGGCATCTGGTCGGGCTTGGGCAGATACTCGACCGGGACGGGGGACCGACGGCCATTTGCGGTATTGTCATATGGTATCGTCGAGAAGACGCCTGCCACCTCGTTGATACCGCCTCCCTCGGCTGAGTTGGGACGGTCGACGGACACCACGGAGGAGTCGCGGTTGTGGCGCGAGGACCGCGAGCCTGATGAGCTGCCCGCGTCGAGCTGCTGGTTCACGGCCAAGTTCCGACCCTCGTCACTTGTGGCTCTCTTGTCGGCCTTGTGCTTCCCCCTAGAAAATAACGAGGCCATGTTGTGGGTCGCGCGAGGACGAGCCTCCTGGCGGCAGTGGTGCCCGGGTGCTCAATCCTTTGTGGTGTTGTTGCGTGTGCCGATGGGACAGCAGATCAAAGGGCAGACGGGTCTGGGGGTTCAGTCGGTGGTTGGAGGGAGGGAAAGGGTGGTGGTGGAGAGGCGCAAACTGTTGGAGGGATGTCGCGAACAGGGCGAGCAGGGGTGTGAGTGTCGTCGGTAGCGGCGTATGTCTCTGTGTCAGTCTCAGAGCTCGAGGCCGATCGCATTGTACCCGTCGATTCGAATCGGATGGGTGTCCCGGCGTGGAGTGGCGGGCGGGATGGTATTGGCAAGGAGAGACTGCAGGCGCATAATCAGAGCTGTTTTAGCATGCACCGCAAACCCGGAAAGCCAGCACTGAGCAGACTAGGTGCCCAGCATCATCCGTACTTGGGACGGATAAGTGGAGAGCGGGCGGTGGTGTGGTGGAGAGGGACGGGACAGGAGCAAGAGAAACAGAGGCACGACGTTGCCGGAATCTCGAACGAAGCCTTGGGGGTTTGGTTTAGGTTTCGCGAGATGATGGCCGGGTCGGGCTCAGTTCAAGGGTGCCAGGTGGTGGGTGGGTGGTTCGTGCGTGCCCAGCTGCCGCCCAGCTTGTGGTCCTCCCGAGCCCCTGCGTCGGTTGCGTGTGAGTGCGTGCGTGCCGAAGAACAAGGGACACGAGCCAGGTTCGGTCTGGACTGCTGCCCCGGTTCGGCTTTGGGGTGTGCCTGGATTGCCTGGATGCCTGGGTGGGCTGGCCGGTGGGCTTTGGCTGGCTTTGACTGGCCATGGCTGGCTATGGCTTGTGGTAACGTTTCTGGCTCTTGACTGGAGCCGCAGAGGCCCAACCAGACAATCGATTAATTTCCCAAATTGGAGGCCCACCTGCGCAAATACGACCCTTTTTGCCTATCATCAACCACATGCAAGGACTGATGCGGTAAGGTTCTACAAGATCGACACCCGTTGGCGTCTGGCTTGTGGTGGCGCCTAGTCCTACACAGTAGTCCACATGCTGCATGCATATCCAGTCCCTTGAGCAGTTCAGCACGCTATCTGGGTACACTACATAGTAGGCACGAATGATATTCCCCTGACAAGGTGTGAACGTTGATGTCGAGTCAGATGGGTGCGGAGATGAACTCGTACACCGATTTGGGTTCATTTCCAGTTGCATCTCCATCTCCATCCAGGCCCAAATCCAAAATCCCCGTCATACTCATTTCCGTTTCTGTTCGCAGCTAACTATAGCCACTTATGAGCAGCGTGCCTAGGTTATTGTACACCACTTGAGCATGCTACCTGCAGATGCAACCCCCTTCGAATTGTTTGGTTGTGCCCCTGAAACCAATCTGGTTTCAACCAACACCATCAGATGCCGCCATGCTCTTCTTCACCTAGTAGCCTAGTGAGTGCGGAGTAGCAGCCACGCTGGAGATTTGACCCATGTGAGAAGGCGTCGAGACATTACAGATTCGAACCCGGTCCACGTGGAGCAAAGCCCAGCCCAGCATGATGTGACATCCCCGTACCCTTGAAGCTGGGGACAGAGCTGGGCAGGCTGGGTCAGGCGACGGGAAGAAGGAGCACTGGCTTCACAGTACCATTTGACATGCTTGTTGTTTCCACAATATGACATCCCCGGTGTCCACGCTGTGCTCGCGTGTCCGCCTTGCGGCTAGGTAGCCTCCTGGGTGACAATCTCCTATGGGATGCCCTCCTGCAGGATGACCTCTCATAGGACCACTTGCTATAAGATAAGTTTGAAAGAGTGTAGTAGTGTTTTGGTAATAATGTATGTGATTATACGTGTCTTGTCCAGTCCGCTGACGGGGACTGGGAAGCAGTGGGTCTACCCTAACCCTTCAAGGTTTAAGTGCTCTTGGACCCTTGGTCACCAGGGTAAGACATCGGAAACATCTTGTGGCCGACGACGATCACCTCCGAGCTGCACACTACTTACCACGGGGCATCAACTTTGGGTCTTCGCCCAGTTGCTGCTGGACGCCGAGGGCAAATTTTGTCTCAACCAGATCAAGAGCCGTTCTGCCCGTCCAGAATCCTGTAAAGAAACACGCAGTACTGTCCCGATGTCGCCAACTGAGACTACCGTCCACTGATTCTCGACCGGCCATTTGCAACGTCATCCTCTTCTCATCCGCCCGTCCCGACGGAATCGCTAGCTGTTCTAGCATATTGTCAGGGCGCGACATATCAATTCTGACAATTTCAACATGGGCTCTACTATCTCCACAGCAAAGGCAAGCTCGCCACTTCTCTCTCTTGCGATGCCCCTTTATCCCTTTATGCGACCAGACCCACAGCTAACGCGACTGAACTTCTGGCCGACAGACTCTCGTCGTCCCGGCAGTAATCGCCCTCATAGTCTTCCTCCTTGCCACATACATCATCTACCCTCTATGGCAGCGTACTCGTAATAGCCGGTACGGCGCATACCTCCCACTCGACACCATCTCCAATGGGACACAGTCCTTCCGGGCCAGGGTACAAAATCAAATTGCACGGTGGCTCGTACCATCCACCTGGCGAGAGAGGCTGCAAGACCGACTGGTCATCGCCGGAGGTCCGGGTTCCGATAACGGATATGACTCCGACGAGGGTGAGGAGCTAGACGAGGTACCCGAGGATGAGGACGTGAGGAATCGCCTGGAGAGGGAGGCCAGGAGAAGCAGGAGCAGTGGCAGGCCGGATCTGGAGCGGAGGTTAAGCCGGGAGTAAGTCTGCCCACTTTGTCGAACTTCTGGGGCCAAATGCTAACGGCGCAACAGCTTGGAGGAGGGGTTCAGGGATGACAGCGACGAGGAATTAGATCATACCACGAGATCGCGATAGCCCAGACCAGCGCATCATACATAAAGCGATATATCTAACGATAACCAACTGGTTCCATTTCCCTGCCTATGTATGCATTTGTGTCACATTTGGGCAGGGAGGGGTGGCGCCGCGATCAACGCGATGCATCGACATTGCTGGTGCCGACAGCCATATTCTACTGTCCCAAAAATGGTCCACACAGTCTAGCTGAATCCAAGGTTGGGCCCTCAGGATTCTACCCCCAGGGCGGCAGATGGTTGAGGTCAGGAGGCGGAAGCCCAAGAGTCCGGCGGAAGGCTGAAGACCCACGGCCGTGCAAGAGGTCTTCAGCATTATGACCTGTCCAAGGACGTACTGTGGATTGGCTGAACGTGTTTCAACTGGACAAAGAAGCTGGGCCACACATGTCTCTCCTTCTCTGCGACAGCGTCCAGGGACGGCGGTGTGTAAGAATTCCCCAGCATCGCGGTCAGGCACCCATCACCATGGCCTCAATGAAAAAAAAAAAAAATTTACCATGTGATGAGTGAGGCCGGGCTTCAGGGGTGAGACTTCAAAGGCCAGCAGCAAGTGTCCGTCCGCATGAAACCAACAGTTGCACCACAAAGGTAGGCAGGGCACAAGCAGGACATAGTCTCTGACTTCTTTTTTGTTTTCTCCAAAATCCTCTTCCAATCGTAAAAGGGGTTGTATATTCTTCTGATGAACAGATGCACAGTAAGGCGGTTGGAAGGGCTGATAGGGGCTGGACGCATACGTACAGCACATATGCAGCCAGACAACCCCTGCCCTGGTCGCTTTCACTTACAACACGAAGGTAATCCACTTTCTTGCATGGAAATAAGCGGGTTGGCTAGCAATCTATTTAGTCCATTCAGCCTTGTGTCTGTACCCCCGCCACCTTTCCGGAATACTGTACTTTGACTGCTTGACGTGTTGTGGGTTCACAACATTTGGCACCACCGCCAAGGTTTATCCAAGCCTGGGTATGCTGTTCTCGCAAGTTTCGAGGTTGGCATTCGATGCGTACAACTCCGTCCCCGCTGAGCACCTGATACCGAGACAGGCACCCGCCGCCCCGGCTTTGACGACTAAGTTGAAGCTTATTTACACATGCGGACGCACAGCCGGCGCCACAGGTCGAAACACCGTTTCGCCAGTCATGCCGTCCAAGCCTGATTTCCCGTAGTCAGTCTCGCTTGGGGGCCGGGTAGGTCAGCCACGCAGGACACTTGCATCTTGCATTCGCCATCGGCCAGACGGAAACCAAGCCAACGGAGCCGCCCCAAGCTTGGCCTGTCCTGTCCTGTCCTGTCCTGTCCGAGCCCCTCCTCCACCTGCTCGGCCCATATCCTCAGCCCATCGTGCCCGTCCCCGTCCCCGTCCCCGTCCCGTCTCCATCCCAGCCCACCATAAGACTACTGCTGCACATACCAACGCACAAACTGCACATGCACGCAACCGCCAGAGGCCAGGCCAGCAGCATACAAGTCCCCCAAAACCAAGGTTGAGCTTAACCCACTTGCGTTCACTCCCCAGCCATCCGCCTATCCCACCCCCTCTCTGCTTTCTGCCTTGTCTTGTTGCCTTCCTGCCTGGCCAGCTCACTTCGGGCACGCTATCCTGCCCGGTCTGGTCCGTCGACTGCCCCTACTCTGCCTAGGTTATCTCTCTCCCTGGTCCGCTGCACGCTTTCTCCACCCACACGCCCACACCCCCAACAACACACCCAACCCTCCTCCATGTGTAAGTTGGCCTGTGACCCATGTGGCACACCTTAGCTGAAGTGACAACTGCATCACTCGACGATAACTAGTCATTTGCACAGACTTGTGCGCTTTCCCTTCCGTCTTTGGGCCCGCCTCTTGCTCAAGCCTTATCGTTTTTCTTTTCTCGATACCTAGTCGCATCCATGTTCGGCAGGCTGCGACTGCCTTTCACTCAGACCAACACCTCAGACTCACCCTCCTCACCTTTCTGCTGGGCTCTGGCCGCTGCACTTCTGACGCATCCGTTCGTTTTCCCTCTGGTCTCGTTTACAACCACTGCCGAACTCCTTGACTACGTCTCGCGCTGCCATCCCCAGCTTGGTCCTCTAAGCCGGGCCATCATGAAGTCCGTCAAGCTGAAGTCGCCCGTCAAAACCTCCGTCGCCCGCCACGATGAGCATCCTGACCACGACGACGTCGACCCGGCCTGTGCAATCTGCCAGGTCGACGTGGGCACCAAGTCCCCGGACGGCATCAAGGAGGGATGGTCCATCACCCCGTGCGGTCATGTCTTTGGTAACGTCTGCATCAAGCGTTACCTATCCATAACCGACAAGCCTCTGTGCCCGGTCTGCCGGACCGACCTCTTCCACATCTGCTCGCACCCAGTCCTGCCCGCAGCCTACGATCCGAAGAAGTCAAAACTGTCCCGCGAGGAGGCAGCGCGCCAGAGCTTCCCCGGGGACGTCCGAAATAACGACTGCCCTTACTGCCGACACCAGAGGCACAAGCTGGCGAGGCGCCAACGGCTTCACGAGATGCTGGAGGGAAGTCCGCGGGGGGCGGCAGAGGACCGCAGCGACAGCGAGAGTGACAGCGACGGCGACACGGAGGGAACCAGAACGCCAAGGACGAAGGGCCTGAGGTGGGCAATGTCAGCACTGCGCGTAGCAAACGCCCTGGCAAGGCTGACACTGGACGTTACGCATATTAGGAAGATGAAGTCGCTGCACCCCGAAGATGATGAGGATGACGAGAACGACGCGGACGACTCCCCACACCTGGTACCGATCTCGAATCGAGACCTCCCCCCCGTCCCCGGAGCATATGGCTATTGGGACGTGGCGAAGAAGGGGCCGGACTGGAAATTCCTGGCGTTTTACGACTCGCAGGAGCCCAAGTTGAAGACCACCGCCGATCAGTTCTCATAGGATTGTACGGAGCAGAATGCATTGTATCTTGACATTCACAGACGACGAGACCATTGCGGGCACTACAGGACGGCAGGACGGGAGCAATTGCAATTTTTCATTGACTCGGACATACGTTCGGAGGGTAAATGTGGGTTCGGCGCCTTGGGCTGTCACTACGGTCCTTGTTGAGGGCTGGTTTCCTTTTCGAGGTGTGCTACACTCAGGATTAGGCTGTTCGGTGAATGGGGGTTTTCCGCTTGGATTTTGGGTTCTCTCTTTTCCTACGAGGCGTTCTTGCAGTCTGGGTTTCCTTATCTTTCACTGCCTGGTGGACTGAGGCGAGGCGGGGCGAGGCTGGGAGCTGGTGCGGGCGGAGACGACGGGATGACCCAGGCGGGGTAGCTTGTCCTCCCAACGACCCCAAACCCCCCCCACCTGGACGTGGCCAGCCCGCTGTCATTACAAGGGTCCTTGTATGGTGGGGGCCACACTGGGGTAAATTTCCTAGCACCACCTATAGCCAAGTACCGACGTCGTTGATAGCCGCTGCCACGCTAATCCCCTTCAACAGCCGCAATCAATTAGCACTACTACCTCTTGTCAGGAAAGATCCACTGCGAGTTGTGTACGTCGGCCCCGCTGCTCTATTTGTGATCTTTTAATTCCCCACTGGTACCTTTCTTCCTTTTGAGCCGAGAGTCATTGACTGCCCCCATTCATTAACTGAGTGACGGGACGGGGTGGAAACTTTTGACGCGTCCGGACGCGTCCAAATGGGCCTTGGGCCGAGACTTGGCCCAAGATGAGGTTCAAGACGGAACTGAAGAATATTCGTACCTTCAACAAGCTGATCGCCGCTCTGAACACACTCGAAAAGATCGCCTGGGTCCGCCTCGACGATGACACGGCACGTTTCACGGTGATTCCTGAGACGGGATCCCAAGTCTGGGCGTGAGTACCTCGCGACCTCCCGCCCAATTAACCACCTTTGGCTGAAAGACACGAACTTACCGTGGCCTTTCTCGCAGATCCCTCTCGATGGACTTTGTCTTCTCCGAATACCACATCCAGTCAGCCGAGCCATCCAACACAATCAACCTCGAACTCCCGCTTGGGCCACTCCAGCGCGCCCTCAAGTCCGCCATCAACAGCGACCATGCGACACTGCGCCTCACAAAGAAGGACAGCATCCCAGTTCTGTCCATGACCATCCACACCACCCCCGACCAACGCTCAAACATCCCCCCGCCCCCAGCTCCCTTCCACAGCCGGCGCGCCGGCCCAGACCTTGGTTACAGAGGTGCTGGCGGCGGTGGTGACGAGTACGACGACGACGACCCCTTCGGCGACGCGGACCTGGAGGCCCTCGAGCTGACCATGAAGCGCGAGCGCGAGAAGGTCATCACGCACGACATCCCCGTCAGGGTGCTGCACCCAGACACGGTCGAGACGATAATGCAGCCCAAGGTCCGCGAGCCCGACGTGCACATCCAGCTGCCGCCGCTGATGCAGCTCAAGGCCATCTCGGACCGCTTCACCAAGCTGGCGCTGACCACGACCAGCGCGACGGGCGGCGGCGGCGGCGGGCGCGGGGGAGGAGGCGGGCTGGCGGGCGGCGCCAACGGGCCCAAGCTGGAGCTGTCGGCCAACATGCACGGCAGCCTGCGCCTGCGCATCGCCACCGACGCCCTGGACATCGAGAGCGTCTGGCGCAACCTGGACAACCCGGAGCTGGATCCGGCGCAGCTGGCCGTCCCGCTCGCGGAACACCCCAGCACGCGGTTCCGCGAGGCTGGGCCCGACAGGTGGGCCACGGTGCGCGTCGACGGCAAGGACTGGAGCAGGGTGCTGAGCGTGGGCCGCCTTGAGGGGCGCGTCATTGCGTGCTTTGCCGACGACCACGCGCTGATCCTGTATGCGTACGTGCCGCAATTTGACGATGCCAGTGCCGAGGATGCTGTGGTCACGTATTATGTTTCTTCGTACAGTGCTTGAACTTCAGATGGTTGATTTCTAGAGGGTTGTCTCATTGCATAGCTGGGGTCATGTGAGGAGTTCCGGACGGCGTCGTGGAGATAAAATAATCGCTTAATAAACGTTCTGCTGCCAGCATATCGGCTGCAGGTGGATTTCACAATAATACCAGGTCAGCACAAACATTTTGACGCAAGTCAGCTATCGAGATCGAGCTTCTTTATTGACAGTCAGTCTTTCCATTGAGTGCTATCAAACATGCGCTATTCCTTACCACCTACGAGGGCCTTTGGGCCCTTTCAGCAGCTTCTCTCAGACCACAAATGGCTGCACAGCGGTTCGAGCAGAAAAAGGGTGCCTCGGGCAATGAGGAATCTGTCGCATCCGTCCTCACCCGGCTCCCACAGCCTCGACACACCCTTTCGGCAGCTTCCCTCGGGTCATGGATGGCTTCACAACGGTTTGAGCAGTAAAAGAGCGTTGAGGGCAATGACCAGTCGGGCCCGTCCGTCCTCTCCCGGATCCCACAGCCTCGACAGATGAAAGGGCCACCACAGCCGTGGGCAATCGGCGCGTGCCGGTAAGCCGCCTCCCTGAAGGCGGCCTCCCACTGCCCGCGTGTGAGCCGGGGCTGGCTCGGCCCGGCCGTGCTGTCGCTGTTCGCGGGTCGTCCCCAGGCTTCCTGCATCCGCGTCAGTAAACTCAACGTCAGCTCGAGCTGGGGTGCGCCTACCGTACTCGTCAGGGAATTTGCCAGGATCGCCCCGCTCAGAGGCGGGAATGCCCCATTGTGCACTAGAAGCCTCGAGGTAAGAATACTGTCCAGGTCTGCCAGTGGCCACCGGCGTGTCTGCTGTTGTTCGGCTCGCCGCAGGTCCGCCTCGCCTAGGGGACTCGGGCTGCGGACTGGGACTTGTCCCCATGACAGAAAGGCTGCGGCGAGAACAATCGCTATGTCGACGTGGGTGTCAGCGGCGCTCAGGAACAGGAGGCCTAGTCTCACCGCGTCTCTGATCTCCTCCTCCGTTGGAGGGTGTGGCTCGCGCCTCACGCTGTGACAAAAGGGCCACAGAGGGCAGTTCAGCGTCGTCCTGATGCTTGCCATGTGGACAACTCGGAAGCCGTTCGTCACGGGCCCATGCACCAGATACTCCATCGGGAGGGTGCCCCAGCCCAGGTCCGCCGCGTGGATAATCGGGTTATGTTGCGGATGCGACAGATCCATGACCGCCACCTGGCCCGGCTCGGGATTCATGGCCCAGCCAAACACCTCGTACTGGCCCAGCGCGAAGAACACCGCGGTGGGGAGATCTGCCGTCCATGACGTGAATTGGGTCGACGAATCTGTGTCGCCGCCGATGTGGCCTGCAGCCAGGGTCAAGACCTCGCCCCTGGAGAGGTCGGTCAGGGGTGGTAGGTCGGCGACGGGCTCCGCCGGGGCTGGCAGCACTTCAAAGCGCCACGCAAAGGGGTAGATTCCTCTGTCGGTGTTCAGGCCCAGAGTAGTGGCTATGGTTCCTGGGTGCCAGCCTCGGAAGAGGATTCGTGGGATGTTGTCCCTGCGGGGCGTGTAATTGCTCGCGTCGTACAGGTCTCTGTGTGATGGCTCCATACTTTCAGGGTTCTACTCATTCAGGTGAGCGTTACTCGTCGTTAGCGATGCCGAGCAAGCAGGAAATGTTGAGACTCACTGGGTCGTGAGATAATATAATGCTATTGTCTTTGACATTCACCCTAACAATACTCTTGTCCGACCTTTAACGACCTCCGGAGACATTGCTCTTGTCAGCTGGCAAAAGTCAACTCAAAGCTAGCGATATATTTACTTTGTCAAAGACTCTTTGACATCCTACGGGGTAGTCATATTATTTGAAATACCCAACCGCATGATAACAAAGCTCACAAAGTTAACGTTTTAATACTGTGTCCACCCTTTGCTAGTTAAGTGTTCTCAAGCCACGTAGGATATTATAGATTTTCCCTACAATTACAGTGAATTGCATCCTGTTTCTAAGCCTTATCAGTCAGTCAAACCACTAAAAGCACTTATACATTCATGTTGTGTTAGAGTTTTGACTAGATTAGCCGGAGGTGGCAGCAAGGATGCAACATTGGATGACCAACCATAATGAAGGTTCACACAAAGGGAAGTTGAAGCCGTGCTTATGTGCTGCGAATTGACGGGTCAACCAGTCCTTTCTTGTGTTATGACCGTTTCAGGGAATGAAATAGGTCTTGCATTTTCATTTCCTCGGGGCAAAGTATGATTAGTACCAAGGCTATTCTAGGCTCTCCATGATCTTCTTCTGTTGGGGGAGATGAATATATTGTACGCGATGAACAGCTTCTGTGTTATAGAAAATATGATGTACAACTAGAGTGCTAAAGATTGGGCAGTATACGTACGCGTTAAGAATGTAGTCTATGATCAAGTAAGATTCTGTGGTCTGCAAAGAAAGAGATGGCAATGAGACCAATCATGTCAATTGGCCTGCTTTCGTGTTTTGTGCAGAAACATACCGAAGCCGATAGTCCCAATATAGGGAGTGTCACATCGCCATCCTCAGATAAATTCAGTCCAAAACACATGTTTTTTTAAATCTCAAAGGGTGAAGAGGGCATAACCAGGGATAAGCACATATATAATCTATTTGTTCTCTTCGTTTTCCCAGCCCTATGTACAAGGAAGCGTACAGTATTGCTTTCAGGGACATTAGATACCAGCTTTAGAATCAGATGACTGCACCCGAGATCTTCATTGCACGTGGGACAGTGGTAGAGTCATCAACAACTTTTTTCATTACAACACTTCTATTACAGTAATCCCCACTTCCACCTCATGATTCTTGCCCTACCAAGTAATGGTGGTGCATCGTCTCAAGCAAGAGGGGTCGCTTGCTTTACCTGTCCCATTTATACGTCGTTTCTGTGCGTGTATCCATATACTCCATCTCTCATCGGCTTGCTCAATATGGTTGTCAAAAAGGGAAGACGACCAGAGTTGGGAGCGTACGAGGCGCCAAATTATTGCTGGGCTCACCCATCTCCACTGCCCACAGCTAGATATTAGACCGCCTCACACGCACCAGTCATCCAATTCCGTTCACCGTTTGGCAGCGAGGCCAAATGCCAACCCAATGCCATCACCTTATTTGGCCATGACATCCACGTACCGACCACCCTTTTTCTTGCCCTTGGCACCACCCTTGCGCGGCGCCGCTGCTCCTAGAAGGTCATCAATGCTGCTGGCGTTGCTCATGCTCGTCGCAGGCCTGCTGGGTGGTGCGGATGGCGGACCACCTCCCACACTACTAGCGTTCGAGGCGGAGCGCATCATGGATGGCGGCACTGCTGACGGGCCAGATAGGTTGGGCGACGAGGCGGCGCTCGTTGGCAGCGTGGGCCTCATTGGCGGCGCAGAGCTCGAGGGCGGTGGTGGTGTTCCAGCACCAGATGGGCGAGGGGTCATGCGGGGAGGGGGTGGCGTCGCAGGCTTTGGAGCACTCTCTTCCGCCCCGGCAGCTTTGTTGACCCAGCGTTTCTGGTCAGGGTCGTAGACAAAGCTGGACTTCTCTCCAAGCTTAGCACGGATTGGCTTGTTCGGAGAGTTCTCCAGCGACTCCTTCTTTGCACCGCCGCCAAACCACGAGGTCAAACCCCATCCTTTCTTGGCTTTGGCTGCTTTCTCAGCTTCGGCTCGTTTGGCTGCGACGTGGTTAGTGAATGAAAGACCGCCAGATAGGGATGGCCTCAAGTGTACTCACCTTCCTCTTCCGCGACCTTGCGGAACATTTCCTCGTTCTCTTTGTCCTTCTCCGCCTTGCTCTTCTCACCTGGCGTCATTGACCTCATAGGAGGGAAGTCGTCATCATCATCGTCCATGAAACTCTTTTTCTTCGGCTTGGGCTCTTCTTCGCCCTCTGTCTTCTCATTATCAGGCTCGGAATCTGGTACATAAGAGGGAGGTTCAAAGCCCTGAGGCTGGTATGAAGGAGGTTCGTAGCCCTGGGGTTGGTATGAAGGAGGCTCGTAGCCACCGCTAAACTCTTGATGCTCCGTCTCAGCGGGACCTTTTTCCACTGAGCTCGTCGCTGGTGGCTCATAGCCATACGATGGGGGCTGGTAGCCAAGTGATGGTTCTGACGGGCTGTCGCTGCTAACTGCAGTGTGCTCAGCGGCAGGAGCAGCCGGGGCATAGTGCGACGCATTGGCTGTTGCAGGTGGCGCAGGCGCATAAGGTGACGAGTCTTGGGAAAAGGAAGCATAAGGTGAGTAGGCCGGGGTGGTTGGAACTGAAGGGCCTGCTGGTGCAGGAGCTGAAGCCGCCGTGTTGAAAGCCGGCCGAGCTGGTTGGTAGGGAGATTGGCTTGAAATACCGAGTCCAGGATCGGGGAGGCTCTGTGCTGGTGTGTGCACATTGTTGGGAGTGTATGCACTTGTATGGCTCGCTGGGACATCTGAGGACGGTCGTCGAGGCTCGTACGGACCTCGACTGTACTCGTCAGACGTTCGCTCCATTGATGAGCGTCCCATCGGAGTGTAAGACGCGTTGGGTTCATAAGCAGATGGAGCGGCGGGCGCGTATCGCGAAGACGCTCTTGTCAGCTGAGGCGACATCGCCGGAGTCGACATCGCCGGGGCAAGCGGAGCGACTCCGGCTGCGTACCCATTAGGCGACCCGAACATCTCCATGCCCGTAGCATTTGAGGCGGAGGCCGGGCGACTTATGGTCGGCGTGCCACCGGCGATGCGGCCAAATGGACCAGACTCTTCGCCGAGCTTCGGTGATCCTTGCCCAGGGGTCTCATTCTCATCACCAGCCACGAACTTGTTGAAGCGGCTCCACATTGAATCGGACACCTTGTTCATGCTTGGCTTGGAGATCCAAGAGCCCGAGGCTTCCTTGTGGGGGCTTTGTGCAATTCTCTGCCTTAAGTCCTCAACTGCGGCCTCCAACAGCATGTGGTGATATGGTGACCTCCTGGTCTGAGCAATCATGTCCTTCGAGATGATATCGCAGTATTGCATAGCCTTATCCGTTAGGCCGTATTCGGCTAGAGTCATGGCATGCTGTAGTTTGTAGACGGCCAGATGAGGAACGCCAATGGCGAAGTGCGGAGCTCCAGAGAGGGTCAGTCCGTACTCGTACACCTCACTGAGCAGAAGCGCCTCAGTTTCCTTGAAGAACTGCTGCGCCTGCTTACGGTGGTCCGCACCAACGAGCACAAATTGAGCCTTGGGGTCGTCAAGACCACCAAATACGGTCGCGGTCCTAGAAAACAGGAAGCATATGTGGGCCGCCTCGGCGCGTCCATACTCAGAGAGCAAGTTCCCAAGGGCATTCAGGGCCTGAACATCGCCAGCACTCCTGTTACTCAAAATGAGAGTCAGAGTCTCGCGCCACTTCTCAAGCCCGTCTACGCCAGCGGCGGTCGAACGCGAAGTTGATGCAATAAGCTGGACCCCTGCCCGAGCATGCGTGGGTACGAGCTCATCAACGCACTCCGCGTGATTACCGGACAAGACGGCATAGAGAGCAGCTAGCGACTCGTTGTTGCGCCCGGGGAAATTCACCTCCTTCTTGATGAACTCCTGTGAGACCTTGTGGTATAGTTCCGCTGACACAGTGTTGGCAATGAGCAGTGCGTGTCCCCAGAGACGTTTGTCGGCAGCATCCCAAACTGCCTTTTCTCTCTCTCCAGCCATCAGAGACTCTTTAAGCTGGTGTATGGTTGCTGGGTCTATGGAGTCTGACTGCATTTGCGGCGCAGAAGGTTCGCCAGTGAAGCTTCCCAGGTCGGCACCAGTCGTAAAAGAAGGCGATGAAATGCCGGCTTGTCCCGTTGCAGCGTCGGAGAGAATGTCACGTACGGCCTTTTCTACCGTTGGGTTGCCTTCGAGCACGCCATCATTCTCGATAAATGTTCTCAAAATCTTCCATAGTAGCACACGCTCAGTGGCTCGCTTGTCCTCATGTGAAAGATTTGGCTGAAGACCCGGATTCGGCAGGCCTTGATCAAGCTCTTGAATGCCAGCTGTGAGCCACGCAATAATTTCTTTCTTCTTCGACTTGCCCTTGAGTGGACCAGGGAACTTGGCAAGACGTTCCTCCAACGGTTGAATGTCTTTGATGGCCTTTATGACAACCTCGCCAGGACTGCGGACTATCATCGGGGCAGGCTGGTTCATACCGTACCTCGGCACGTCAACAGGGAATGAGGTCACGATCATTCCGCCGCTGCCCCAGCTTATCAACGGGCACCCTCTCCACCGTTGCAGTGGGTCATGTTCACGGCCATCTGTAGGTGGGATCAGGTTCAGTTTCTGTGACATGCCTCTAGGCCGGCCCGAGACTGCTGGCGTTGGGGCTGCCGCCACGCCGTTCGGCGACATGACATTAGCTATTGACGCCGGCGAAGGCCCATATGCCGAGGAAGGGCGCGGAACCATTTCTGAGGCTTTGATGGGAGACCTGAGGCCAGACATGGCACCCGGCGAACCGGTGCTGGACCTTGGAGGAGGTACTATCGTAGTTGCTGGAGCCGGTCCGTACGATATCTTTCGCTTAGGAGCAGACATGACCTCTGGGTTATAGGTAGCCTGAGCGACTGGGGGACGCTGCGGGCTTCGGGGTGAAAATTGGCCTTGTTGAAAGTCCTGGGTCACAGCTCTCTGGGCGGCAGCCATTGGCGGAGGAGCTTTGGTTGCGGGTTGCGCAGTAACCTCTTCTTCTTCGACTTCGCGTGTAGGAGGTAGAGACGACATCCTGTTCAGCCTTGGTTCGTGAGAGCTGGAGTTGTTTCGACTTGAATGCAGGCCATTTTCACCAGCCACAGGTCTTTGCCGGTCATGGCTGACTTCAAAATTTGCCAGTGGGCTAGAGGTTCTGGGCAAATGAGGCAGCACGGTAGGTGGCGTCGCAGCGGTACGTTGGGCAGGCGGCGCGGGAGAGTACCGACTCACTGGAGGAGGTGCCGAGTTGCTGGGCATGGAGCCATGCGGTGGCGCTGGGGAGTACCGTGACGAGCTTGTGGGTGGCCCGCCTGCATCAGCAGCGGATCCAGATGGGAGCGAAACATATGGGTTTGTTGGTGCTGGTGGTACTAATTTCGCGATATCTGGTGCAGCTGGATGACCAGGTGCCAGGGAGTCTTGAGGCACGGCGAGTGTCGATGACGGTGGTGGTTGTAAAGCATGAGGGGGCCCGTTAAAGCTCGATTGTGAGGGCGAGGGTTGGCCTTTGCTGCTCGTACGCGAGGCAGGTCGCACCCTGTGAGATGACGGAAGATCCTCGAAGAAGCTACTGGATTTGGATTTCAACTGTTGGGTAGGTTTGGTATCTGAAGGTCCCTGGCCAGGATGGACAGCCGACTGCGGCGAAATGCTCGGTGTAGAGTTCTGCGTTTGGTCAGGCCCGGGAGGCATAGAGCCGTGAGCGGGCGCTGATGGGATTTGCGGCACAGGAGGTCCCTGGCTGTACATGCTTGAACTTCTCGGGGGCGCCGCCGGTGGCCCAGGTGCTGGGGCTGGTGACGCTCGAGGCATCTGTTGTAGACTGGCTCGTTTCTTCGGCTTAACGACTTCCATCGGGAGGTCGTAAGGAGAAGAATAGCCACCCTTTGCTTTGTCCGCGAAGCTCTGCGCCTTGTTGGCCGCGGGCGGCCTCACAGGCTGTGTGCCAAGAGGCGCCGTCGTTGAGTGCTGGAGTGGTGGAGGCTGAACAGCATAGGGGTTTGCGGCGACGGCAGGTGCCAGAGAGACGGGGTTGAGAATCGGCGGTTGTGGCACTACAGGTGAAGCACTGGGGATATACGGATTCGATGCAGGAGCCGAGCCAGGTTGCGCAGTGCTTGTGGGCAGGTATCTGCTGCCAGCACTCGAGCCCGGTGTTTGAGCCGGTTGGCTGGTGCTCGGAGAGGGCTGAGGGAACTGCGAAGTTGTTGTTTCTTCAACATCTTCAAGGAATCCTTCGTCGTCGTCGAGAAAGAAGGCCGAGGGGTCCACTGCCTTCTGCTCCGAACCACCCTCGGCGGGCTCGTCCTCCAGAAGGAAGCCGTCGTCATCGTCACTCGCGAAGGCCTCAGACCATTTCGCAGCGATGTCTTCACCACGAGGTTCCTCGGCTCCATTGCTGGTGGCACCGGGCGCCTCTGCCGCGACCGGTTCCTCTGCCGGGTGTTGGGGTTCCTCCGCAGCCCAGGATTCGATTCCACCTTCGTTTTCGTCTTCGTCCTCCTCTTCCAGTGTATCTGAAACCAGGCCAGCCAGCCCTTTGGACTCGGTCGTGTCGAGTCCGTTGAGCACCTGCATCGTCGACTTTCTTTCTAGCTGTCCAGGCGAGAATTGCACAGCTTCCGTGTTGTCTCGTCCCGCTGCGACCTGATCGAAAAAGTCATCACCCTCCCCATCGACAGAAAACGGGTCTTGCGCTTTGCTGGGCTCTGGCTGTGTCGGCTCTTCGGTTTCCTGGTGGTCGATCAAGGGTAGTCCTTCAGCATATCTGGCGTCCGAAGCCTCCTCCTCTGGCGCTTGCAGATCGCCTCCTTGTGTGGTGAAGCCTATTTCCGCATCGTCATCGCCCCAGAAATTATCCTGCTGCAGCGCGTTGTTTGCTTGCGGCACGATACTCTCGTCATGCTCATGCTCATGCTCATGCTCATGCTCATGCTCGTGAGATTCGGACTCGTGCTCTATTTCATGAAGCACATCCACTGCATGATTTGAGGGGAGCGGTTCGACAACCTCGTTCTCGTGATGCTCAGATTGCGGCACCACAGGGAAGGAGTTGGTCCTGTCGTTCGGCGGCATATACCTATTGAAGAGGTCCGTCTCGGCCCTAGGTAAGTTCCATTCGGGTTCTTCTTCATCGCTCATCCAGTTCGGTTGGTGTGAGACGGTGCGCGCGAACGAATCGCTGCTCACATGCTTGGGCGCCGACGAATTCGAGTCCTGCGGGTCCTGAACGGCTTCGGCTGACGGCTCAGCAAACTCGTTGGTTTCTGTTGTATCGACCACGTCGGCTGACGTCTGTTCTTCATGATGCGCCACAAGTTCCTGCTCCTGCGACGGCGCATCTTCAGCTTCGGGCCCTGATTCAAGCTCTGGCTGTTCAGTTTGCACTGGCACCTCGTGCTTGGGCTCCGGATCTTCTTTCCGCGGGCTGCCAACCTCGTAATTTGGGAACCACTCATCAGCCACCGAGCTCTCCCGAGTACGAGAGACATCAATGATAGGTTCTGGAGCGGCGGGAGCTTCGGGCTGCGCACTAGGGGCAGCTTCGGAGGGCGGGTTGTAAGGGTTGTCCGACTCGGATGTGGTGGTGGCGGCCGCAACATCCGGAGAGAAGTTCGGCATCAACGCGGGATGCCATGCGGCCGTCGGAGCGTCGGACGCCATGGTGGCTGGCTGTTGAGGTAGTTGCGAAAACCAAGGACTAAAAGAGGCGAGACGTGGTATTCGCAGACAGGCTGTATATGGAGCTGGGAAGGCTTGTTGTGGTCAGCATGCAGGTCGAGTTGGCGACGTATTCGATCACGAAGACGGCCGTGTCAGTCCCGAGGCACGACGCGCACCCAGACCATTTGTGGTGACTGATGCACCGCTGGGTAGAAAGCAGGCAGAAATGGAACAGGTGGTGAACCTCACTTGTATAATACAGTAAATTCAAGTACGCTGCAAGTATGCAATCCCTACAGGCAGTGCTTCATCTTGTGTGGGAAGCTGCCGAGGCCGCGGCCAAGTCTATTCGGTTCGTGTCTCGTGAAAGGCGGCCGGGAAGGGATGGGACGACAGAGCCCGCAGTCAAGACACAAGAGAGAGCCTCAAGTGGGGAGATGATGCAGACAGGCAGGCAGACGGAGGATTGGGTTGCGGAAGATGAAGCAGAGCGGGATAGACTGCACTGCACGGTGTGGTCTTGAACCCCGTTAGACTTGAAAGCTGGCCTGGACTTTTTCCAGAAACACCGGGTGCTGTGCCTGCCTGCCTGCCAGTCTCGCCTGCTCAACGCTTGTGGAAATGCGACCGTGGCACTCTTCCCTCGGAGCAGCTATCTTTAGTGCTAAGCAGGACCCCTGGAGATGCATATTGTCGAGAAACCTTGTACCCGGGTAGTGCGTTTGTACTAGGTGACCCGTGGCGTTGTTGCAGGCAGTGACGTCCCGCAGTGCCCAGTCGGTGCATCGGTGCATCGGTGCATCAGTGCATGTGGCTCGCCCCCAACCTCTGCCAGAGCTCAGCTGTCCTTTTGGTTCCATCACCCGTCGTCGATCGTCGGCCGAGTTGTTGTAACAGTCCCCGACTAGCCGACACATGCACACCATAGATCTGTATCCCATCCGCCAGATATCTGTCTTTTACCGAACAAATTTCTCCCTGGGCCTGGACCGACCGTCTTCTCTGTTCGATACCCCGTTTTTGCCCCGGTCGAGCCTCGCTGCTGAGCCAGCGAAACCCAGCAAAGAGGATCCCATACCCACATTCAACCAGCACACCGCAGGCACAGCGCAGCACGCGCCAGGTCCGCCTCAGATCAGCGACCCTGCAAGTGCAAGTGGACTTCGAGAATGACAGCATCCAGCTCCAGTCCCGGCACGACCACATGAGAGCTAGGAGGGCTGCCACTTCACCCGGCCCACGCCGCAAGGATAAATCATCTCTGCTCCCTCCCATATTAGGTTCCCCCAGAGGCAAGTGGGCTTACTCGACTCGCCTGCCTGCGGGATGCCTCCCTCAACTCCATACCACCCTACAGAGCCTCCAGATTCGCCCGCCGATGACTCCGACTCCGACCTTGACCTCGACCTTCAAGAGCTTGACCCCCTCCCCGCCGATGAGCCCCGCAATAAGTCTGGGCTTTTAGGACACGATCGAGAAGCTGCTGAACAGAGGGCCCCCAGGATAGCCCTGCGCAACCTCCGTATGGGGAGTCTGCGCCGCAAGGGAAAGTCGTCCAGAGGCTATCCTGGCGCTGGTGGGGGGAGGGATGCTGGGCTCGACGACGCTGCCGCCCTGCTAGGCGACGCCGACGCCGACGGAGATGGCCAGTCCAGTCGCGAGAACTCCGGCGAGGATGCCCCCTTCTTGCGAGACCACGACGACCGCTCCCGCCGCCCTAATGGACAAAAGCGGCGACCCAGCTCTTCCGGTGGCCTGCGCTTGCCCAGCTTCATGTCCTCCACCGGTTCGCAGCGTCAGGAGGAAGAGGAGGAAGACCAGGAGGAAGACGACCCCTCGGCGTCCAGGCTCGTCGCCGTCGGCTCCGCCCAGTCGACTCGTTTCCCGCCGAACCTCGTGTCCAACGCAAAGTACACCGCTTTCACATTTCTCCCTATCACGCTATATAACGAGTTCTCATTCTTTTTCAACATGTACTTCCTCCTCGTCGCTCTCTCACAAGCAATACCTGCCTTGAGGATCGGCTATCTGTCCACCTACGTCGCGCCGCTGGCCTTTGTCCTGGTGATCACGATGGGGAAAGAGGCATACGATGACATTGAACGAAGACGCAGGGATAATGAAGCCAACTCAGAACCCTACGCTGTCCTGGCGTTTGACGAACCTGGTCACCATGCAGCATCTAGTCGGCCAAGAAGAACGCTCAAGTCCACGTCCGTGCGGAAGGGGCGCAAGGGAAAGCTTCCCGAGAGAGATAGGCTCTCTGATATCCAGGAAGAAGAGGAGCAAGCTGAAGGTTCTGGCATTCGCAGGGAACCTTCCTCACAGGTCCGAGACATTAGCAAAAAGTCTCGAGACTTGAAAGTTGGTGATGTGTTGAAGTTGGAGAAAGGCCAAAGAGTTCCCGCCGATGTGATCATCTTGAAGTGCTTGTCCGGCGATGTGAATCCAGGAAGCGATCTTGAAGTGCCCCAGAAGGTCGAGCCGGATCTGCTGGGCAGCATCGATGAGTCAGGAGGAGGCAGTGCTGATACGCCTGCGAACACTGAGCCTGAGCAGAGCTCGGGGCCTGGCGGGGAGACGTTCATCAGGACGGACCAACTGGATGGTGAGACCGACTGGAAGCTTCGCATCGCGTCGCCTCTGTCGCAGAACCTCGCCATTGAGGAACTGGTTCGTCTCCGGGTTACCGGTGGTAAGCCGGACAAGAAGGTTAACGACTTTGTTGGCACTCTGGAGCTTCTGCCATCGAGACAGGAAGTCATGGGCACTACCACCAGCGCTCAAACCGATGACAGCCTGTCTGGAACGGCGCCTTTGTCTATAGACAACACTGCTTGGGCGAACACGGTCATCGCGTCCCACGCAACTACCTTGGCTGTAATCATCTACACCGGCCCCCAAACCCGATCTGCTCTTTCCACGGCGCCCTCCAGATCCAAAACAGGGCTCCTGGAGTATGAGATCAACTCTTTGACTAAGATCCTCTGCGCCTTAACTCTTGGTATCTCGATTATCCTCGTCGCCCTGGAAGGTTTCGAGAACGTGCCTGGAAATGTCTGGTATGTTAAGATCATGCGCTTTCTGGTCTTGTTCTCGACAATCGTGCCCATCAGTCTTCGAGTCAACCTTGATATGGGCAAGAGTGTGTACTCTTGGTTCATCCAACGAGATCCTGATATACCGGGTGCCGTTGTTCGAACCAGCACGATACCAGAAGATCTTGGTCGAATTGAGTATCTGCTGAGCGACAAGACGGGAACTCTGACCCAGAATGAGATGGAGATGAAGAAGATCCACGTGGGAACTGTATCTTACGCCAACGAGGCGATGGACGAGGTCTCAGCATATGTGAACCAGGGTTTCCAAGTCCCCTTGTCCACGGACTCAGCCGCAAACAGAACGCTCATCACACCCTCTTCGACATTCACAGCAGCAGCCAATGCTGGAGCCACGCGCACACGCCGAGAAATTGGCACAAGAGTACGCGATGTTGTGCTGGCACTGGCATTGTGCCACAATGTTACCCCTACGACAGATGAGGAGGACGGCAAGATGGTCACTGCATATCAGGCTTCGTCTCCCGACGAGATTGCCATTGTAAAATGGACAGAGGCTGTTGGATTGCGGCTCTCATACCGGGATCGCAAAAGCATGGTGCTCGAGTCGCCAGAGACTGGCCGGCCAATTGTCAAGGTGCGCATCCTCGACGTGTTTCCATTCACATCCGACGGCAAGAGGATGGGAATCGTCGTTCAGTTCTTTGATCAATTAGGGAGTGTTCCAAATCTCAACAATGGAGAGATCTGGTTCTACCAGAAGGGTGCAGACACGGTGATGAGTTCGATTGTGGCTGCAAACGATTGGCTTGACGAGGAGACGGCCAACATGGCCCGAGAAGGCCTGCGGACACTGGTTGTGGGTCGGAAACGCCTCTCGCCTGCCGAATATCATGAGTTCCAGTCCAAATACCAAGAAGCATCTCTCGCCATCAGTGGGCGTGACACCGGCCTGCAGAAGGTCGTTTCACAGTACCTGGAGCGCGACCTGGAACTTCTCGGTGTCACAGGTGTGGAGGACAAGTTGCAAAGGGACGTCAAGCCGTCTCTTGAGCTCCTCAGGAATGCGGGCATCAAAATCTGGATGCTGACAGGCGACAAGGTGGAAACAGCCCGCTGCGTCGCCGTGAGTTCCAAGCTGGTCGCACGCGGCCAGTACATCTACACAGTCGCCAAAATGAAGCGCAAGGACCACGCTCAGGACCACCTCGACTTTCTCCGCAGCAAGACAGACTCATGCCTTCTCATTGACGGCGAGAGTCTTGCCCTCTTTCTTACGCACTTCCGCACAGATTTCATCTCGGCAGCCGTCAAGCTACCTACCGTTGTCGCGTGCCGATGCTCCCCCACGCAGAAAGCCGAGGTTGCAAAGTTAATCAAGGACTTCACCAAGAAACGTGTGTGTTGTATCGGAGATGGTGGCAACGATGTGAGTATGATCCAGGCCGCTGATGTCGGTGTGGGTATCGTGGGCAAGGAAGGTCGCCAGGCCAGTCTTGCTGCGGACTTTTCCATCGAGCAATTTTACCACCTGACCAAGCTTCTCGTGTGGCACGGTCGAAACAGCTACAAGAGAAGTGCCAAACTCGCACAGTTCGTCATTCATCGTGGCTTGATCATAGCTGTCTGTCAGACCATGTACAGCATCGCTATCAAGTTCGAGCCAGAAGGCCTGTACAAGGACTGGCTCCTGGTCGGATATGCAACCGTATACACCGCAATGCCGGTCTTGTCCCTCGTCCTAGACAAGGACGTCGATGAGGAGTTGGCCAACCTCTACCCGGAACTTTATAAGGAATTGACCTCAGGTCGTTCCCTTTCCTATCGGACTTTCTTCGTCTGGGTGTTCGTCTCGATCTACCAGGGGAGCATGATCCAGGGCCTGTCTCAGCTGTTGACCGAGGTTGATGGGCCTAAGATGGTTGCGGTGAGCTACACGGTGCTCGTACTCAATGAGCTGCTCATGGTGGCAATCGAAATCACGACGTGGCATCCAGTCATGATCCTATGCATCATCGGGACATTCCTGATGTTTATCGGGTCTATTCCATTCCTGGGCGGCTACTTTGATCTGGCCTTCCTCTTAACCTTGTGAGTAACTTCGTGTCTCCTCCGATAGATGGGGCTTCTCTTCCATGACACTCGCTGACCAACTTTCTAGGGGTTTCTACTGGCGAGTCTTGGCAATCGGTGCAATTTCGCTCATCCCACCATATGCCGGCAAGCTTATCAGGAGGACCATGAAGCCGCCTTCGTACCGAAAGGTACAAGGGATTTGATTCCGTCGGCCTGATTCACAGGCTCGTGAATGTGTTTTTGCTGCTCTTCCCTTTTGTTTCCAGTCCGTTGCTGCACGCATAGCTTTGGCGTTGGGTTCCCAGCAGTGGTGTTTCTAGAACGACCATCTCGCTTATCTTGCCATATAGATCTATCTCCAGAATGAGACTGCTGGTGAAGTCTATCTGTTTCATGCTGCAAAATACAGGCCGTGACTAGTATGCTAGTATGCTATAATTGCTTGCCACCATGCCATGTCTATCTCAGTCCGATCCAAGTATACCCGTCGCAAGCCACCGTCATTGTTTCAGAACGAGCCAGTTCCTCCAGGCCTCCGGGTTCTTCTGCATGAGCTTGCGGACGAGCCCTCCCACGGGGCCCTGCCGTTCAGCACCATCCGCCCAAACCTTGGGTCCTACGTACGCGCCGATGAACCCGTCCGGGCCGGAGATCATGAACAGGTTCTTGCCCTTCGAGCCTTGACCACCACACGTACACTTGCTCGCCGGCTTGCCAGCCCCACCCTGACCGGCGTCGGACTCGTGCGTGCTGTGCTGGAGTAGCTGCTGCGAGTGATGGTAACAGGACGGCTTCTTTGCCGTCACGCCCGCTGTCATTGATGGCGAGGGTTTGTGAAGGCCCTCGATCGCCCTCGCCACGTCCGCGCCGCTGATCACGCCAGCCTCATCGTCCGCGACGCACCGCAGCTCAAGCTCATGGCCCCGGCTCCTGAACGCGTTCTGCAGCCCTCGCAGCTCCCGCACAACCGGATGCTCGAACCCTTCGACATCTTGAGCCTCAGTCCGCGCAGACCGGCTGCCAACCAGCAGACCCCAGAAGCCCCCACCGCTGTTTCCCTGGGGAAGAAGCCGCGGGCAGCCCGCACAGTCGGCGCGCGACCTGTTCGCCCAGATGATCTCCATGGACAGCCTCACCCCTTCGGATTCGCCCCGCCGCAGCAGCAAGTGCCGCGCCACCTGCAGCGCGGGCGCGACCCCCGTGCCCCCCGCCAGGAACACGACGCGCTCGCCAGCCTCGCCGAGCCTCGCGCCCACGTCGAAGCCGAGGTGCGGGCCCCGCAGGTAGACCTCGCCGCCGGGCTGCAGGCGGGACAGGTACGTGGACATCTCGCCGCCGTCGTACCTGCGGATGAGGAAGCGTAGCGGTGCCGCTGCCCCTGCCGGGTCGTCCTGGGCAGTGGCTGGCGGCGGGGGCAGGGGCGTGTAGTTGCGCGCGATCTGAAGCTGCGGCTGCTTGATCTCGACGGACCAGAGGCCGTGGGCCCAGGCGTCGGCTATGAGGGCGGCGTTGGCCGCCTGGTGCTGTGCTGGTGGCGAGACGGTAAGGATGAAGGTCGTGGGTGAGGTCTGCTCCTTCGAGATGACACTGAAGGGGACGAAGCTCTCGCTGTTGAGGACGCCCTTTGGTGAGTTGCTGCTGAAGGGGTTGCCGATGTCTGTTGTGACGCTGAGGAGGACCGCGCCTAGGACGATGAGGGTCAGGGTGGCTAGCGGTCGCCGGCTGCGTCGTGTCTTGCTCTCTTGTCCATTTCCCTTGGACGTAGTGCGCTTGGACGCTGTGTTTGTGAAGCCTCGTGCGGTACCCCTTGGCCGGTTCGAGGAGAATGCAACACTGAGACTATCCTGCTTGTGCTGTCGTATGGATGCTCTGCTGTTTGTTGATAATCGTGAAACCCCCGGACTCATGCCTGTAGGGCGTGGCTGTGACCGCATGTATGTGAGCGGTATTGGTGGTCGAATGGCGTCTGCCAGCCCATGGAGCCGGCATGCCATTGCCGGCCTCGTCAGAGCCCGGCTTGTCATGCTCAAATGCAATAGTTGACCCTCAACAACATCAACAAGACGATGTATGTATAACAGGCTGGTGAAGAAATGGCGGACAACTCAAGGCCCAAGGCTAAGATTTTCGGCGACAATCACGTGCCTCGCAGCACCCTCTACACCGCAGTCAGGTGCTCCAAGATATAAATATCAGGTCCGACTTGTGTGTTTGGCTCATACGAGGGTCTTGAATCCTGTATTTGTCGTTGGTTGAAGGCGATCTATATTCATGAGGTCTCCGAAAAGATTCAAGGATTGAAAGTTACGTTGCGTATTTTACGACCGTGGCAGCGTTCCAAGTCATGACGTTCTGTATTATTTCGTCTAAGTCTATAACCTCAAGATTGTTCGGTCTTGTTTGATTCCGCCCCGGAACATGTTCTCAATGACTCGACCTTGGCCAATTGTTTCCGTGATGATGCCCTCAACATGCTGTGGTTCAACCCGACCGTACCATATGCCATGTCCAGCCAGCGGGTGCTTCTCTCCACTAGCCGTCTTCATAGACGGCGGCAGATAGACAATGATGTTCCCAGCAAACTTGTGACCCCCAATGTGAGAAATAAGACCAACTCGTGCGGTCGGAGCAGGCTTCTCAATGCTTCCCGTGATGGCCTCAGCCTCACTCGGGCCATCGATCTCAACAGGTCCACGCAGCACGTCGACGCCCTGTCGAGCCAGCTGCGTCTCAAACTCACTCCTCAGCACAGGGCCCATCACTCCACATCTCATGTCCCTCCCACCGTGGCCGCAGATGAGGACTAAAATATCCTCGATGTCCCTAACACCGTGGAGCAGCTGGCCATACATAGGCTTGCGCGTCAGACGGTCGCGATGTATGGGCGACAGACCGTCGTGCGCAGAGTGCAGCTTCTCCGGGAGCAAGAAGCCCTTGGCCAGGGCCTCGACACTGTCGAAGGACACCCTCGGCAGGAACGGCACATACTTGAAGCTGGGCAGCAGGTAGACCGACGTCGTGACGAGCTCAGTTCTCTTTGGCACGGAGGACGCGAAAGACGAGTTGAGGACTGAGATGTTGTGAAAAGGCTGCAAGGCGCAACGAGAAAAAAGACTTACCGTTAGCCAGCGATCGCACACCCACCTAGTACAGAAGCGCCCGACTCACGTCACTGTAGACACCCCCACGGCCAAAGAGCTCCTTGAGGTCCGCGGCGAGGTTGTCGCCGCTGTTGTCCTCCTCGATCCGCGACGGCCAGTCGTCCTTGCCCGTGCATACGAGCACCTGCTCGCTGTAGCTCGAGATGAGCCCGTTCAGCTTGCCCTTGTGGTCGATCTCGAGCCCTGCCGGCATCGCGGGCGTCGCGGCGCACTCGCATGTCGGCGTCGGGCAGGCCGGCACCGTCGGGAAGGCTGGCGCCCTTGCAGCGGCGCTGTAGAATCTCTGCGCCGGGAGGATGAAGTGCCGGCTGGTCAGGCCTGATAGAGGCCGGGGCGGGCGCAGTGGCATCTCAAGCGGAATAGGAAGTTGAGTTCCCTACCCCTCCGAATTTGAAATTGAGCAAGCTTTGTTGGTTGGTGAGTGACACTTGCATCCTATGGTTGCCCCTTAGCTCTGACGCAAACTCTGGGCTCACTAGTAGGTCGGTCTCCGAGAACAGCTCGGGGTTCACTGGTACGGACAGCCCCCACCACCACCGACCATTATCAAAATACACAACGCAACATCCAGAATCAGAATGTTTACTGTGTCAGTTTGCAGAACTCACTTGTGGCTCGGAATTCTACCAGTCACCATTTGTTAATCCGGAGTACCTGGACGGACTGAATGTAGTTCCGGCCGGACGACGGACTTGTAAATGATGTATATAATATCGTTCTACCCAGGGTGACCATCTCAGTAGGCGTCGTCGTTTCTCATGGATAGAAAAACAGCATCATAAGAATTCATCACGTTCAAAGGTATCAGCTTGGCATTTCAGTCTCGAATTAGTTTTCAAGCAACAAACGCCAAGGTATCGAGACTGCTGATTCTCGTCGGGACCCCCTCCCTTATCGTTTCTTTGTGTTTACCAAGTTCAACATGGTCCGTCTAATCCTTTCTTACAACGTCGATAAGAGCCACCTTCCTTCGGTTCGGCGAGAGACGGCACATTCTCAGAGTCCTGAGGCCTTTGATAACCCGTCGAGGTCCTCGACATTGTCTAAAACAAACATACTTGCGACCACGAGCCTTGTCGTATGCTTTGGTGTACATCACTTGATGACTCCTCACGCCTATTCAACCACTTTTACGGCGTGGCCAACTCGGCCACAATCCCCAAATAGTCTCGGGATTCCAGTCACTGCCCGCAGGTATAATACTTGAGCAAGCGTCCGGTGTGGTCCAACGGCTAAGCCATATTGCTTCTTTGGTGCTGAGCAGGCGAAACGAGTCGAGTTTCTTTGGGTAAGGCTGAAGGCCACAGTAATAGAATTGCGCGATGTTCGAGACGGTGAGGCAGCCTCAACATATTGGTCGCGGGGTCGAACTATGAAGCATTTCGAGGCACTCGGCCGTCAATATTTGCTGAGGACGGCCATGGTTCCCTTTCCTTTCTCGTGCTGAGGCCTCAGTCGACTCGATTTCTCCCCAAATCATAAAGCTTGGGTAACCAACTCAAGGACATCGAAGAAGGCCTCACGGCTCTGGTCGTCAAACTTGGTGATGCCCAGGCCCACCAAGAGAGTTCTTCGGTCATCCGGGTTTCTCAGGGCAAGGTGGCTGGCGATCTGAGCGGCGTACAGCTGGCCAATAGTCTCCCTGTCCTGTCCTCCGCCACCGAGAAGCGTCTTGGGGGTCAGGTGAAGAGAGGGGAGCGCCGACAGTTCAGCCCTGGGCATGGCCATGTCCACGAGGGCTGGAGACGGGGCTGCAAGCGGCACTTGGACCTAAGAATTATCATCAGTACTTGAGCTTTTTGTGGGCAATGGCTAGAACAGCACCCTACCCATTGCGACAGGCGGCCCTCTTGTGAGATTGTGAGCAGGATCTTGTCGGCGAAATTGGTGCACGAGACCTGGGTTGGCACGCCGTTGACTGTCCCGTTTGCCATTTTTGAGGGCGCCGGGAAAGGCTCCTCCCGGACATCGGGCGATGCTGTCGATGCCATCATGAGATTGGGTCTTTGTGGCGTGGAGGTACTGCCCGGGATAAAACGACAGGATCCAAGTCAATGTTGACAGAGGACTCAAGTACTCACTCATATAGCGACCAGACACTCGGGCTGGAAGGAAGCTCGAGCCGGGGTTGACAGCCCGGGCCCAACCCCGCTAAACGTCGGCCCGCCCGCACCCCCGGGTCTTGCTATAGGGGACCCAGCGCTCCACGCGGGTGCTGAACCATTCTGCTGACCACCGCACCAGGTGAAGCTATCCAGTGGAAGGTTGTCCCCCCTCGGCGCTGAGCGGCTGCGCCGCAGGTCCAGCAGCACCCTGGCTCCACTAACCGCACTAGCAGAACTGGCCCACAAAAAACTTTCTGGAGTGTAAGATTTCATCGGATTCTCATGTGAGAGATACTGCAAGTCGTCAACTCAGTTGGCCCAATTCACTGAACAAGTCTCAACGACTGCATCCTTGGGATTTGGACAAAATGGCGGCGAAAAAGCACGTATCGAAGCCCAGGAAACAAAGAGACAGGAACCTTGCCCGCAACCAGAACCGAGATGGCAAAAGCGACGACACAGCAAATGCCGAAGAGGTTCTTCCTGAGCACATCCAGGCGAAAAAGGAGCGCAAGGCCCGCATGCGCGAGGAGTTGAAAAACCAGGGCGTCAAAGTCAGCGGCAAAAAGTCAAAGCGTCTTGACAAGTATATCGAGAACAAGCTCAAGAAGGACGAAAACAGAGAACTACTTGCCAAACTCGCCGAGACGAAGGTAGACACCAGCCTCTTCGCCAGCAGTCGCTCACTCGGACACAATCGCGAGACCACACGTGAGGCCCTGGCAAGAGCCCTGAAGGAGAGTCAGGCCGGCATCAACAAGGACGCCAACGAGAAGTTACTGTATCAGGCAAAGCGGGAAGCGGCAGAGGAGAGCGAGGATGAGAGTGATGCAGTCCAGGATGAGTCTCCAGTGAGGACTGCGGCACCACCACCGCCCCCGCCACAAACAGCATCGCCTGCGCCTGCGTCCTCAACGGGTGGCATGGGCTCCGGCCTCAAGCGACCTTTGGATCTTGGTGAAGACGGACGGCCCAAGCTCGCTAAGCGGCAAAAGAGGGGTGGCGTCAAGTCCAGAATAGCTATCCCCCAGCCTGTTGAACCGGAAGCAGTCGAAGAGGAATCTGAGGACGACGATGATGACGACGAGGATGCCTGGAACGGATTCAGCTCCGACGATGGGTCAGAAGAGTCAGCCAGTGGCAATGATGGTTCAGAGCAAGCGGATTCCGACGTTGAATCAAAATCCGGCTCGGAAGCGTCAGAATCTGAAGGGAGCAGCAATGACAGCAGCGAGGAAGGGTCAGGCGATGATTCAGACGAAGACGAAGACGAAGAGGAGCAGCAGTTTAGACGGAAGCAACGCTCCTCCGCTTTCAAGCAGTGGGCTCAGCAGCAACGGAATGAGGCTATGGGGTACACGCCTGTAGCCCAAGTACTTGACATGCCGAAACCCGCCAATTTCACGCCCCGGCCGCTCGAGGAAGACCCACTGCCCCGCGAGTTGCTGCCAACAAAGAACGTGGACCGAAAGGCATATAGCGTGACGGTGACACGTTCTCCTGACATCCAAGATGCTCGACTTAAACTTCCCGTGGTGGGTGAGGAGCAGCGGATTATGGAGGCCATTCACGACAATGACATCGTCGTTCTATGCGGTTCGACAGGATCTGGAAAAACCACTCAGGTTCCTCAATTTCTCTTCGAAGCGGGATACGGGTCTCGCGACGGCCCGACACCTGGCTTGATCGGCGTCACACAGCCCAGGAGGGTTGCAGCTGTCAGTATGTCGAAACGTGTTGGCCAGGAACTTGGGGACCACTCCGATAAAGTGGCATACCAGATTCGTTTTGAAGGGACAGTCGACCCAAAGACAGCTGTAAAATTCATGACGGATGGTGTGTTGCTCCGAGAAGTGGCTCAAGACATCTCACTCAAAAAGTACTCCGCCATCATCGTGGATGAGGCTCACGAGCGAAGCGTCAACACTGATATCCTCGTGGGTATGCTCAGCAGGGTGGTCAAGCTGCGCAAGGAGCTTTCCGAGGAGGACCCCACCACCAAGCCGTTGAAACTAGTCATAATGTCCGCTACGCTGCGCATAGAAGATATGACCCAGAACCCAACCTTGTTCAAAACGCCTCCTCCTGTCTTGGAGGTCGAAGGCAGGCAATATCCCGTCACCGTTCACTTCTCCCGGCGAACTCAACACGATTACGTTGAGGAGGCTTTCAAGAAGATCAGCAGAGGCCACAGAAAACTTCCGCCTGGAGGCATTCTTGTGTTTATGACTGGTCAAAACGAGATCACAGAACTCATGAAGAAATTGAAGAAAACCTTTACTGGTATGGACTCAGCAACCGGGCCAAAAGTAAGGTTGCCAGCGAATGTGGCCGCGATTGAGGCGGAGGACATAGACTTCGGCGTTGATGACGACCGAGAGGTCCAGGACTACGATGACGACCTGGTCTCTGGCGACGAGGAAGAGGACGACGAGGCTGAGTTTGAGATTCCTGAAGAAGAGGGCGAAACAGGATCTGGTCCAAAGCGCATGCACGTCTTGCCTCTATACTCACTCCTGCCTACAAAAGAGCAAATGCGCGTTTTTGAGCCGCCGCCCGATGGCTCCCGCTTGGTCATTTTGGCCACCAACGTCGCCGAGACCAGTTTGACCATACCGGGCATACGATATGTGTTCGATTGCGGGCGATCGAAGGAGCGAAAGTATGACCACCTGACTGGTGTCCAAAGCTTTGAGGTCGGTTGGATTAGCAAGGCCAGTGCCAGCCAGAGATCTGGTCGTGCAGGTCGTACGGGGCCCGGTCACTGTTACAGGTTATACTCCTCCGCGGTGTACGAGAGGGATTTCCAAGAATTCGCCGAACCAGAATTATTGCGAATGCCCATCGAGGGCGTGGTTCTCCAGCTCAAAGCCATGAACCTACAGAATGTCGTCAACTTCCCATTCCCTACGCCTCCGGATAAGCAAAGCCTCCGCCAGGCAGAGAGGCTGCTGAATTATCTGTCCGCCATCAACAGCAGCGGGCAGGTGACTCAGATCGGAAGAACGATGTCGATTTTCCCTCTATCGCCACGTTTCTCTCGTATTCTCCTAGTCGGCCACCAATTCGATTGCATACATTATACCATTGCCTTGGTCGCCGGCCTCTCAGCTGCAGAGATATTCTTGCAAGAATCACACGCAATCCCACAACTCGCTAACAAGGAGGATGGCGAGGAGACTATCCGCACAAACGCGGATGTGCTCGCGGAGACCCGCCAAGCTAATGCACGACGTGCGTTCAACGCAGTGCACAAGAACTTCTGCTTCCTAGACGACAAGGCAGATGCCATCAAGCTGCTGCAAGTCGTGGGAGAGTTCGCACATGAGCCTACAGAGGCGTGGTGCGAGGCGCACTTTGTCCGGTACAAGACGCTGAAGGAGATCCTCCAGCTGAGACAGCAGATCACGGAGCTCCTGCGGACGAACATCGCGACGTTCGCAGGCCTCTCGTTCCAGGCCAAGCTGCCCGCACCATCCGCGAAGCAGATCACCGCGCTGAAGCAGATGGTTGCCGCCGGGTTCATCGACCAGGTCGCCATCCGGAACGACAAGGCGCCCACGCCGCTGGACATGGGGCGGAAGCCCAGGCGGGCCATCGACGTGGCATACCTGCCCCTGACACCACTCGCGGTGCCGGCCACCGCCGAGCCCAGCGAGCGGGCCGTCTTCCTGCACCCGTCGTCCCCGATGGCGCACCTCAGCCCGGACGAGTGCCCGGACTACGTCATCTACTCGCACCTACAAAAGGCGTCCGGGGGCCGCACCAGGATGCACACCCTGACCGAGGTGAACGGCAGGCAGCTGGGGTCGCTGGCCAAGGGGACGCCGCTGATCTCGTACGGGAAGCCGATCAAGGAGGTCAAGCTGGAGAACACGGATGGTGGGAAGTTGCGAGAGGTGTGGGTCGTGCCCTCGCTGAATGCGGAGGGCAAGGGTGGCTTGGGATGGCCTCTTCCTGCGAAGAAGGTCACGCAGCGCAGGGTTGCGGGCAACTGGGTCGTGGAGTAGGCACAGTTGGCATGGCAACAGAATTCTTCATTTTTTTGTTAATTTCAATGGGTGTTGAGTATAGAAAAGCGTTTGGGATCAGGATGTATAGACAAAGAGTCGACGCAAGAACGAAGGACTTGGTCACCAGCTCGACGAATGCAGACAAAGGGCAATTCTGTCTTCCATTGAGATTCCCGGGTCCGGAAATCCTTTCAGTATATGTGAGACGCATATGTCAATAGTCAATAGACAGACGAGCTCGTGTAGTTCTGTAATTGTATGTAGTTGAATCGCCTGTCATGGCAAGCGCCCGGTCAAGACGATTTAGGCACGTGGGCGTCCTCCTCCCGGCGCAGACCCGCAACGACGACCCGGATCGTGTGTCTAACGAGTGGCCTGTAATCGTCAACGCCACCCACCTCGCAAGCAAAGGGTTTCTCCTCGTCGACTTGGTCCCTGCGAGGTCGCTGTTGCAAGTCGTACAGTCCGTTCAGACCAATGAGCTCCTTGTACACAAGTTCGTGCGGCCGAGGCACGACGACCCGGACCTGCCCGAGTACGCAGAGCCACTGGAGCTCCGCGTGTCGACTTGGCAGGACCATCTGCCCAACGGACAGTTCCCCAATGCCGTCCCCGTGGGCGTGCTGCCGCGCGGTGCCCCGTTCTTTAACACGCTGAAGTTCTGGCAGTATTATACTCCACCAGACGACGGTGATACTAGCCCAGCGTATTCGCTGTACTTCGAGTGAGATATTCTAGCTATGACATTGGCTTCTTGGTCAGTGAAAACTATACTAAACAAGCCTCTTTAAAGACACTGCAATGGCGGTGACTTGCGTGATTTTATAGAAATGTACAATGACAGGAGTCTGGCTGTTCCTGAACATTTTATATGGTAATGATATTCTTCCCGCATTATAAACTACGCGAGACTTACACATTACTAACAGCTGCTCCGCAGGCTTGTGGCAGAGCAACTTTGTCTAGTTATCGCATGGCTACACTTTGGAGAGAGACCTGATATACCTGGACACCAGGCGCCAGCCAACTGGAACACGCTATATCACCGTGATCTAGTAAGCTAATTACTGATGCTCTGCGAGTTTACGATTGGTTTGTGTCCGTCCACCACAGCTCTGACAAGAAGTTTTCAGTTCCCTAATAATATCTTCATCAATTACCCACCGCGTGGACCTGGCCGCATTTCAGCCGCAGGCGTGGAGACCCTCGCTCTCCCTCAGATCGTCGTGGGTGATTTTGGAAACTCGGCCTGCGATGGGGACGATCCGACGATGCTCCCCCTGAACGTGTGTGGAGGACAGAGTAGGGATGACACCGAGCTGCGGGTATGGGAGGACACGTACGGCGCGGGCAACATCCTCCGCAGGCTGTGCCAGGCCCACCTGCCGTATGACGAGGGCGACGTCGGCACCGCAGACTGGCTCACGCGGCGGCCCGACAACATCGGGATGGCCGACCTCAACGCCCGGGACGCCTCGGCGCCGGACTTCTCGGACCAGCTGCTCGGCCTGCTGGGGAACTTCGAGTGGGAGTTCATGGACACAGGTACCGAAATCAACGAATTGGACGACCCCTTGACCCAGGTCGTCGCCACCTCGAGGTGGATGGTCGACACGCTGTACCCGGCCGCGCGCACACGAGTGGCCGCATACCGCAACCCACCGGCGGGTCGGCCGGCTGGGTACTTTGACGGGCTTGATGTCTCCTGGACGAGGCCGGCGCCCTTGTTGCCCTTTGTGTATAACACAGACCACGCGGCTGCCGCTGGTGATGACCCGGATGATGATGAGGAGGATCACGCTGATGATGAAGAATCCAGGAGGATGCAGCAGCTTGCGGCCTTGCATCAGTGGGAAGATGTCAAGCCGCGGTATGAGCTACGCACTCTAGAATTCGGTGGCCCGACGGTTGGACCCCTGCGAACCGCGCCGTGACGATGACAGTGACGATGGAGGCGGTCGGATGGACAGGCCGTTGCCTGAGAGATTCAGAGTGGCCGAAGAAGGAGGGGAGTCAGTGATCGCTTGCTGCAGACCTGAGACTGAATTTGGAAGTCTTGAGTATATTGCTGTTCCCGGAACCGATAATTATTAGCAAATGACACTCTCTCTGTGTTCCAAGGTTCACTGAACTGGAGTGTACTCGTGTGCGCAAACACCGTTACAGACTGTGCCCCCTTTCCTCAGTGAACCTTTTGTGACTCTGGCTGCGACTTTAAGTCGTCGCGGAGTGAATAAGGGAGTTGAACGAACAAAAACAGAAGTGTGCGAATCGTGTACAGTAAGTCCCAGCAATAAGCGCTTGATTTTCCCACGAGCACTCGATTAGAGAAGATCAATATGCAATATGCGGTGCTAGTATGGAAGCAATGTTCCAAAAGGCCAATGCCAATCTCAATTCACCTGCCATCTCTGTGGCTATAAGGCGGGGGTATCGTAACACAGAACGCCACGCAGCCGTTGCTTTCCCCCTACAACTCCATTCAGGAAACCAAAGTCTCCTGGAACTGGCAAGCCAATCAGATCAGGACGGAGTAGGTGTCCCAGTAGCAATGCCTGAGCCCCCCTTGCTTTTCCTCCTCTCCTTTGACTTGGCGCTCCCTCCAGGCCTTGGACTCTTAGTCTTCTTGGTCTCCTTCGCAGAAAGAACCTCGACAGCCTTCGTATTGAGGGGAGCCAGCGTGGGTGGTTTCAGGGCCACAGGAGGAACACTTGGCACGGCAAGCTTATCGTTGCGCCCGGTCGATGCGAAGTGGAAGTTCCCTGGGGCTCCCGTGATGGGTATCTCATCCATGTAGTCACCACCGTACTTCATGTGGATGCGGAAGGATTCCTCGGCCAGGCGCGCGAGCTCTTCCTCTCTTGTCGAAGTCTTTGCGGGCGGTTGACCTTGTTTTCCGCCGGGGGCTTCGGGCATTGGCGTTGCTTCTTTTGGCTCCAAGGTCGACGCTCGTGGGGCTTGAGGGTTGGCATAGACATGACCCTTCGCAGGCGTCCACTTTTGTATGCTGTTGGCACTCTCCAGGATCTTCCCCACTGCCGTGGAAATGGTGGCCTGTCAAGTAACATATCTGTCAACGTCATGGTCACTGGAGAAGGAACCTCGAGCAGGGGCTCAAACCCACCATTCTGGAGCTCATAAGGTCCGCAAATGTCGGCGCGGCGTATAAGTTCTCTCCCACCAGGAAATAGTCCTTGTGCACGGTCAACTCGTCCTCTTGCCCGGGCCTCTTCCGCCTGTTCTGCTTGCGGATCACCCATACGCCTGTTCCCTGACCCGGGCCCGTCTCGGCGGGCTGTTCGGCGACTATGTACTCGAGTCCCTGCATACTCCTCAGGCGTGTCTCGAAGGCCTCGCGGGTAGCGAGCACATGGAAGAGGTTGGCATTGTACATGGCCTGGTTCTGGATTACGTTGTTGTTGGATGTCGGATCAAAGAACGGGGATGTCGCGAAGTAGTGTAGCACGGTATTCGTGTGTAATGGTCCATTCTGCATGATGAAGGCTGGGTTCCTCCACTGTATTTCGTCCATGGCGGACTCCTTCGCCGCGGAGCCCATCTTGAAAGCCCGTTACTCGAGATTGGGACACAAGAAGTCGGTTCTGCTCCGCGGTCACAGATGTCCCTCTCGAAAGGATATGAGCAGGGCGATTTCCTTCGATTACTAAAGATTTGAATGGGACTGGTTACCGCCTCAAACGTGCAGACGGGTGCTAATAGTAAGTGGTGGTAACGCCGAGTGTGGGAAGGCTGAACACAAGCTCTGGAACGAAGTTGCGGACGCTTTGTTCAATTGGAGCTTGGAAGCTCGCCCGGCAGGGGGGTAAGGTGTGGGTGCCTGGGTTACCCCAGCTGTGCCCCACCAGCCTCGCAGGTCGCTAGGTGGGTTGATCCACCACCTTCAATTAAGCTCTGGCACGCTGCGAGGCTTCCGACCTGCTAGACTTTTGAGCCTATTCTTTCTTGTTTCTTATCTCATCCATCCGTCACTGCAAGTCCGACACACGACCTGCGACTTACGCCTGTTATTCACTCTTATGAAGACCACCCTTATTTGATTGTTCGCGCTTATCAGAATGGATCTGGTCTCGACCATTCGCAAGTCAGGCTCACGAGGCGGAGTCAACTTCAGCTGGGACGAGGTCGCCAACTCGGCGCACCGGGAAAACTATCTCGGCCATTCGCTCAAGGCTCCTGTTGGGCGCTGGCAACAAGGTCGCGACCTCGGGTGGTACGCCAAGGCGGATGCGAATGATCCCAACTCCAACGAGACGGAGGAAGAGGCCAAGGCTCGCAGGCGCCGAGAGGAGATTCAGAAAGTCAAGGAGGCCGAGGAGGATGCAATGGCAGCAGCGCTAGGACTACCGCCCCCAGTACGGAACCAGTCAGGGGCGAATGCTATCGAAGTCTCGGGATCAAGAGTCCCAGGCGGTCAAGACGACGCGGAGGGTGGACTCCAAGTCACGAAAACGGACAAGAGCGAGGGAGCTCGTGGGCGACGATCAGACGGCCGAGATGAGAGGAAGAGGGAAGGGCGCGATCGCGAACATCGCCACAGGCATCGCCACCGAAGCCGAAGTCGCAGTAGGGAAAGGCATAGGGAGCACCGGAGGAGGGATCGAGACGACGATGGTGAACCGTCCTCACGCCGTGACCGCAGGTCTCACAGGAGCAGGAGCCGCAGTCGGGACGATGATCATCGCAGACGACACAGGCACCATGGGTCCACGCGGAGCAGAAGTCGCAGCCGGGAACATCGGAGATCAGCGAGAGATGAACGTCGTCAAAGGTCTCCAGACAGACGGAGGAGTCTGAGCCCTGGACGTAGGCGGAGTGATCGATAAAGCACATCAAACACTCGACGCCGAGGGGCTGCAGGAGGCTAGCTGTGTTGATTTCGAGGGAGCGTCTAGTATACATAGGGCTATATAAGTCGCAGGTGAAAGGACTGATATGGTCATGGCCTGATGCATTTAAAGGAGAGGAGACTGGTACGCTGGACAGTTGTGCATGCGAGCGTTTCTCGAGTCCTACTTGCCCCATCAGCCCAGAATATCTCTCTATTCACATTCCAGTGTACTCGACGATGCATGTGAATGTCTGCATTCACGTCAGCAAGCACTAAAGAAATCATTGAGTACCATTACATACTGGCAGACCTGATCAAGGACCCCCTTGACTGTTCGGGGGCGGGGCTCGATGGGCTCAGGGCGGCTGGGGCCAGGCGGACCTGCACGGCTTGCAGGCGGCAAGGCTGTCCGCGTGCCCAGCCCAGGGGCTAGTGGGTGGCGGACCCTTGATCAGGGTCGGCGGACCTCCTTGCATGACGCCCTTGGCCGCCCGGGCAGGCACGCGGCGGCGACAAGTCACGAACAGACGAAACGCAAGGCGGCGGCAGCCTTGTACGCCACCCATTCTTGTTACTTTACTCATCCATAGACTAAAGACATTCCTTGAGAACTAGACTTGTTTTCCATACCTTTCACTCTTTCTGGACCGTCCCAAGCGTCATACTCGTCACCGACTGCGTGTTCCGTTCCCCCCGTTATACAACGCAACCTCTCGCTTCGACCAGATCGCCACGACTCGAGGCCGCCTTTGTAAAGCTGACACCAGGGTCCCACGACGCCTTAGACCCGAGTACTTGTCCAAGAGAACGATATCACCTCTCACGAATAGAAAACCAACCATATTGTACATATACTGCGACCACTCGGTCCCGTAGTTGCCGAACAGGCACAGCCTGTGGTAGCCGTGATGGACTACTCCAAGTTGCGAGCGACCGCCTTGACGGCTGGCGAAGATGAAGAAGCCGTCACTGTAGATACCAGAGCACTGATTGACAAGGTGCTGGCAAGATACTCAGGAGAATGGACAACACTGCGAGAGCTCATCCAGAACGCCGCCGATGCCCAGGCCACAACCGTCTCAATCACCTACGAGACCCTGCCCTCGACCACGACGCCTCTCCCCGCCACGCCAAACCGGTCCGAGCTGCTGAAGCACACATTAACGCACCATACACTTCGTCGCTTAGTCGTCAAGAACAACGGCCAGCCATTCGCAAAGACGGACTGGGGAAGGTTGAAGAGGATCGCCGAGGGCAACCCGGATGAGACCAAGATCGGTGCTTTCGGAGTAGGCTTCTACAGCGTCTTTGCCGACTGCGAAGATCCGTTCGTCAGTTCTGGAAACGAAGCAATGGCCTTCTACTGGAAAGGAAATGCCCTGTTCACAAGAAAATTAGTCCTGCCACCGGAGCAATGTACGAAGGACACTGCTTTTGTCCTTGACTACCGGAACACGACGACACCTGTTCCAAATCTACTCTCCATCAGCCAGTTTCTAGCGACAAGCTTGACATTTGTGGCTCTGCAGAACATTGAATTCTGGATTGATGACTACAAGGTCTTGTCTCTGCAGAAGAAGACCGCTCCCAGTGTCAACGTGCCCATCCCGAGGGACTTGGAGACTAAGACTCGGGATGGCCTTATGAAACTGGCGGTGGTGGACCGCACGAGCGCCCAAATCGACGCGTCCTTCATGGGGGCTATTGGCTGGAAACCAGTGGCTGCAACGAATTCGTCTAACGATAACTCTGCCTCTGACGTTCCTAGCATTAGGAGCTTCTTCTCAAGGCTAGCTACCTCTGCTGCGCAAGCAAACAGAAGTAAGGCGGCCAAAGAGGAAGCCGCTGTTCAGCAGGCAATCTCCGAGGACATCACTGCTCAGTCGACGTCGAGCATCTTCCTTCAGGTCACGACTGGCTCAATACAGACGAAGGTGTCTGCTTCTTTTGCGGCGGAATTGGAGCGCGCCACAAAGAAGCCACCGCCCAAGACAACAAAGCTGGCGATACTTACGTCGTCATACGACGAGACGCTGGCTTCTGAGAGTTCATCCAGCTCAGGCCCGGCTGCTAAGGCCGCTGATGTCTTTGCATCAGTACTGCCAAACAAGAAACCCGGTGGCAGGATTTTCATCGGTTTCCCTACTACACAGACCACGGGTGCTGGCATGCACATCTCAGCGCCGTCTGTCATTCCCACAGTCGAACGTGAGGCAATCGACTTAAACGCCCGTTGGGTTAGGAATTGGAACATCGAGATGCTTCGAGTTGCTGGCATCATGACACGTCTGGCATTCGCCAATGAGATGGCTGACCTCGAGTTGAAACTCCGAAGGGTCGTGGATGCAAGGGCTAAAGGCTCCCAACCTACAAAGGATGAAGTTGCAAAACTTATCCCTGAAGCACTGCACATCTTGAAAACATATTCGTTCCAGGATTCGACACCGAGTGCCAACGTAGGGCAGATCATCGAGGAGTCATTCTGGTTCGCTTTTCAGAAAGCATCGATCGAAGTGTTTTCAAGTCGTGGTGTCTTACCTTCAACTAAAGTCCGTGTTGGCTCTGACGAGTTGGCAAAGTTCGTCAATGGGATTCCAGTCGTCTTGGATGAGATGAAAGACGCGGGTTTCATGAGAAAGCTCGAAGACTTTGGTCTCATTCAACGGATCACCGCGGACGATATCCGCCAGGAATTGGAAGCGAAGGCTTTAAATAAGGACCAACTGATACACTTCATCAGCTGGGCTAGCAAGAAGGCAGCGAGTGGGGAGCTGGATCCCAGCAGCAGGGCGCGTCTCTTTGATGTGACTGTTGCCACGATCGGGGACGGCGACGACTCGGGCGAAATCATTGCATTGAGCTCTGTCAAGAACTACCTCAGCAGCAACAAAATCCCACCGAGCCTACCAATACCTCCGACAACAATTCCCTTTGCATTCACGAACCACCTCACGGAACCTCAGCTCCAGGCCCTGGGCTGGGATCGATTGGAGATCGTGCCCTGGCTGCGATTCCTGATAGAGACGGCACCTGGCCGGGCCGAGGATGAAAACATTACGAAGTCACCCAAGTTTGCTGTGTCAGTCTTGACAGTCCTGTCGAAAAACTGGGATAATATGAGTTTGGGCTCAAAGAACACTATTATGTCTTTGCTGCAGGGCATCACAGTAATGCCGACGAAGATGGGAATGAAGAAACCTGCAGAGTCTTTTTTCCCGTCAGTAAAGCTGTTCGACGACCTGCCTACGATAGAAGGATGTCAGACTCTCAAAGATAAATTTCTATCCGCCTTGGGAGTCCGAAGAACACTTGATCTGGACACAATTTTCTCGCGGCTGCTGAATCCTTCCGGGGAAACAGCTCACAAACCTTGGAGTCACATGGAGCTCATCAAGTATCTGGCTTCTGTAACGGATGACATCCCTGCAGAGGACAAGAAGAAGCTGAAGAACTCCCAGATCTGTCCCGCAGAAGCTGGGCCGGCAGGCATGGAATCTACCCAAGGCACAAAGGAGTTATACAAACTGTCTGATCTCTTCGAGCCCAAATCAGATCTCCGAGCTCTCGGGCTGCCCCTTCTGCAGTGGCCTGGGCCACCAGGGAGCTTCAGGGCCAGTTCGAAGGAGGGCAAATTTCTTTACAGCCTAGGGTTGCGCCCGTATCCTTCTGTGCCGGAGCTTGTGGAAATGATGGCGTCGTCTGACCCATCACTGAGAGAAAAGGCCAGGAATTACTTCATTGCGAACCATCAGATCAATGGCTACGTTGCCTTCAACATTGCGAACACTAACAAGGCCATCCTTCCATTGCAAGGCAACGCAAAGCAGCTAGTGCCACCCTCTGCTTGCTACACCAATGAATCAGCCTCTGTGCTAGGTTTCAACATCCTGGCCAGGGACCTCCACCAACATGCCAATAAGTTCGGGGTTCCTCGTGATCCTCCTATCGAGAATTGTGTGTACAGGCTTATTAGCACGCCTCCACAGAGTCGTGATTCGGCAGTCACTTTGTTTGATTACTTCACTGCTCGAATGAACGACTTGGGTGAGGGCAGTCTAGCTAAGTTGAGAGGGGCGCCATTTGTACCTGTCAGTCGCAAGAGGCGGAATGATGAATTGTCAGCGGAGAAAGCTCAGCCTCAGAGCATCACGCTTGTGTCTCCCCAGAGTGTCTATCTCGGCTCGTCGTCAACGTACGGGGAAATTTTTGATTTCGTCGACTTTGGTCGCACGGCAAATGCATTCTTGCTTAAGTGCGGAGCAAAGCTGGAACCAACTAAGGTGAGAAATAGAAAGCTCCTGATGCCTGTTCCACGATGCAGAGACTAACAATATGCAGCATGAGATCGCCACATTCGCCTGCAGCGAGCCTGTTCGGCTGTGGACCACGGTTCAGACGTCTGAGAAGTACCTAGATGTCTTGCGATCGCTTGCAAGCGACTTACCAACCCTGAAACGAGATAAAGATCTCTACAGGAAGATGAAGACCGAGAAATGGCTGTTGGCCTTCAAGGACGTTCCATCCTCCAAGAACAAGGGAACGGAGGATGATGAGTACAATGAACCCATGCGCCATGCTCAGCTCGCCGCTCCTGGTGAGATCGTCATATCGGATGACTTCTACAGCTTCCGACTGTTCAAGGAACATCTACTTTCGGCTCCCGAAGATGATGCTCTGGAGGCCTTTTACCTTTCGCTGGGCTCTCCTACAATCAGTAGCTTGGTACAAGAGGACGCGCGCGTCGGCAGATCAATGCCATCCCAGGATGGCGCTGAATGGTTGCGGAAGCACATTCTGGAGCGCACGAAGTTGTTCCTGCACGAGTACCGAAACATCCGGAGGGATACAATCAAGCATGACGCTAAATGGTTGGAGAAGAGCCTGGCCGTTGAGGTTGTCCAGAGCGTGCAACTCAGGCGCACATTACGGGGTCAAGCCCAGTCGCACACGGAGAAGCGGTCAGCGATGGCGATGCGGACCGCCACAGGACAAAAGTTGTACATATCTGCTGACCAAGGACAGCCGGATATGTACCAAGTTGGCCAGGCCGTCTGTTCGCTAATCCTCACACGCCACAATCAACAGTCGTACTTCTTCTTCGAGCCGTTCTTGAAGCTTGGACTCCTAGAACTCAGGGCTCGTGGGTACAACGTTGACAGGATATTGCGCGCGAAGGCAGAAGAGGCGCGGATGGCGGAAGAAGAGCGGCGCAAGGCCCTGGAGGCTGAGGAGCAGAGAATCAGGGAGAGAGAAGCGGACTGGGCTCGCCAGAACAAAGCTGCTGCCGAGGCTGAAAGCAAGCAGCGTCCCCGCACACCAGCAGAGCCCTCGTCGAAGATGCCGGGTGCGTTTGAATCTCCCGAGGATCCACCCGAGCTCCCGCCGCCCCCTCCCAGTCAACAGGATAGGCGCAGCAAGGGGTTCTTCTCAAATTTCACCCGCAAGTTTGGTCTGGATAGAGACGGGGCAGCGGAGCAGCAATTGGACAAGCTGCTCACGAATCCGGAATCCGAGGCCAAGCCCGCTCCCCCAGCGCCGCAGACTCAAGGTCCTGGTGATAGCAGCCGAGTGACGAACCCGGCTGTTGTACAAAACAATTTGCTGCAGGCTATCCGATCTACAAGGCCGCACGACTCGTCATCGGTATTCAACCCACCGCAGACACAAGAAGTCAAGGAACAGGCCACGTACTGCGACAGCAAGCCTGCCCAGAACATTGTCTTCGCGGCACAGGCGCCGCGCGGCATGAAGGTGTACCTCTCTAGGGAGCTCTCCACGGACCAGATGACATTCCTGACCGCCAACAGGGATGCGATCTCGACCTTCGAGTCGCTCCTGCGCGACGTCGCGGACGTGTACGGCGTCTCCCCCACGGCGCTGCAGATCCACTTCGACGAGGAAGGCCCCTGCATCGCGTTCAACCTGAACGGCAGCATCTTCTGCAACCTGCGGTACTTTAGGCAGCTGCACTACGAGAAGATGAGGGCTGCCGGCCCCTCGGGTGCGGCGACCAAGGCCGAGGCCGGGATCTGGTGGTTCGTCGTCGTGGCGCACGAGCTGGCCCACAACCTCGTCGGGCCGCACGACGCGAACCACAGCTACTACACTGAATCCTTCGTCCAGGAGTACTTCACCAAGATGATGTCACGGGCGCTGTCGTGGACGGGGACCACCACCACCCAGCAGGCGTCAGATAACCGGAGGAGTCAGCAGCAAGAGATCCCGGTCACCATCAACGGGGCTCAGCCTGGGCAGCAGCAGCAAGTACCGCCTCCGCCGCCTTACAGTCAGCTCAACTAGGCGCGGAAGTCTCAGAACCTTTCCGGTGAGTCTTGGCCGGCGCGGTACAAAGGGGTACCTGGGATCAATAGGAATGCACTGTGATCTTAGGCGAGGGCGTTGCCGAGGGAGTGGAAGACCATAAGACAGGATTCAGAAATCGTGTTGGGGTACAAGGCTCCGAGTTGATGATGGCAGGGCTCGCGTGGAGATTTCAGGAGGTACACACACTAGACGGGGCATTCAGCACGGCGTTGATGAAACACATTTCGTGGAGCGTTCGAGGTGTTGGAATTCTGGCATGGTATTTTGTTTTTCTCTCTTGTTTTCTCTTTCATTTCGTACCTGCATCCAGACAGAAGCAAGGACAGAGAGGGTAGATGTTCATGGGCATCTCGGGGCTCAAAGCGTACTACATTAGACAACATATCTGTAACAGACGAAAAGACCACTCAGATTCCTAGGGGGCCAAACGCCCCCTCGACTAAACCTTGATTAAGGACCTGTCAAGTTCGCAGCCACGTGGTGTGTGACGCGAGGCCATTCCATCGGCCGGGGTGTAATACGGAAGGGTGTGTGTGTGTGTGTGTGCTGCCGACCCCTTCTTAGGCCTCATGGGTGATCAACCTTGGCTTCCGCGGTTGGACAACGTCGCAGTCGCCGGCCAAGCTCGTAGTTGCTCTATTTCGAACATCCTTGGGGGCGCTGTCCTCTTCCCTAATCTTGTTTCAATCTCGAGAAGAAGCCTAGAGGCGAGACGAAAAATAGACGAAGCTTAGGACTGGGGGCACTTACCGGGCCGGAGTGGCCGCCCGGTAGGATTTTTGAGTTGGTTGGTTCGTGACCGCCCCCTAGGAATGTCTATGCCACTCTGTGACAAGCCACTGGAGAGAGGAGGGTACGGTGGTATCAGCCTCACCTCACCTCAGCTGAGACCCCCTTTAGGCGGCTCTGTCATCCCCCAAAATCGGCGATATGGACGGCACTTCAACGTTGACGTTGGATAACAACGTGGGGATTACTCATTGTGATGTGCCTTCTTAGAAGGCCGTCAGTACTCTGTTCCAAATTTCGTCACCCCAGGGCCGAGCAAAGGCCCGGTGGAAACGTCCGAGACAGCGACGTCGTGCTCGGCTATGACAACCTCGTGTTTGTGAATTTTGTCCTCGTCCCCGAAGTAATCGTTTTTTGGTGTGTGTTTGGTTGTCTCTTGTTCCATTCTCGCTCTCTTAGTCCTTCCTCCTTTTGCCCTCCCTGCCGACCTGAACTTTTCCTTTTTCAACCCTCTTTCGGATGGCGGCAGGTGTAACCGTTGCTGTGGCGCTGTAGTCTGGTGTTTATTGCCCATAATAGCGAAGAAGCAGGGCGGCGATCTCGTCTCCCGTGCATTCTGCTGGGCCTTTTTCTCACACCCCCTGCCCACCATTCTTTCGTGTGACGCCGGCTGCACATATCCATGTTACCAGAAAAAAGCCAAGGGACGCTGAGTGACTCCCAATATTCCTGTGCCTGTCAGTCAGTCAGTCAGCCAGTCAAAATTGTGTAGCCCTCCCTCTCCCACATCCGCGTAGGTCGCGAGCCTCCTTGGCGCAGGGAACGGTTGTGTCACCCACCCCCGGCCACCCCCTTGTTCCTGTCATCGTCAAATGTTGGGGTCGCACGCAGCTGACAGGGAGATCTGCGCGTGGCTTGTCACCTCCTTGGTGCGACTTGACTCGATAGAATTTTTTGAGTGTGTTGTTCCTTTTCTCACCTCACCTTCAATGTTCTATTTCTTCTTCTCACGTCCCTTGTCGCCCTCGCCTTGACCGGCGTCATTTCCGCAAAGCAAAGCTCCGGGCCGTGCCCCGTCCAATCCGGCTGCCCGCCGCTGAGACATACGTAGCTGTCAACCCTGCCTCACGTTTGCGCCCTGGCCGGATGCGTAAAGAGCTGCAGCACCGCGTCTGCTGGGGGCGCGCGTGCGGGATTCAGGAAAAGGGCCAGAGCCAGCGCTGGCAGCCCGGCCGGGAAGGCAAGAGTGGACGGGCGACGTGCAGCTCCCGTTGAATCCATTGATGTGCAGGGGAGGATGGGGCACATTTACGTCAACGACACAGCTGGTGGGAGCCCCGACGATGAGACGGCCCCTGACAGCCCGCACCTTGGAACGTCGACGGGTGGGAGTTGATCTAGGCTGCTAGGCCGATGTCGTGGTCTCGGCCCACACGCGTGCGCGTTCAACTTGACACAACGACGTCCAGGTTACGGTAGCACACAAAGACCCGTGGAAGCAGGCATCGCGGTTCCACCGTTTGTTGATACACGGGCCTGACGGGAACCATTCATCCCTGCTGTTGTTCTACAGCCAGCCTGGCCCAGCCAGCCCAGCCGTGCCCCTCTCTCGCGAGGGGCTTCGATGCCGGCAGCACGATGATGGAAAATGATGAGTGGCCGTTTCGCCTTTCCCCCCCCCCCGTCTCTTTCTTGCTTTCTTTATTTGTTCCCTGCCGTTTGGTGGTCGAGACCCGTTGGACCATCGTCGATCGCCCGTCGATATCCCTTCCGTCTCTGCCGTTGCCTCTACACTAACGGGGCCCAGGCCCACAATCTACGGCATGTCGGGAGGTCGGACCTCTGGCCTTCTGCTGGTCTGCTGGACCCACTCCTCCGAGGGGTTGACGAACATGCCGATGTTGAGATTGACCCAGCATTCCCTAGCCCATTTTATGTGGGTTGTTCCGTACAGTCAGTCCGTCAGCCTGGCAGTAAAGCAGCAGTGCCAGCCAGGAATTCGGCGTTGGCGGGAGGCTCAAGCTCAAATTCCCATGGGACAGCCTGGCAGGGCGTGTGTCTCCACTGGCTTGAGACGAAACAGCGAGCCTTGTTAATACAATACGTGGGCTGATGTACAGACCAACAGCCGATTCCAACAGCAGACATCGCATGGCATCGAGACGTGGTTAGACTGGCTGACTGACTGACTGACTGACTGACTGACTGACTGACTGACCGACTGACAACCGACTGACTGGCTGACTGCTCGCTCTGGTTCCACTCGTAAGCGACTACGGACGTGACAGCGTGCGTCAAACTCTCGGCACTTTTGATGCTCTCGGGGGCGTGCACACAAGCGACATTCTGGAGCCGGGCCCTGTCCTTTGGCGCAGATCCTGGCAGGAAAGGAAAAAAAATGACCAAAAAAGACCGAGCTGAGGGCTGATGCACAGGACGGGATATTGGCCATTGGCGAGGTTGGAATTTTTGGTAAAACAGCCCTTGGAAGGCACAGGCACAAACAAGAGCGCCGAGGGCGTTGTTCGTTCTCCTTTGTATCGCAGTTGCCCCGCTCTCTCTTCCCCCCTCCCCCCAGCCAGCAAGCAGCCAATCCAGCACCCGACATGGGAAGGTGCCTCGTGGGCTACTTCTTCGACCTTGGGAAGGCCCGCTCGAGTGCGCGGGCTGGTGTTGAAAAGGACAGCTACGGGCAACTTTTTTGTTTTCTCCTTCTGCGCCAAGCCGCGGACAGGCAAGTGCTGTCAAGGCCAAGCCACCAACGGTCAGAACGTCCAAACGTTATGCCATCAAGATCACGCCACACAGCGCAGTCGTACATTTTACAGCTCTTATTATTCCCACATTGTCTCCCCTAGCCTGCTATCAATGGTCTCCCCCTCATCTCATCTCCTTGTTGTGCAGGAGTCGCAGGCGGGCGGGGCGGTCTTGACAATATTGCGCCTCGCTCGGTTGTGTCTCGTGTATGGGCGGCCGTACTCGCCTTGTGGACCCCAAGGATCCAACTATGTAAGCTTTCTCAGCGCACATAATCAACCCAGCCTGCCAGCCTGTCTTGGGTCAGACGGCCAGGTACAGGTTCCCGCCTGGGGCCGCAGCTTTAAGGCAACAGGGCATTTCAGATCCAGCAGCCCTGCAGGATTAGATCGCGTCCGGAAGGGGTCTAAGTCTGGTGATGTGAGACCTGTGCCATCCTGACCGACCCGAGCCACGAGCTGTCGCCCGTTCCGCGCTGTGCACACTGTATCTCGTTGTACCGCTAGCCCTTCAGATACCGAGGCTAGGCTACAATGTAGTCAAAGGCTCATCCTACCCGCCCTTTGGACAAGAGCTGCGGAGGGCGCAGGGCTTTCAGAGGAGAGGGTGGGTGCTGGAAGGGGCTCCCGGTTGGATGCCTATCCATGGCGGCTACAACGTGGTTGGACCAGTGTGACCTTTGAGACGCCGGTACTTTGCTCGTCGCTGCGAGGTCACCACGAATGGGACTCGAGGGCCAGAGTAGTCTCGCCCTGCCGTGATATTGTACCCGCTCGCTGCAGCAGCAGCCTTCCTAGTGCCCGTCCTCTCCTGGTGAGGAATGGAGGGGAGGGGGCTCCCGTCCAGGACGACGAGACGCCACAGACGAGCCCCGTCGGCTGTCATCCAAGATATGCGCAGCCGCAGCTTCCCAGCAAGTCGTACAGGAGAAATGTAGCGAGACGTGTGTACCATCATCATCAGCCCGTGGAGCACGGAAAGGGCGAGGGCTCTAAATCTGAGGCTAGACGAGCGTAGTCAGTAGGTAGATGGACGAGGGAAGAGCAACAGTCAGGTCCAAAAAGATGGGGGCCGCAGGCGCAGGGGAAGAAAAGTCAGCGCCGTCAATTATAAAAACGAGGGTCGTGGCTCGTTGATCGGCAGGTCTGTCCGTTTGCCAATCCGTTTGTCCTATAATTACAAGTCAGTCGAAACCTGAGAAAAAGTTCATCGTACCACATTATCATCAGATCCCTGGGACCGACCCATGGTCAGACCAAACGACATATCACGGCCCTCTTTGAACTTCCTTTGTTGCGGCAGAAACACTAGAAAGACTGCGGTTACCGCTCACCTACAACCACACCCACCTATTATAGAAAACCACAACCTAGACAATGGCACCTCAGAACATCTACGACGACCCTGTTTTTTTCGACCTTTACTCCGAGTACCCTCGCGCTAAGGAAGGAGAGAAAGGAGCTTCAGAATGGCCCGAGCTCCTGCAGATGCTACCCCACGACCTCAACGGCAAGAGGGTGCTGGACCTCGCGTGCGGCGAGGGCTGGTTCGCACGGTGGTGCGTGTCGCGCGGCGCAAAGTCTGTCGACGCCTGCGACATTAGCGTAAACATGCTCCGCAAGGCCGAGGGCCTCACCAAGGGGCCCAAGACCACGTCCATCACAGCCAGCACGTCCGCATTGGGCCACCTCGGCGCGTACGGCGGCGGCGTCGAGGACGGCCTCATCCGGTTCACGCGCGTGGACCTCGAGACGCTGCAGCTGGCGGCCGAGACGTACGACCTTGTCTTCTGCGGGCTGGCCCTGCACTATGTCAAGAACCTGGGCGGCCTGATGCACCAGGTGCACTCGTCGCTCGTCCCCGGCGGCGTGTTTGTCTACTCGATCGAGCATCCATTCCTGACGGCACCCACGTGCCCCAAGTTCATCACGACGCCCAGGACCAACAGCACCGGGGCCGGGGCCGACGGCGGCGAGGTCGACCAGTGGACCGTCGACAGCTACTTCGCCGAGGGCGTGCGGTCGGTGGACTGGATCGTCAACGGCGTCATCAAGCAGCACCGCACGCTGACGTCGTACTTCGAGGCGATGCGCGAGGCCGGGTTCGAGGTCGAGAAGATGGACGAGTGGGGCGCGACCAACCAGGCCGGGAGGAAGCACCCGGACTGGGTGGAGGGCGTGATCCCTCGCTTCCTGCTGGTCAAGGCGAGGAGAAAGGGCAGGCAGGCGAGGCCGTGGGGTGGGATTGCAAAGGTATTTGGCTTCTCTTCACAGTAGGACGGGGGATGAAGAGAAGTGAGGCGAGGCGAGGCGAGACGCTGAGGGAGACGGACAGGAGCTGTCTGGGGAGGGTGTTGGGGGCTGGTACTTCTGGCACATTTGTAAATACATATGGTACTACCATATCTAGCAGCTAGACTAGGTGGTTGCAAGTAAACATACTTTTGGCATGAGTTCCTGTCTCTACGGAGTACCAACTTAACAGAACAACACCACTGGTGGGTGGCAGAGCGTGACCTCTCCGCGTTCAGGGGCGGGCTTCCTGACTCTTCCTCCTCCTACCTCCTTTGTGCCGCCCCTGTTGCTGTCTCTGTTTCCACAGCTGCACCAATGTCTTGTGTATCTGTCTGCCTCTGCAATTGCCATTGCCATTGCCGTTGCCAATGTCCCGCGGGCAGTCGGTTCTCCCCGTCGCCGTGGGCATGACACGCCGGCGGGAGTTGTGCAAGTCAGACGGCCTCGTTATATGGGGGTCGAAATGACGGACAAGCTTTTTGGATGCTTGGCTCCCCAGTCCAGCCCTAGCAAGATGGGATGGACCATGCAGGGTCCCAGCGATAAGGGAGTACCAGTGCAGCATTCTGCTACTACTATATTCCGCACATGTTAAGATACACAGGAGGCTGCTACTCATGTGTGAGTGTGTGAGTGTGTATGCATTGTGTGCATTGTATGCAGCCCGGTGGCACATCACACACCCTGTCTTCCTGCTATGGTACCGTGGCATCAGGAGGAATGTGGCTGCTGCTGCTGCTGCATGGGCCAGACCAGGTGTCAAGCTGACGGCATAGCCTGCGCTATGGAGGGACTGAACGGCTGGGAGGGGCTAACATATTCAGCTACGTAAAGAGTCTGGCTTAACTGTATACAGTAGAGGGTGGGGCTACTTTACTACTTACCCCACACGTCTTGTTAGTCCCGTCCTGCCGTCCCACTTGTCCGACGTGAAGCTCCGCCAGAACTTGGGAGCGGGGGGAAGCCGAGTGAAGGCCGAGAAACGACCGCCAACGCCATGGCAACGCGCCGGCGGTGTCAGAACTGGCAGACCCCGAGGGGCCGACATCTTTCCTCATCGAGCAACAAGCCGCGACCGGTGACCAGTAGTACTACACGGTCGAAACCACCAAAACCGACCAGGACGGGCCCAGGCAGCGCAGGACTGAGGGCAGCACCATGCGGGGTCGGCGACTGTCGCCGGTCGTGACCACTCATGGCATCCAGAGGCACCCTCCCAGGCTCGGTCGGGTTCTGCTGCACCGTCGAGTGAGACCGAGGCTGGCTTGGCCTTGTATCGTGCCAGCACCCCATTGCTCCGGCTGAACAGAGACATGCATTGCAGCCAGGCGGTTGCGGCGTGTGGTTGAGGAGCTGGGCATCTCGGAACAGCTACGCACATCGCACATCGCACATCGCACATCGCACGGGTCCAGGTAGGTACCGTACGCAGTGGATCCACCAGACCAGACAGCTCGGGTGGAGCCAGGCCCCGCCCTTTTCCAGTGGCAGACTGGGTATGGCAAGGTATGGCAAGGTATGGCAATGGGACATGGCAATGGGCAGAATGGGGAATCCAGGCACACCCACGCGCGTTAATGTCGGCGTTTGATGTCACCACTACCTCAACCACACCTGCCATGTACGCCTTGCTATCAAGCTCTGGACCAGCTCCCGCCACCCAGACATCAGGGTGCATTGCTGGTATCGTGTACCCGGGCTGCCGGGCTGCCAGCGCAGGGATCTGGGTCAGATGGCCCTCTCCCAAGCTCATGCAGCCAACCTTGGGCGCAGGGCTGCCGGATTATCTCTTACACACGAGAACGTGTCGTGTTGTGTGAGAGGACGAGGAGCAGCAGCAGGAGGAGACGTGAAGCTGAGCCTGCCCCCTCAGGCCCCTTACGTCCTTACATCGGACCTGGACTGGGACACACATAAATACCTGGCCCTGCTCCTTCCCAGCCCTGTTTGGGAGTTGATCGTGTCGTAATCAGATCATACCTCTGACTTAACCTTGTCACTGCCTTGTCTGGCCTGATCGTTAGTGAACCCGACCCAGCCCCGAGCTTCCCTCTCACCCAAGCCGACGCGGCCGTCATCCCCCCTCCCAAGACTTATAAGACCAGCTCGCCCTCCTAAGGCTCACCTTGTTAACGTGTTCAAGACAGCTCGACCTGACCAATTCACCCTCATCCTCTCTTCTCACATATCAATTGAGCCTCATAAACCGCCAAAATGGTACTTACTTCTGCATCTCGTCCCCTAGCCCGCTCACTTGGTCCCATTGCTTCGCGCAGCAGAGGCCTGAGCTCTCTAGCTTCCGCCTCGGCCGTCTCCAGCTTGAGGAACTCTGCCTCTCGGTCTGGGGGCGTCACATCTCGACAGGCTGCCGCAAACTCGTCAGCTCTGCCAGGCTCAATATGCCGGAGCAAGCTGGGACCACTCACGTCGATCCGGTCGCTGACAGGTTTCCCCCGTGAAAAGGTCAAGGTGCTTATGGTTTTGTACGATGGTGGCAAGCACGCCGAGGAGGTAAGCAAACCCAATATTTCTCTGTGTTTTATTTTAACCCACGAGCCCCCAATGCGCCGTCCACCGACAGCAGCTCCTCGTATCTACGGGTCCGCGCGAACACGCAGCGAATTGTCCCCCGTCAGAGACACTCCGATCTCCTCTCTCCCCTAAAACGCAAACTCCCGGGCTGGTCTAGACGCTGCGTGCTATGCTCTGCGTTACTACGCAATGCTACACACTACGGAAGACGGCCAGCTTTTCTGTGGCCCGGTAGATTGGTTACAGGATTTGCGGGGTAGCGTTCATGGGAGGGCAGGGGTTGGAGGTGGTGTTTGGACGATCTATCGGGCGCTCGATCCGATTGTCGATTCTCCGGCATTGTGTGCGGTCGACGTCAATCGCATGGACGAGCGGGTCGATCCTCCAATACCTCCCTCTACGCCCGTTGCGGCGGGCAGCTAGAGAAAGAGCTACAGCACACATACACACAAGACACACCCGCCTAGTTGGAGAAGTGCGGGGTGCTCAATTGGGGAAGCGGCTGCCGCGTCTGGGCGCGGCCTGGGGAAAACGGAAAACAGGTGCAGATCGCTAACAATATTCCTCCCGCCTCCAGGTCCCCGGTCTGCTTGGCACCACCCAGAACGAGCTCGGAATCCGGAAGTGGCTCGAGGACCAAGGTCACACTCTGGTCACCACCTCTGACAAGGAGGGTGAGAACTCAACCTTCGACAAGGAGCTTGTCGATGCTGAGATCATCATTACCACTCCGTGAGTCTCACTCCTTCCCTCAAACTGCTCAGCCCTCGCCTGTGCGGCCCTCTTATTCTGCTAGCCAGCAATTCCAATTTTGGTTTGTGACGGACTCAAACTGATCTCCGATCTCATAGCTTCCACCCTGGCTACCTGACCGCCGAGCGTCTCGCTAAGGCCAAGAACCTGAAGCTCGCCGTCACCGCTGGTATCGGCTCCGACCATGTTGACCTGAATGCTGCCAACACCACCAACGGTGGTATCACTGTTGCCGAGGTCACCGGCTCCAACGTTGTCTCCGTCGCCGAGCACGTCGTCATGACCATCCTGACCCTCGTCCGCAACTTCGTTCCCGCCCACGAGCAGATCGAGCGTGGAGACTGGGATGTCGCCGAGGCCGCCAAGAACGAGTTCGACCTCGAGGGCAAGGTTGTCGGTACCGTCGCTGTTGGCCGTATTGGTGAGCGTGTGCTGCGCCGTCTCAAGCCATTCGACTGCAAGGAGCTGCTCTACTACGACTACCAGCCTCTGAGCCCCGAGAAGGAGGCCGAGATTGGCTGCCGCCGCGTCGAGAACCTCGAGGAGATGCTGGCACAGTGTGACGTCGTCACCATCAACTGCCCTCTGCATGAGAAGACTCGAGGCCTGTTCAACAAGGACCTCATCAGCAAGATGAAGCCCGGCTCATGGCTCGTCAACACCGCCCGTGGGGCCATCGTTGTCAAGGAGGACGTTGCCGACGCCCTCAAGTCTGGCCAGCTCCGTGGATACGGTGGTGACGTCTGGTTCCCCCAGCCCGCTCCTAAGGACCACGTCCTGCGCTACGCCAAGAACCCCTTCGGTGGCGGCAACGCCATGGTTCCTCACATGTCCGGTACCTCCCTCGACGCCCAGAAGCGTTACGCCGATGGAACCAAGGCCATCCTGCAGTCCTACCTGACCGGCAAGTTCGACTACCGCCCAGAGGATCTCATTGTGACCAACGGCGACTACGCCACCAAGGCTGTAAGATCCTGCTCCCACCTTCCCGTCCTCGTCTCACACTGATTGCTAACTTTCTCCACAGTACGGCCAGCGCGCTGCTAAGAAATAAATGTGTTGACGTGTTTGAGCTGCCAGCGATAAATTTTGAGCCATGAATTGGACGGCAGGCTCGGTGGAAGGATATTTGTCTATAATTGGAAGCTGATGCCATGATTCCCACACCTCATAGCTTGGGGGTAAACGAACGAACAAAATGAATAAAAAGTTAAAAGAACCCAAAATTGGTACCACAATGCCGTGACATGTCGACAAAAGCCAACACATTTATGGTAACACTGACTTTGCGTACTGTTCCCATCGCCCTCGGCATGTTAATGTAAAAAAAGGGCTAACAGTCAGCAAGGCTTCCACCCAGCTACAGGTGGGAAAAGCATGTGCATGAGGAATGGAAGGCAGAAAATAATAATATTTCGCGCTGGTCATTCGGCACAATGGGCCTGTCTTGGAAGTGCCGCCAGCTCCTTACACAACTGTTTCTGTTGTCAATATCAGCGAATGACTTCAAGACGGCCTGCCAAGACTGTCGGAATGCTCATGTAATGTCAAAGATGCGACCATGTAATGCCGAAGCGAAGCATTTCGAGCAGAGTAATCGTGTGGAAACAATCGAACATCACCAGAGAGCATTTCAATCAATGTCCACACATGCTCGTACAACTGGAGCGGCAGTATACACCGGCTCGGTTTTTTTATAGTGCCAAAAAATATTAAATGCATCATATTTCCTGATGGCTTCTCTGCCGCTGCTTTTTCTTGGACCCCAGCGGGGGGGAATGCATTTCTCTATGTGCACAGTTCACCTGTCCGAAAAGACAACAATGCAGCTCCAGATACAATACAATGAGAAGAGAGCTATTTCTTTCTCCCTCTCTATCAGCTCCGCCACCGCCTCCAGAACTTCCACCACGGCCCGGACTCGTCCTCGTCGTAGTCGCGGTTGGGCCGCTTGGCGGGCGCAGAACTCCTGACGCGCAGGAGGTAGACGGGGACACCCGCCGAGACGAAGGCGATGACGAGCAGAGTCTGGAGGGGCTCCGCGAAGACGGCGCGGCTGAGCAGGAACAGGCTGACGCAGCAGAAGATGATCGGGGTGGTGATCCAGGTGCGGTAGGGCCTCTCGAGCTCTGGCTCGCGGACGCGCAGGACGATGAGGGCGAGGACGGTGAGGAAGTAGAAGGAGTAGCCCGCGACGCCGTAGAAGGTGAGCAGGGTGTTGAACTCGCCGACGACGACGTAGGCCGTGGTCAGGGCGCAGTTGAGGGCCAGGGCGTTGATCGGGGTGAAGAAGAGGCCCTTGTCCTCGTCGCCGACGAGGCGCGCCAGCCGGCCCGAGAGCCAGCTGCGCGTGCGCACCGTCGAGACGTGCTGGTTCTCGGGCGCGCTTGACCCGGCGCCGATGCGCCCGAAGAAGGCCGGGATGTAGCCCTCCTTGCCCGCCGCGTAGACGAGCCGGCTGCTCGTGAAGGTCGAGCTGTTCAGCGCCCCGAAGCACGACGCGCTGACGATCAGGGCCAGGAAGAGCGACCCGATCGGGCCGAACACCTTGGAGCCGAAGAGCACGGCGATGGTGTTGGACGAGTTCGTGGCTGCCAGGGGCAGCACCAGGAAGTACGAGATGTTGGCCAGCACGTACGAGAGGATGACCAAGGGCATGGCCGTGTGGATCACTCGTGGCAGGTCCCTGCTGGGGTTGCGGAATTCTCCCACGACGTAATTTGTCTGAGACAGTGTCAGCGGAACGCGGGATGACTTGTTCGATCAGTCGGGAGCACTCACGTTATCCCAGCCATCGTAGGCCCAGAGACCAGCATACAGAGCCACCGCCCACGCTGAAGTCTCCGTCTTGGTTCCCTCAAACCACTCGTGGTTCTTCCAGTCCAGATTTGGCTTCCCTGAGTAAGAATACCCGGTAGCTGCGACAACAACCCCCGTAATTGTAACGCCTAGCAATGCAATAAACTTCATGAACATGAGCAGATCGTTAACTCTTGTCCCGAGCTTGGTCGAGACGCAGTTCAAAAATGTCACCAGGAAGAGCCCAGCCAAGCCCACCGACTTGTTGATCCAAGGGTTGATAGTCTCTGCTTCTGCGCCAATGGCAGCGCGAACAACGTATTCCCCCATAATTATGGAGATGATGGCCGAGCTGCCGGGCTTCAGCACCAGCACGGCCGACCACATGAAGAGGAAACCGAATATCTCGCCAAATATCTTGGCCAGATACACCTGCGATCCTCCATTCAGCGGTATGGCGCCTCCCAGCTCTGCGTAACTGGCCGCGCCGGTCCAGGCAAGTATCCCGGCTATTACCCAAACAATGAGCGCGGCGCCTGGCGAGCCGACGTTGGCGTTCACCTGGCTTGGAGAAGAGAATATCCCAGACCCGATAATGAGGCCAACAATCAGAGACAAGCCATTGAGATATGTCAGGGTCTTGTGCTTCTCGAGGGACCCTCCGCCCAGACCGCCACTCTGCGCCGGCGTGGCTGGGGCGCCGATGGGTGTGTAGCCAGCGCCGGTGGTCGAGGACAGCGGGAAGAGGTTTGCCGTGAAGTCGAAGCCCGAGGACACGGAGAACGTGCGCCCGTGGCTCCCAGGCCGGCCGTTGGCGGCCGGGTTGCCGGCGTCTAGAGGGTCATCCTGCTCGAGGGACAGCTTCCGCGACGAGGATATGCTGGGTCGCGAGTCGGTCTCTGCCGTGTCGAGCTGGTCAGAACTCGCGAGCGACGCGAGTTCCAGCGAGTCGCGGGTGTGCCCTTGGAGGTTCGAGGAGTACAAGGGCGGCATCGTTTATTAGGAGGAGAGGAGATGGCGAGGCGAGCGCACCGGCTGATTGGGTATATATCGTGGTCCACCAAGTCCCAATGCTTGCGCTATTGTAATGTTCCGACTAAACCAAACATATTCGGAACAAATCAGTTTCGTCGGGGTTTGTCGTCGCCCTCGCGCTCTGGTTGAGGCGTGGCCTTGGCAGCCGTCTTCCAAGTTTGCGGTTGGGCGTATCTGCTCACAAGGGTGCGGACGGCACGTGTTCGAGCAAGGCCGGGATGGCGCGGCAGGAGAGGTCGTATGGACAAAGAAGCAAGCGTTAAGAAATGCCAAAGCCTGTAATCAGTATCCAGGACTGCCAGATCGGAAATCGGAGAGTTATGAGACAGATGACGGTTGCGGAAAGGAGACAGGCGATACGGCAGGCAGTGCTAAAGGTGGGCAAACAAGCATCCAAGCCAAGAGCCACCCGGGCCGTCTGGCTGGCTGGCTCAGCCTATCTGGCCCTGTTCTGGGGCGCAACGTGCCCCGATTCCTGCAGCGCTAGAACAGCCGAAAAGGCCAAGACGAAGGTCGAGTGGTCCAGAAATCCCCTTGGGAAGGCCCGTGCCCGGCCATGGGGCGTTTCGGCAGCTCCTGAGCTACGTATGCGCGCCGTAGGGGCTTGACAGGGAGCAGAATTGGAAGGTTCAATGACCCTTGCACCACGAGGTACTCACTTGCGCGGTACCTCGGCTCATGATGGGAATTGAGCATGCGTGGTCATAACGACATCAGGTCGTCTTCGATGTCGTTGTACATACATGCAAGAAGAGAACATGACCTCAGCTGCACCGCGTATCATCAGATCGAGTAAGATCCCACAACCCTGACGTATGGCGCCTACCGTAAGATCGCCATCTGATCGTCCACGAGCGATGACAGGACCCTGAAATACATTGCCACAAAGTACCCGTCACCATAGCTTGGAGCTCAATATTTTTTGTGACTGCAGCAAGACATCTGACGCCATGTACTAAACAAACACCACTCTCCACTGCCGCGCAAACGAAGCACTCAGCTTCAACCTGCGATACGCAAAGAATGCATTCACCATGCTGTCGACACACGCAAGGGCTATAGGCCGGCAATTGCCCGTCCTGGGCATCACACCGTCCCTCTTGGGCAGCAGAATCTCATGCACTCGTCACCACGTGCCGTCATGGCGCGCCGCCTCGACAGCGTCACAGAAGCTCGACCTCCCAGCCCTTGACAGGAAATGGCGAGCGGAATGGGATCGCGTCAAGGCCAGCCGGGCTCCTAGCGGCCATGACGAGCCGCACAAAGATAGCAAATACATCTTGCCAATGTTCCCGTATCCTTCGGGCTACCTGCACATCGGCCATCTAAGAGTCTACACAATTGCCGATGTCCTCGCCCGGTTTCATACCCTTCAGGGCAACAAGACCATCCTCCCCATGGGCTGGGACTCCTTTGGTCTGCCCGCGGAGAATGCTGCCCTCCAGCGAGGCATCAACCCTGCCACTTGGACCAAGGCCAACATAGCCAAGATGAAGGAGCAGCTGCAGTGTATGAACGGCAGCTGGGACTGGGAGCGTGTGCGTTGTACCCTTGCTCTCTATGCTCTTGACCTGCAATTGACGCCGGCGTGCTCATAGGAGATTTCCACGTGCGACCCCGAGTTTTACGAGCACACTCAGCGCATCTTCCTCATGCTCCACGAGAAAGGTCTAGCATATCAGGCTGAAGCCGAGGTCAACTATGACCCTGTTGACCAGACTGTGTTGGCCAACGAGCAGGTTGATGCCAATGGCTGCTCCTGGAGGTCTGGTGCCAAGGTTGAGAAGCGCCGTCTGAAGCAGTGGTTCTTCAAAATCTCAGAGTTTCGTGAGGAGCTTCTGCAACATCTCGAGGTGCTCGCCAAAGATGAGTCCTGGCCCGAGCGGGTCATCGCCATGCAGAAGAATTGGCTGGGCAAGTCACAGGGTGCAATGGTCAAGTTCCCCATCATGGCCCATAACAATGACGCCCATGCTTCCATCGAAGTCTACACCACCAGACCTGACACCTTGTTCGGCGTACAGTACTTAGCGCTGTCTGCAAATCATCCTATCGTGAGTCGTCTCTCAGAGACCGACCCTGAGCTCCAGGCTTTCCTGGATACCCTGCCAGGTCTCCCACCCGACTCCAAGGTCGGCTATATGCTGCCCAGTGTAAGAGCTATCAATCCTCTTGCATTCCACGAGAATACACCAGACCCAGCAAAGGAGTCTCTTCCGGTGTATGTCGCACCCTACGTCCTCGGTGACTACGGTGAGGGCGCGGTCATGGGCGTGCCAGGCCATGACCTGCGGGACAACGCTTTTTGGAAGGAGCATCATTACGACAAACCAGTGCGAACTGTGCTAGCAGCATCCGAAGACGAGTCCACGACAGCGATTGCCAATGAACCCTTTTTGGACCACGGCATTATGAACGCTCAAAGTGGTCCTTTCAAGGGCAAATCATCCCGAGAAGGGGGCCAGATGCTAGTCAAGATCCTCGAATCTGTAGGGGTAGCAAAATCGGTTGAAAAATGGAGATTGCGAGACTGGCTCGTTAGTCGACAGAGATACTGGGGAACACCCATCCCGATCATACATTGCGACTCGTGTGGTGCGGTGCCAGTCCCTGCTGAGCAACTCCCGATCAAGTTGCCCGAGGTGGATAACCATTGGGCTGAGGGTAAACCAGGAAACCCGCTTGAGTCGGCGGCCGACTGGGTAAACACGTCCTGTCCTTCCTGCGGTGGCTCTGCGAAGAGAGACACCGACACCATGGACACGTTCGTTGACTCGAGTTGGTACTACATGCGTTTCATCGACCCCAAGTATGATGGCCAACCCTTCTCAAAGGAGAAGGCGTCACTTCTTCCCGTGGATCTCTACGTCGGTGGTATTGAGCATGCGATTCTGCATCTACTCTACGCGCGATTCATCTACAAATTCCTGATGGGCTCAAAGCTCGGCCCTGCCGAATCACCAGATACTGTCCACGAGCCGTTCACCCGCCTCATCACGCAGGGAATGGTACACGGCAAGACCTTTATCGATCCGTCGAATGGTCGGTTTCTGAAGCCTGAAGAGGTGGACCTCAAGGATCCCTCGAGTCCAAGAGTGACTGCTACTGGAGACAAGGCAGTCATTAGCTACGAGAAGATGTCAAAGTCTAAGTTCAATGGAGTGGATCCCACAGAATTCATCGCCAGATACGGTGCTGATGCCACCAGGGCACACATGCTGTTCCAAGCTCCTGTCAACGACGTGGTCAACTGGGACGAGGATAAGATCTCGGGCGTCACACGTTGGCTTGGTCGGGTACATGACTTGGCGAAGACCACAGCCACGCTCAAGAATACCGTGGACAAAGAGGCGACCGAGCATATCAAGGCCTGTGCATCGAGAGTGCACAATTTGAAGGGTGCCGAACTCACGCAATGGGACATCGACACTGGTGTCTGGCGGGACGTCCAGAATACCATAGCTTCAGTCACAAAGTCCTATCACGAGGTCTACTCCCTCAACACTGTGATCTCCGATCTCATGATCCTCTCCAACACAATCGCGTCCCAGTCGACCGCCACCGAGGCAATCCGAACCGCTGCAGTCTCGACCCTCATCAGAATGCTGGCCCCCGTCGCACCAGCGATTGCTTCGGAGTGCTGGGAGAGTTTGGGAATGCAGGAGCCCCTTTTCTCCGGTGCCATGCAATTCCCGGTGCAGGACGGTACTCTGTCGCTCATGAAGCCCAGAGAACAGTCTTGTGCTGTGCAGATCAACGGGAAAGTGAGGGACGTTTTGGAGATTGCCGTGCCACCAGAGGGCATGGGTCGGGATGAAGTTGAAGCATTGGTTGTAGATGAGATCCTGCGGAAGGCCGGAGACAAGAAGCTCCCGGCCGTGGAGGACCTTCGCGCAGCGAAGAAGATCATCGTCGTCAAGAACGGCAGGGTCGTGAACTTTGTGCTGTAGATGGAGGATGATACCCACACGCATTCATAGAACTTTCGCTCTGCCGCTGAACAAGTAAGAGGGACAGAGCCCAAGTGATAGATCAAAAGCAGACTTTCAGCTGCGCTGTATAAATACTGAACGGCCGTGGCCGCTACCTCTAATACGCACTTCTCTACTCCCCTCAAAGACTTCTGCTGATACAATCTCGCCCTCCTCTGGTGCCGCGTCCGGCCAATCCCTCCAAACCTCGACGCTCACAGCGGGGCCCAAATTCGCCATCTCCCCGTGTCGCAGCGCCATCTCGGCAACGCGCAATGCCTGCGCTAGGTCTCCGACCTCAAAGAGCATGACCTTGGGCCCGAGCCACGCGGCAATGTCGAGCAGCCGGGCATAGAACACGTCCTCGGGCCTGACGGCGCCGTCGCTGCCGCCATACGGCACGGTGGGGACCTGCGCGATCCTCGGCTCGTAGTTGCGGACGCTGCGCGCGGTCTGGTGGGAGAATGCCCACCTGGAGACGTAGGGCGGGTTGCAGACCAGGACATCACAACCCTTCACCCCGTCCGACGCAAGCAGCGAGTCGGAGAAGACGTCACCCTTGATGAAGCGCACCGACTGCCCGGGGGCATCGGCTTCGGACACCAGGCCCCTGGTGATGTTGTGGGCGAGGTTCTCCCGGGCGAGGCGCACCGCGTGGGAGGAGATGTCGACGCCCGTGACGTGTAGCTTGGCCAGGACGGTTTCGCGGAGGAGCGAGTACAGGAGCAGGGCTATGCAGCCTGTCCCCGTACACAGGTCTAGGACGTGGAGGGCCTGTGGGGGCTTGTTGGGCCCGTTTCCTAGGAGGGACCCTCGCTTGATGAGGCTGGCTAGGTGGGTTGTGTAGGCTTCGGGCTCGGGTCTTTTCTCATGGTCAGCGTACTGATGGGATTTGTTCATGGAACGGGTGAAGGGTGAAATCATCGGGCATAGGCGAGGGTCACAAACCTTGGGATCAAGACCCCAGGACGGCATTTCAGGTCCAGGTTTCCAAAGGGCTGGCTGCCTAGGACGTATTGCAGGGGCTCGCCCTTCCCACGTCGGCGGCACAGCGAGGCGAGCTGGTACTCTGTTCTGAAGGGTGAGGGCGGCTGCCCGCGCTGGAGCCCCTCGATATGTTCACGGATCCATCGCAGCTCGTTGAGGGTCGAAGGGAGGTCCCGACAGGCTGGCAGGAGTGTCGCTGCGTGCGGTGAGATTCTGTAGGCTTGGCGTATCGCACCCAGGGTGATGCGAGGCATTGGTGAGAGTTTGCCTCGCCAGCTCTTGCCTAGTCTCAACAGACGCACACGCTTTGGTGGTTTCAAGTGGGCAGCATCATAGGACTAGGATAGACTAATTCATACACTGCTTTGTTGCCCGAGAAATTGAGAATCCATGAGAGTCTGTATTTTCTTGTCCTCACAGCACCTGAGGATCTCAAATGTGACTAGGAAAATGCTTGAGTTTTCGACCAAGACCGTCGTCTAAGAGGTTGTATGAGATGAGCCCCCCTGACCCCCCACCCCCTTCGAGTACACGATAAGTCTGGGGTTATACCCTGATGCAAGTAATCGCCCCTTGAGGATAACTGTCGTCTGATAACGTCAGGATCCACTCTTTGAGACGTCAAACCGGCCGCCTTCGTGTTAATGGTGGCCGAGGTGCTGAACCACCGCCGGCACGACCTCCGTCCATGGTGCGGGACGATGTCGGAGCTGCCGTTTCCTGGCACAGCCCTCCCGGCCCGTTTGGAGTCGGGCATGTTTCCCCGCCCCTGGTTACGTATTTATTTATTTATTTATATGTCTACGGTGTAGTATGATGATGTAGTGAGCATATCCTAGAGATCAATTCATATAATTAATTCACCTTCCCAAACGAGCGCATAAGTGTGCCCCCATATGGCCGAGAGACTGAAAGCAATAAGCAACACCCTGAAGATGCCGCCCAAGCTGAACGAGAACGGGATCCCCAGCTTTGACGACCTCCCCCTGAAGGAAGGGGACCCGCACCACTCGGCCTGGGGCCTGTACGGCGACAATGACGAGCTGGGGACCCTGAACCGCCTGACTGATGAGCGGGTGGCGGCGGCCGCGAGGAATGAAATCAAAAAGGGGACCAGGGTCTCGCTGAACTGGCCGCTCGACGCCCAGGGCGAGTCTGGCTTCTTCCAGCGTAAATTGTTCCACCAGGAACTCTTCCAGAAGCCGCCTCGGATTGTGAATGACGACATCTGGACCTTTAACACCCAGGTGTCGAGCCAGTGGGACGGGTTCCGTCACTTTGGGTACCAGAAGGAGAAGAAGTTCTACAACGGCGTGACGCTGGAGGACATCCACGGAAAAGACGCTAACGGCAAGAAGACGACCGTGAATGGGATTCATGGTAAGTCTGGGCATTCAGGGGAGTGGAAGACTCGCAGAGGACTGACGAATATTCAGCCTTCGCCGAGCAAGGGATCGTGGGCCGAGGCATCCTGGTGGATCTGTACAGCTGGCGCCAGAAACAGGACGACCCGGCCCTGAGGGAATTCAACTGCTTCGAGACCTCGTCGATCCCGCTCAAGGACATCAAGGCCTGCCTAGCGGCCCAGGGGACGGAGGTTAAGTTCGGCGACATCCTGTTCACGCGGACTGGTAAGACACCCTGGATGTCCAGCTCCAACAAGCCCATACACACACATGTGAGAGATGCTGACAGGCAGCACCATCACAGGCTGGCACGCTCAGCACGCCCAACTCCCCGAATCCAAGCTCAAGGCGTACCAGGCCGAGTTCCCGCACCGCTTCGGCGGCGTCGAGCAGTCCCAGGAGATGATCCGTTGGGTGTGGGACAACTTCTCCGCGGTGGCCGGCGACCAGCCGTCCTTCGAGGCCTGGCCCAGCCGCGAGGACTGGGCCCTGCACGAGGTGCTCCTCGCCGGCTACGGGTGCCCCATCGGCGAGCTGTTCTGGCTCGAGGGCTTGGCGGAGACCTGCGCGAGGGAGGGGAGGTGGAGCTTCTTTGTTACCAGTGAGCCTTGTAATGTGCCTGGTGGTGTTGCGAGCCCGCCGAATATCTTGGCTATTTTTTGAGTGGTTCTTGTTGGGGTTGGCGTGGAGTTGGGATGTGGTGGTGGGGTTGAGTTTGGGTGGTTTTGGTGAGGATTTGTCTTATGTGTCGATGATGATGGACGCAAAGATAGGGCGATGCATCTCTGCGCGTGTCTCTTTTAGCCGAGCTTATTGAGCATGTATATATTGCTAGGTACCTACCTATATATGCCCTGCCGTCGCGTATCCAGGTCACCCCGAGGCCAACATGAATTGCTACCCAAAATGACAGGGGAAGCGACAGCGACGGCGAGGTTGGCGTCGACCCAACGAGATCAGCATACTTCACCAAATAGGCCGGGGGAGGCAGCACACGCAAAGAGACTGACGTTGCTCGGGAAGAGGGAGTTCTAAGTAGGCAGTGCTCAGTACATGCTGGCCCAAGGGCTTCACAGTGTTCTGCAGAATTTGGAGTGCACATTTCACCCCTTGACACATGCAATTTTCAAGAGACCCGAGAAAACACTGAAGTAAATGTTCCATCATGTGTCGAGGTGAGAGGTACACACATTGCACGTACGCACGTACCGAGCCCACCCCATCCCCTCCTTAACCCCCTTTCCCGCGAATTGTTTGAAGCAGCCTCTCTTCCTTTCGCCTCGCTGTGTCTAGACTCTGGTCCAGCCTGTACAGCTGTATACAGTGGTGCCACGAAATCACGACCGACCCTCTGAGGCCGGCAGAAAACCTGTGAGAAAAGGGGGAAATGAGGCATCGCGAGCCTGGGGCTATATGTGTTGCGGACAAGAATATGAAAAAGCTTGCTGGTTCCGACGTTTTGGATATACTGCGCCGGCTTTTGACCCTGTTGCAGCCGTTGTCCCATACACATCGACCGTATGGCCTGCCAAATTACCAGATGAGCAGTCGTTTTCGACATTTATGATTGCGTCCCATCCCTGACTGAAGCTTCGCTGGGCCTCCACCGGCCTGTGGCGTCCGATCTTGGAGAATACGGTGCGAAGTAGAGATTATCTCTTGCGGGTATCGCGATCACTGTGGAGCACGTCAGTCAATACACTCGCTACTGGCCAGAAATCAGTCCAATAGACACTCACGTTGACAGTCGCCTGGAGAGCGACTGAAGCTTCTTATCGTTGTCCGCCTCCCGTGTTGCCCTCTCCAGGGCCTGCTGGCGTTCCTCCTCGGTGGCCCGCTGAACTTCTTCATGAGTAGGAGGTAGCCTCTCATTCTGTAGGTCGACCTTCCGGGCATCTTCGAATGTGCTGATGGCGTTCTTGATGCCCTCGGCTCCCAACATAAGGGTACCCGCCGGCAGCCTTCCTCCAGAAACAGTCTTGAGTTCCGTAACACTCTCGGATTCTTCTCGGAGAACCTGGAAAACACGGGAGAGACGGCCAATCGCGAGGATCTTGTTCTTAATTGCCCGTCTCTTCGCCTCCACCGAGTCTGGGTCAATGTTGGCCGATGGCGTGATGGGCGGCGATACCGGCCCGGGAGACGAGGAGGAATCATCCCGGAGCTCGTCCTCGCTGCACGTGCTAAGAATGGCAATGAGCATGTCCGTGATCTTCTCGCCAACGAAAGGCAGCGACCATGTGAAGACGTCCATGAAGTTGGGCAGCCAATATGGGTGCGGCGTGCAGTTGAACTGGCGGATGTTCATAACGTTGTTCTCATACTTCAACACGGCCGCCTTGTTGTTGTAGACATCGAGGTAGTTTGGCGCGGAGAAAATGGTCATAACACTTGGGAACCCCGTTGTCCTAGTCTTACGGTACATCCTATACCCTGCGTCCTGTGCCTCGTGCGCGCGGATGACCGACAACAGGTTGTTCTTTTCGAGGAAGGCGCATGCTGCCGGGTATGAGAAGAAGTACGAACAGCCTCTGACGTGGTTGTGCAGGAAGTAATCATTGGTCTTTTCCTGTCCAAAGTCCTCGAGCGGATCGGCCCAGAGGATGTCGCACATGAGGCCCTGCGTAGGTGGCTCTCTGAATCGATCGATCTGTAAAACTAGTCAGCAGCCTGGGACGACGTGGCAATGAGGGTTCGTGTCGACTAGGTGGCCGCACGGCTGCTCACATTTCGGATGTCGTCAAGAGTGTGCAGTTCGGGGCTCAGACCACCGTGGATACACAGGAACTGCTTATTCATGACTGCAGCAAGAGGCAGTGAACAGAAGGACTCCATGCAAGCCTCGTATACGGCTTCGGAGTACTTGTGCTTGCATTCGAGCTTGAAGGTGAAGTAGTCTGTCAAGTGACGGCATTCGTGGTTTCCTCGGAGCAGCCACAGTGTCTTCGGGTAGTGGATCTTCAACGACCAGAGGTATAGGACACACTCGATACTGAAGTAGCCACGGTCGACGTAGTCGCCCAGGAAAAGGTATCTCGTCTCGGCCGGGTCGCCTCCGACCTCGAAAAGCTTCATGAGATCGTAGTATTGGCCGTGCACGTCGCCACAGACGGTTATGGGGGCGTCCATCTCCAGCAGGTTGGGCTCCGCACGCAGCAGCTCTGTGCCCTTTCTGATGATCCATAGCGCCTGTTCCTCGGTCAAACGACCCTCCCTGTAGAAGTGCGACTTCAGGAAGGCAATATCGGGCTTGCTCTGGGTGTCGTCCTCGAAGAATTGCTCGTCGGTGGGCTTCAGCATAGCCGGAGCTTGGACGTCTGGTTTGGGAGGGCCACCGTGATCAGCTTGTGACGTGCTGCAGGGGTGTTTGTGGCTTGCGGTCGAGAGGATTGGCAAGTGGGGTGGGCGGCAGGGGAACACATACCTTTGCAGACCCTCTCCATGGTGCTGACCTGGCTGCCATCTTCCATCTGGTGGATGGAGAAGTCGATCTCGGGCAGCGGCTTCTTCTGTTGTATGGCGCGGATCGCATTGTCGACCTGGGCATTGCGAGGGTCCGAACCGGCGCCGTCTGCGTCCATGGTGGGCGGCGAGGACGGGCGAGGCAACCCAAGGCGAGGCGAGGTGCAGCGAGGGGTAGGAGACGAGAGGGCAAGTCAGCAAAGAGCTGTCTGTCGTCTCAAGTCTGTAGACTGTTTGGCGGCCCGGGTAGTTCAGCAGTACGACACGCAGCAGGTTCGAGGACGGTCGTTAGGAATGCTTGTAATGGACAAGCGGTCGCCAGAGCCTTGAAGGGGTCACGAGAGGTGTAGGAGGCGAGGATGGCGAGTTGGTGAAGGTAGGGCTGAGAACAGGTACCAGGGCATTGGAGGACGGAGAAACAGACAGCAGCCAGCCCAGAAAGACAAGCAGACAGTAAGACAGACAGCTGGAAAATCGCAGCCAGATGGGGTACTGCCGAACGAGTGGAGCCCCGCCAACGGCCAGGGGACCTTCGCTTGAACCCCCTCGCCCCAAGCTTGGCCTCGCCTACCGTAGCACACTCACTGCTGTTAGGTGCGGCCCAGAACAAAGCACAGCTAACCCGCACCCACCTCTTATCGCTGTACGTGCTACCCTGGTATCTTTCTTGTGTCTACCGCATGTACCTCTGTACGCGACCGCCAGAGCAAACAAGCAACAACAGCCCCAGCTTTTGCCCCTTTCGGTTCCCTCTTACTTACTCTTTCTGACCGTCTCTCAACTGCAACCGCGCTGAGAGTCAGGCCGGCAGGTTAGGGATATTTTGCTATCACGTTCGAGGCAGGCTGCCCAGGCCCGATGTTAGCACGCTACTGAGCAGGTTGAACTCAGACTACTGATGCCCAGGAATACGAAGCCCCTATTCGGGATACCTGTATGGCCAATCGACACAGAGCTAATAAAAAGGGGTGCCGAACATCCAGCCATGGCGGAGTAGGTCGCCCCCTCCAGCCAGCCCGGCCAGCTGCTAGCCCGGCCCAGTGCTTCATAATAAGCCCTGACTGTTTGGATGTAGTGTAGTAGATATATAGACTATACGTGCACCTTCAAACGTCACAACATAGCATGGACTAAATTATAATATCTTTATCTAAATACTATGGGGTCTATAGTATGTACTGGACGAGGCTGCTTGAGATTGCAGGCTCCCTCCCTTATCTGTTTTTTGACACCGCCTATTGTCACACTCGTCCCAAGACATGCATCTTGTTCATCCCGCCCCGCCAAGGCTCAAGGCAGACAGGCCGCCCTCCTTCGCAGCCTTGCCATCCTTCGTCCTGCGAACGGACACTATCTACCCAATCACCTGGGCCAGCACCTCTTCGCGGGGCAGGTTCGAGTTTCTCCAGCGAGATACGAAGTCGTCCATGCTGACTACAGCCGCACCACACGAATTAGTTATATACTCAAGGCCCGCCCGGCGGTAGACAGGATTCTTCGGGTTGGTACGTCAAGGAAAGACTCACTGTAGCCACCGCAGATTCTTCTCAGCCCTGTGAAGGCGCTCCTGCCGTGTAGGACTCTGTGGTTGTTGAAGATGACCGTCGTTCCCGGCCTCAGCTGGTACCAGTATTCCAATTCCTTGCTCCTGAGTATTTGCTCCCACTTGGCCGCAGCTACATACCATCTCATGACCTTCTCTGCACGAGTCTTGTAATTCTTCAAAGGTACCACTAAGTTGTCAAATCATGTTAGTGTACACAGTCAATATACGATGAGCATGAGCATACGCGTGCGCTCAGAGTTGAGAGCTTTCGACCCTGGTCTTCTCTCTAGTCTTCTGAAGGGCAACTTACCACCTCGGTCGTCAGCATTCCACCTGACCTTCAACAAGGTTTTGTTGGCACCAAGCTCAAAGACTGGAAGCAGCCTATCCGGCGTGATAGTGACCCCGTCGTTGCCGCTCGCGTGCCACGGAATACCCCTCTCGGTCAGCTCCGTGAAAAGTCCCGGTGCAGATGACTTCAGTTTCGAGGCAGCGTGGAACCCGTCGACAAGCAACGACTCTCCCCCGGTAGCGTCTGGCTCCCCGGGGGCCGGTGTGTGCGACAGGAGGTGGAAGGCTTGTAGGCCGGCGGGGTCTGTGAAATAGGTCGTGTCCGTATGCGCGGCCAACGCTATGTTGGTGTATGCCGTATCTGCCTTGGCCATGTCTGGGATGAAATCGTAGAAGCCGCCGTAGTGTGTCTCTCGAATGGGGCCGATACGCTCCAACAGCTTCTTTGTGTGGATCGAGTCATCGAATGGCGTGCCCTCGACAAATACGAGTCCAAGTCTCATCTGCGAAGAAATGAGTCAGATTCATCAGAGGTCCTTTGAAATGAAAGGTGCGTAGCCCGATTCCTACGATAAGACTGGTCATCTTGGCCACGCCCTCTTCCGAGTCCATGACTTCAGAGTATGTCACGGTCGGTGGGTTCTCTTTGATCTCGGCACCCCATAAATCGCGACTATGGTGGTCAGCAAGCATGGCGGTTGAAAGAGTTCGGAGCTGTGACACACTTTTGAGGAAGTGTGCGCCTGGCGTGGGATTCAAAGTAGTGCTTAAGGAAAGCCCAGTCGTAGAAGCTTTCGTGGCGTTCAGGCGGCCCTACGTGAGAAATGATCAGGAATTGTTCCCAACTCCGGTAATGCAATAACCTTAATTACTTACATATGATCTTGACACCACGCTCCTCAACTTGGACTTCAAGGGGCGGCGGGGTGGGAATAGGAGTCTGAGAATGTCTGCCTTAGATTATTCTTCCAGTGTTGCGATGACTCTCAACCCACTGTGAGGATGTTGAAGCTCCTCTGCATCGTTTCCTGATTGACGCACTTAGGGCAACGGCAGTTGTCTCTGTAGAGTGTGAGCACTGATTTATCACGGTTCGCCCGAAGTCGTGTCTCACCTCAACCATGTGTGCGTCCTGCGGCATCACGTCAGTCGCTTACAGGGTGAATTGAAATTCGAATAGGCTGAGGCATCCAAGCCCGCACCCAAAGGCATTCTCACATATGGTTACGATACTTCGATGCAGGGCTGCCGTCCTGTTGGTAGAAAGAGACACCAGACGTGGAAACTAACGCCTTGTAAGGTGCAGTCCCGCCAGACACATCGACTGTTTCCTTGACATGTTTCTTTCCAAGGCGATCTTGATAGTTCATCGCGGGGACAGTGTTTTTAGAAGCCTTCTTCTTCTTGCCCTTTGACACCGGGCCGGGAACTAAGCTCCGGGCCTCTCCATCTTGGACACCATGGGGCATTTGGACGCTCCACCGCCGGCTGATCGCCCCGGCGAGGACATTACGTGAGGCTGGGCAACTAGCCGGGAATCTCCAAGCTGGTCCTCTCAAGGCGGACAGAGCAACACTAGATTCCACAGGTATCGTTCAGTCACCGGGCCAAATACATATTGTGCGGCTCTGTGTTGTGCGGCCGTGTCCGCGGGCGAGCCCATACCTCGTGATGGAGTACGGGAGGGGAAGGCTGATCTCACCTGGGGCCTCGGCTGAGGACACGCGCTGCCATGGTGTGTCAGAGAATGGGATGGCTGGAGACCAAATGAGCTCCAAGGAAACAATCGGGTAGAGCAGGTTCAAGGTGATATCGAGCTGAGTAGGGGCCACACTATGCACAAGAGGTTGGTGTGAATTGGTGTAAGTTGGTTGGAGGGCGGAGGTTTTGGTCATCCAATTGGTGCTGGCAAGTGAGGCATGGTCGATCTAACGTAGCGCCGAGAGTGACGATAATATCTTCACCGGGCGTCACATCCTATTACTAAATCCATTCTGCTTTTGCTGGATCTTGGCTTCAACAACAATTATCTAAGATATTCCCGCTATCGGATGCCTTGTGATCACACGATGCACCCTCTTACCCCAGACAGATTGCCCCGGATTGTCAAGTCGATGTGGATTCGACGGTCACCTGGGGAGTTAGGTTATTATGGGGTAATAGGCCAAAAAATTTGCCTCAGAAACACCGGCTAGCGACTCAAGTCCGACGTTGAAAAGAAAGGAACGGCCCGCAGTTCGCCCAAGATGATAGATAATCCAGATAAACTACTCCTTTGTTCTCGGGCACGATCCAAACCCATTCTTGTGGGGAAAAGACATCAGTCGGACTGATAGGCCTTCATCTTGGAGATTTTGTCTTCATACTACATTATACTAGTTCTATCAAGGCAGTATCACACACGCTTAAAGATTCTCTCATCCGGACGAATCGACCACCAAACTCCACAGAGCAGACCCGATCTCCACCACCATCATGGCCACGGGGTACGCGCCCAGCGTCAATGGGGCCGACGCCAACCTGCCGGAGTCGCGCGTCCTGATCATCATGACGGGCGGCACCATCTGCATGCAGCCGTCCAAGGACGGGCTGGTGCCCATGACGGGCTTCCTCGAGAACGCCATGGCGCCGAGACCGACCTTCAACGACGGCTCCCCGCCGGTGCAGATGCACGCCTACAAGGGCGGCGAGAAGCTGAGCCTCGACAGTCTGAGGACCCCGCCCAGCTCGTACTCGCGCCACGTCCGCTATAGCATCCTCGAGTTCTCCCCGCTGCTTGACTCCAGCTCTATCTCGTCCGTCGGCTGGACCGAGGTTGCGCTGACCGTCAAGGAGAACTATCACCTGTTTGATGGCTTCGTGGTTCTACATGGCACGGACTCGCTGGCTTGTGAGTAATAGATTTGTTGGGTTTCTCTGTTGTGTTCTCAGTACGGGTTGCCCCACCAATTACCAATACCCTGTTCTGTAAGAGTCTTCTATGTGACGGCCTCTTATGGGGAAGCCTTTCATGGGGGAAATCATATTGCTCGCATATCAACCAGAGATTTGCCTTTGCCGAAGACAGTGACAATACACTGTAGGGTGAACTGGGCAGATAAACGAGTTTGCCCCCGTGGGACATGGAAGAAGGGGCTTCTGAGGTCGTGGTGTGGGTAACTTGAGCTTTTCTGCGGGTTTCGAAATTTCGTCTTTACAACTCACATCCGCCTTGAGTTCTATACAAGTGTTTGGAGGCTATGAGATCTTCGACCGAGGCCCGTTTTGTAGCTCAATATGTGGACGTGGGCATTCGGTCAGAAATCCGTGCTAATGCAAGAGAACAGATACGGCATCAGCACTGTCTTTCATGATGACAGACCTGGGGAAGCCAATTATCCTCACAGGCTCCCAAGCGTCAATTTTTGCCCTCCAATCCGACGCGGTGGACAACCTGTTGGGCTCCCTGATCATCGCAGGGACCTTTGTGATCCCAGAAGTCTGCCTGTTCTTCTCACACACCCTCTTCAGAGGCAACAGGACGACCAAGGTGTCCGCATCGGCCTTTGAGGCCTTCGACAGCCCCAATTGCGAGCCCCTTGCAAAGGTGACCAGCCTGGGTGTCGACGTTAAGTGGTCGCTGGTGAGACGTCCCACCAGGATAGCCGAGTTCCAGGTGACGAAGTACATCGACACGGCCCACGTGGCCTGTTTGCGCATCTTCCCGGGTATCAAGCCGGAGATGGTAGACTCTGTCCTACGCGTGCCTAACCTCAAGGGCTTGATCCTCGAGACGTTCGGCATGGGTAACGCTCCCGGCGGCGTAGACGGCAGTCTGACCAAGGTCATCAAGGAGGCCGTTGAGAGGAAGGTCGTAGTCGTGAACGTGAGCCAATGCACAAACGGTTTCGTGTCACCGCTTTACGCCCCGGGCTTCGCGCTGGGACGTCTTGGTGTGGTCTTTGGCTACGATCTTACAACCGAGGCTGCTCTGACCAAGCTCTCGTACCTTTTGGCCGTTGATAACCTCTCTTACACGGACATTACCACGCAGATGGCTCATTCCATCCGCGGTGAAAGTAAGTAGTTCCTCCACTGGATGTCTCAACGCATATTCATGACCAGAAAATTAACACATTGCCTCACAGTGACCGAGATGTCAACCCCCAGCTTCTCGCACCCGTCAGGCACCCTGGACGCGCTCGTGGGGAGTCTGACAGCAGCCGAGTCGGCGTTCACCGCACTGGGCTATGCCATCCAGAGAGGCGACCAGCAGAACGTCCGCGAGGCTCTCGATGGGGGTGAGGCCAACTACCAACTGCTAAAGATGGCGGATTATGCCGGAAACACGGCTCTTCACCTGGCGGCCATGTAAGTTGCCCCTTTATGTCTTCAAAAGGCCCGAAAAGCCTTTTTCTACTTCGGGAGGTATAATACGCGATGAGGCTAACACGAGAGCTTACAGGAGCGCAAACGTGGACATCCTACGCGAGCTGCTCACCCGCGGGGCCAGCGTCCACACGAGGAACTCGGCGAATAACACGCCGCTCTTCCTGGCCAGGAGGACGGCCCACCGGGAGTGCGTGGAGCTGCTCGAAGGCGCGGGAGGACACCTCTGGGTAGACGAGAGGAATCGCAGCGGAGCTTCGACGCCGAGGACTGCGGATTTCCCCCTGAGCAGGCCAATGTCTCCGGGAATGTGATGGGCACTCGTCCATATCTCTGCCCTACAGGACTATTATCCGGCCATCTTCTCGCTTGATTTCATCTTGAGGAGGGGTGCCATCCCTTGAATTATTCAACTCCTGCCCCCACAGGCCGAGATCGGTCTGTTATCCCATCCCAGCCTGCCCCCGACAGCCTGCTTGTGTGTGTGCATTAGCATACCCACGATGAGGCTGAAATTGCCTGCCAAGGGCGACGATTCTGCCAACGCTTGGAAGTGCAATATGCAAGTTACTGCATCGGGACGAACTATTGAATAACCACGCCAGGCACGACCACCCGTTGGATCGCGGAACCTGGGTAGATGTGCACATTGTGTGACTGGCGCCGTGATATCTGCGCTTCCCTGCGTTCAGGGCATCTTCACGGATCCTGGTAGCCGTCGAGAAGAGCCAAAATACGAGATGAGACGGGAGGCAAGCGCCCAGCAGCATCTTCGCAGCAGGCTGGGCTGGGCTGCCTCGAAGCACTGGACAGGACAATCACGGAATATTCCTAGTTGCATGCCAGAAGGCAGTGGGGTCGCAGGATCATCGGGCTCGCTGCTGTTGGGACACTCCGCAGAGCCTCAATAGTTCATATGTGCGTTTAAGACATGGTGGACTTAATAGACTAAGTTTGAAAAGGTTGGAGGAGTTCGGACGAAAGACGATCCATTCTTATGTTGCAATATGAACAGCTTACTTTGAGCACCAGGCTAGTTAGGCATGTGTGTAGTACCCAGCCGCCTGGGCTTGCGGGGAACTGAGTGTCGTCAGCGGCTCAAAAGCTTCTTTCCCACCATCCAAGCATTGCCCAGGTGCCCCGCAGTTGAAGAACGGTTGTCCCTGTCACCGCTCTCCCCCCAGGGCTTACATGTTCTATATACACAGTGTGTTGTTGTCCATGCTGCAGTACAAACTTCCATTCCACACCATCTCCGCATCACTTGTGACTGTTTTCCACCCCTCGATGTTGTAGTACAAGGCGGACTTGGAGTTCTGACGTGGCAAACTACACGACGACGTCAATCTGTGTCGAGGCATACTGAAGTGGTACAAAGCCCTACCTCAAAAAGCCCATCTTTACAACCAGTCGAAGCCTTACTCACGGAATTTTGCATAGAACAACCTTCTACGGTGTCACTTCGTACATGGTCTCCTAACAAGTAGATGTATTTGTACTATTCCGGTATATACCAATGCTCTCGATGGTTGCTTAAGGAGGGCATGTACCTGGTGAATCAAGTACATGCCGCATAACCGCGCAACACGTAAGGCAACTAGGTAGAAAGAGTCATTGGCCAGGCATCGATGTAAGAAAAAAAAAACAGCGCTGTAGGACAGGAAGTGGCGTACATCAGGCAGTTAGTGCATGTGTGACATTTTCATCTGTCTTGGCCGCTTCCGCCCAGGGTCAGCAGGTGCACCACTGTCTCTCTGATCCAGGGCTGACTCGATCCAAATCCAGTAGAAAGTGCTCTTGACAAGTGAGTAATCCTCGTACGGGATCTACCAAAGGCTGGGCAAAAAGATCTTCTGCAGGCTGGCTCTTGTTGGGTACAGTTTACAGTTGCCCCCGGTAGTGCCCGTCGATTCGCCACCCTTTGCATCCAACCAGGCATTGCTAGGCAGCCAGTGCCGGCGTACGTAAGTATCACGAGGCTCTTTGGCTGACTCTCTGCCGCAGAAATTGGTAAGATCTCTTTAAGTATTTAAGCCCGCTTGGAAACTGTGGTTTTTTCCCTCTTACAACTGTCTTCTAACCACCGCTTCCTACTTTTCCAGGTTGTTCAAACGGCTCATTGGAGGTGGGCACTGGGATCTGGCAGAGAGCAAAGTCCAAGACATCTAGACTGTCTTGACCAGGGCCTCACGAGATGGATTTCAAGTCCATCCTCGGCAAGCAGCTGCACAATGGCGCATTCAGCTCGAACATGACTGCGGCCAACATGAGTGGGGGCATGCCTGGCCTGGAAGGCATCATCACCCTCCTGGGCAGTCGCAACCCCCTGGTCCAGCTCTTCATGGTATTACACCAGATGGTCGGCTCGCGCATAGGAATCGACCCAACCATGATCCTGACCCTGGTCGGGTTCGCCTGGGCAGCAAATAGAATATGGCGCCAGTTCTTCATGGTCATCTACCGGTTCATCGCCGAGTACCTGATGGCCAGCATCCACGTGTCCAGCGGCGACGAGATCTACCTGCACATGATCAAGTGGCTGGCCTCCCAGCCCAAGCTCGTCAACTCACGCTCCCTCACCGCAGAGACCCTCTCCAAGACCGCCTGGGAGGAAGAAGACGAGGCCGACGTCCTGGCCACCAGGATCTCGCCCGACGGCGAGGGAGTCTACCTAAACTTCTCCAACCAGGAGGCCAAGATGCCCCCTCGCTTCGTGCCCGCCCTGGGCGTCCACGGCTTCTGGTTCGAGGGCAACTACTTCCGGCTGCACCGCAAGCAGGAGTCCTTCTTCGAGGATAGCGGCAGCGGGGGCCAGACCTTCAAGGACAAGGAGAACCTCGTCATCTCGTGCCTGGGCCGCTCCCCGGAGCCCATCAAGCGCCTGCTGCGCCACGCGAAGGAGTCCTACTACAACGACCACTACGCAAAGACCATTGTCAAGCGGCCCTCTCCCATGAACATGCGCCGGTACGGCGGCCGCCACGCCTGGGCCCAGGTGGCTAATCGCCCCGTGCGCCCCATGAAGACGGTCGTGCTCGACGCGAGGCAGAAGGTCCAGCTCCTGGCCGATGTCAACGAGTACCTGCACCCTGCCACGCCGCGGTGGTACGCTAACCGCGGTATCCCACTCAGACGAGGCTATCTCTTCCACGGCCCGCCTGGGACGGGCAAGACATCGCTGTCTTTTGCGCTGGCCGGGGTTTTCGGCCTTGACATATACGTTATTAGTCTCTTGGAGCCATCGCTCACAGAGGAGGACCTGCTGGCTCTGTTCAACTCTCTGCCACGAAGATGCGTCATCCTGTTGGAGGACATCGACACTGCCGGCTTGGCACGCCCGAAGGAAGAGCAAGATCAGGACGTGGAGGCAGACGGCGAGGGCAAGGAAGGCACCAAGGAAAAAGGCGGCAGGGGTCGCAAGGGTGGCCGTCCCAACGGCACGAGTGGTGGCGACAGCAACGGAGACGGCGGCATGAACGACTGGAAGGTAGCCGACCTCGCCCGCGAGCTGAAGAAGCAGGGCGGGCCCGACGAGAAGAAGGGCATCAGCCTGTCAGGGCTTCTGAACGCCATCGACGGCGTCGCCTCGCACGAGGGCCGCGTGCTCATCATGACCACCAACAAGCCAGAAGCTCTCGACGACGCCCTGATTCGGCCTGGCCGCGTCGACCTGCAGGTGGCATTCACGAACGCGACACAGGAGCAGGCGCGGGAGCTCTTCGAGCGCATGTACGAGGCGGATTCGAAGCGCAAGCCTGCCACCGCACCGCAGCCGCCCGTAATGAACGGGAAGCAAGAAGCCAACGGTCATGCTATCGAGAATCCCGAGAAGCCCGAGAAGACGGAGCCGGACCACCGCCCAAACGGGGTGGTCAACGGCGGCGCCGCGGGAGGTACCATCTCGAGCGAAGCGCTCGACGACCACCGGCTCGAGATCACGATCGAGGAGCTCCGGGTGGTGGCCGGCGAGTTCGCGGCCAAAATTCCCGACGGGTTCTCGCCCGCGGAGCTGCAGGGGTTCCTGCTCAAGAGGAAAAAGGATCCGCGCAGGGCGCTTGCTGAGGCGGACCATTGGGTTGAGGCCATGACGAGGCAGAAGGCGAGCAGGACTAAGGTGTTGCGGGTGCAGTAAAAGAAGAAAACATCTTTACCCTTTCATACTTAGCTTTCTCTGTTCGCGGTGGTGGTGGTGATGGTGACGATGGTTAATATTTCATGCCCCTTTACAAGACCGCTGAAACGGGGTGCGACGTGGAATTTTGCACTCGGACAGAATGGCTGGTGTATTTGCATAATTAGAAGGTTTCATGAGTCACGAGGGAACGAGTACACACTGAGAGACAATCTGCATGCAACGATTCAGGGCTCTCTATGTGAGGCGTTTGGTGGTTTAGCGACTTGCAATCATAAAGGTGGTTTTCCCTTCACAGAATGATAATTGGGTTTCCTGCTTCACTGTTATTGGCCAATTAACTAATTACAAGAGATGGGATTGATGATGTAGCAGAATGACAATGTGGTTCATCATGCTCCCATACTTCGCTACTACTGTAACTCAATGCCATTAGTATCTTTCCTCAACTCTTCTGGACGATGTGATAAACACGAAAAGACTTCCTTCGGGTCACGAAAGAGAGAGAGCGAACGGTGTACTTCCTTTGACGTGATGAATTGGGAGTACACACCAGCGAATCAATAGCTTTCTGTCTGTAGTGGGTATCAATGTGGGTAAGAACAACATTACATCCGCCCAGCCGTTCCATTGCTCCCAATCTCTTCTACTGCGGATCTCAGCCATCCACATCGTCGGCATCTAGGTCCTGCTCCTCGTCTTCATCCTCGTCATAGTCGGTTTGGAATGCATGGTAGTCTGTCTGCTCGGCCATCTCATCGTCCTCGTCATCCTCCCCATAGTCTTCTCCCTCTTCGAGATCCTCGTCTTCATCCCCTTCGTCCTCATCATACTCGCTGCCGTCCTCAAAGTCCGTCGGCAGACCGTCCACGATGCCTGTCTCGTCTCCGTCCTCAGGCTCCTGGTCCTCCTCCAGGGCGGTCTCGTCCCCATCTCCCTCTTGCGACTGCGACGGCCCGCCAGCCCGGCCCAACCTCCCGAGGCCCACCTTGACCCTCCTTCCTGGGAAATGGTATGAGGTGCGTTTGTTGTGTCGTTGCCTACCGATACCCTTGTACTTCTTGCCGCGGATGAGCTCGAGCTCCTTCTCCGTCAGTTTCAGGTCGGGCGTGGGGATCGCGATGCTCCTAGTTGCGTCTGGGTCCGGGCTGTCATCTCGTGCCTGCAGAGCCTGCTCGAAGTCGCTGTCCTTGAGAACCCTCCCGAACTGGATCGCCCTCATCTTGCACTTCATGATGGCCCTCGCTTTCGCCCACAGCCCGCGATGGAACCAGCCGCTGCCCTCGATGTCGCAAACAGGTCGTACAGGCGCATCTGCAAAAAGCTTGGCCAGTAAAGGGTCGGTGATATCGCACACCTGCCAGACCTTGCCGTCATCGGCGTAGTTCTTGCCATCGAACAGGTGAGTGTCGGTGTATTCGTCGGTGGTCGCTTTTACCGACGAGATGTCACGCTTGCGCAGCTCCTGCCACATCTCGCCCATCTCGCCGACCTGTAGCCGCCGCAACCGGAAGATGAGGCACTGATATATGCGACTTGAGGAGTCTTTGCGGGGGTCATATCCGTATCGGCAGAGGGCGTCACGCCAGGGTCCGCCTTTGAACTGGTAGCCCGCGTACTGGATGGCATTCTTGAGTAGTTGCTGTGACAGGTTCGGCGGGAAGCGTTTCTCCGGGTGTTCCGGGTCGTAGGCGAAGTCAGTCAACCTATTTATGATTGACCGACGCGTCCAGACCGGGCGCTCGTCCAAGAGAGTTCTCATTGACTTGACGATGACATCAAATAAGGGATCCCTGACTCTCGGCCTGCCCGTAGGGCCAGTGGGAATAGCGTCCTGTGTGCCGATGAAGTAGCCCACAGACTTAACCCTAGAAGTCGTGTTGACCATCTCGAAGCCTCCATCCTTAGTGTTCACCACCCTCACATAGGGATTCTGGGAGTACATGTAGTAATATGGCACGCTGATCTGTGTCATGAGAGGCGGAGCCACGATTTCTTGTTGAGGGGTCGTGTCTACACCGGGCTTCATGGAGAATTGGCGGAACTTGGAGACTGCAGAATTCTTGTGAGCAACAAGTCATCAAGGGGGGGGGGGCAATCGGAAACTTACCATCACCAGATAATATCTTATCTGAAAACTCGTTCATGAAGTCATTGTTCTTCATGGAGTAGTTAAAGTCGGCCATGCCTCTGTAACGGTGGGTATGCTTTATGACACCGACTGCTTCTGCCTGATAGCGGTCAACGTTATCCTGAAGCTTCCGCCTCAGAATTTTGGGCTCGTCAAGTCTGGACTCTGAGCGCAAGCTTTCGGGTCCTCGCCCGGTAGCCTCAGCAGGTTGGTCGGCCTCTCCCTGCCATGGTCCATTGCTGCCCCTCTTTCGCTTCCGGCCAGTCCGCTTTGGGACTGTTATTTTGAAGAGAACATTGTGAGATGATGCATAATGAGACATCATTGGCCTTGAAGCAGGATCTTGGGGTTGTAGATACAGAGGCACAGAGAGTTGGGGCCTGGAAGGATCCAATACCTGGGGTGAAGGTTAGATTATTCAATGACTGTGGGTGTGAGGGATGTGGTGCGATCTCACTGCTGGGAATTGCGGGTTTGTACCGAATGTCTCCATGCCCTTGTCAAGATTTTGGATCAGGAAAGGATGCTCGACGGCCGCAACGGTCCGTGAGGGTATCTTGAAAGCGGGAGCCTGAGGTTGTTGGCCATCCGAGACGGAGGATTCGGAGGGGGATGCAGCACTCAAGAGCGCATCGGAATCCTCGACGTCATTCATGTCTGCGAATGACATGTTGTGTGTTGCTTGTTGCAGCGGGCTGAGCAGTCTATCAACTCAGATGGCGGATGAGGGAACTTGTCTGTTAGTGGTGCTGCGTACCAACATTTGAAAGTGAAAGATGCTAGCCCGCGCTTGGCTAGAGGTTAAAAACGTTGGCTCATTCACTCGGGCAACAAGATGGCATGGGTACCACCACATAACAATGTCTGATTGAGAAACAGCAAGTCCCTCGAAGACGGCTCTAGTGTTGCAGCCTGTCTATCAGTGGATGGGTGAGTGAGTCTTCGCGATGTTGACAATGGAGACCCGTGGCTCGCAGCTGGCAACCAGATGTCAGAGACTGAGAGGCCGGACGCTCGATGGAACTAGAGGTCGGGATGGGCCCTGCAGGCGCAGGAGGAGCGGGCCCGGAGCATCGACCCAAGCTTCCCGCGCCCTCTCGAAACAGATCTGCCCTTCTTTTACCTGGGAGATGGTCACCAATCACTCACGGCTTGGTACTACACGGCAGGGCACTGCATGGCAACAGCATGGATCAGGTCTCAGAGACCATCCAAAACAGCCGCACGCCTCGTGCCTCGTGCCTCGTGCCTCGTGCCTCGTGCCTCATATGGTTGAGCAACCCCGGCTATTGAGGGTCTTGGGGTCGATGACGTCCTCAGGCAATGTAAATCTAAGTGTACTGTGTACCTACCTAATAGCCAGACATCAAGAGCATGAAATATGGGCAATAGACAGGACTAGCTTCGGCAGTCCCAGGCAGGCCTTGAGGTACTGTAATGTCGAGTGACCCTGAGCGTCCCCAAACTCGTTACTCGCTCGGGTGTTTTGGTTGATGTGGGCCAAATTTCGCCCGCCTTGCTTGTTCGCAAAGCCATGCGGCCCTACTGTAATGAGGGCCTATCCACCCAGCACCAAGTGTTACGGTTAGTGTACGCGAATATGTACAACTAATAGTTCATGTGCGTTGAAACAAAGCTGCAGCCTGTGGACTGCGGACGAGTGCCGTGCCTTGCGCATCATGCACAGCAACTAACTAGGTGGCTATTTAGCGGGAGATCAGCTTGGGTCAGCTCTGGGCCAGCCGCTGACGGACATTTGTTGTCCTTGCCGTCTGCGAAGAGCCCCGCAGTCCCAAATTCACGGGTGGTGGCTCCAACTGCAGGGCTCTAATTGCGGGCGACCAGTGGGGCTCCAGGTCCCGCCCTGACCACCGCAGAGCTGGATGAGCACTAGGTGAGGTCAGAGTGGCCCGGTTAGGTGCCGGCAGCCCCAGTGGGCAAGCCGCCAGGCTGGCAGACAAAGCAGCGATGTGTCGTGCCCAAGACTTGCGAGATAACTGCACATGCAACCAACCAAACTCAATCCCATGCACCCACACGCCTCGGAGCTCCAACTACCTGGGAGGGCACTCGGCCGCAAGCTCTCTGCCACCTACCGTCTGCCGCACCGTTTCGACCCGCACCGCAGCGCACCGCAACCCAGGCTCTAGCGCCTACCGTGTCTCCGACCCCAAACCCAAAGCCAAACCTTCCCGATTCCCACCCTCTCGAATCGTGGAATTGCGGATTGCCATCCTCGAACTCACTCTTTCTCTCCATCGTGCTCTGACTGCTACGCTTCATCGTCGAGTCTCACTCTGGATACAGGCTCCTGATCCAGGCTTGATGGGCCTCGTCCAAATATCACGGATGCCCTCCACCAAAGAACCCAAAGACGCCGACGGCTCATCCCCCTCAAACGGTAAATAAGTACCTGCCTATCATCACCCTGACGCACCTCCGATCCTCCTCCCTCAACTCACCTGCACGCCTGCCTGTGCCTCAACATCGAATACTGTGTACAACCAGCACCAGCACCAGCGACCGAGCCAGCCAGCCAGCCAGCAACTCAGCCCAGCCAGCCTCCCAAGCCTCTGCCTCTCCTCCTGACTGACTGACTACGTCGTCTGCATCCTCTTGCATCTGCTCTGCATCTGCATCTGCATCTGCCCTGTTCTGCGCTCCTCTCACGGCCGTCCCCAGCCCATCCCGTCCGCCCTCCAACCCCATCTACTGGTTCGCTGGCTGTGCCTAATAAACCCTATTGTCACCTCCAAGCTTCCCTGCTCTTCCCTTCAACCACTCGGCAAACCCCTGTCCGGCCCCCTTTTGAGCCAGCACCCTGCCCCCAAGGTTGTTCTCCAGCCCTCCTCACCTTTACCTAAGCTTCCCATCGTCTCGCCATCCCGACATCCTCACCACCCACCCACCTCCCACCTCGGGACCCGCCAAGCGCATCAGTCTGACCTGCCGTCTGGCGAATTGGTTTGCGCCTTGCCCTCACCTGCTGCCGCTCTGTTGCCAATCACCCTCCCTCTCCTCCGGATCACCCAGCGAGACTGGCTTAGACGTGGACCACGACCCCATTGATCTGTCGTCAGCGCCTACTGCCGTTCCCCCTGCCATTCCCGCGAGGCTGAACAGGTAGATAGATCTTCAACATTTGTCCTCTCTCTCCCCCGCATCACTCCCACACCTCTCACATAATATCACACACACACACACACCCACACCCACACAAGCACGTACTGCCTGGGCTCTCCCCCAAGGTTCTGGGACCAGCCACACGCGGTCCCTCCCGCGTATTTGCGCTGAGCCGTTGCCCTCCCGCCATCCTCGGAGCTTGTCTCCTGCCCCCCTCAGGCCCCGCCATTGCCTCTCAGCTGGCCATTGCTGACTCCCTCACCACAGAGAAGCACCTTTCTTCGAAGATGAAGCGCTTCAGTCAAAGAGTCGTAAGTTTCATCCTCTCTTCCATCAGCGATTTCCCAATGGTCCGACCCTCGCCCGGCCTCTGCTAACGCTCGGCTCGCAACCTCCCACAGCTGTCGCGCGGGAAAGACTCCAGCAAATCATCAAAGAAGAAGGACTCCAAAGACGGCACAGCCTCCCCCAACAGCTCGGCATCGAGGGACGGTTCCAACCAGTCTCCCACGCTCACGCCCTCGTCCTCCGCGTCGAACCTTCCCGACACTCGAAACAAGCCTCTCCCTCCTAACAGCGCTGGAGCACATGGGCAAGAGCAGGGCATCCCAGGGCAGTCACCCTTGAGCAACATGAGCTCTGCCTCGGGATCTGGGTCCTTTGGCGGCTCCTCTCAGGCTGCCAATGGCGGAGGCACGCCCCAGCGCACCGGCGGTCTGCCCCCCACGGTCATCATCAGCCCCAGTGCTCCCCATGTCCCTCCGCCCGGTGCGGCCGAGACCATGCCGCACGATCTGGCGCCTCCGAAGGCTGGCCAAAAGTCCCTGATGTTCGACCGTCTGCAACAGACTCCGAAGGACGTGCCTGAGGGCTTGAGGACCCCGAAGCGGCAGCACTCGTCTCGATTCGATATCTCGGCGCATCGCGAGCTAGAAAAGCTTCCTGGGTTTCACGAGGTGCCGCCTAACCGGCGACAGGAGCTGTTCATGCAGAAGATCGACCAGTGTAATGTCATTTTTGACTTTAACGATGCCAGTGGCGACATGAAATCTAAGGAGATCAAACGCCTTGCGCTCCACGAATTGCTCGACTACGTTGCCAACAACCGCCAGGTCATCACTGAGCCCATGTACCCGCGAGTTGTCGAGATGTTCGCCAAGAACCTGTTCCGCCCGTTGCCCCCGCCAATGAACCCATCAGGAGAAGCCTTCGACCCTGAGGAGGATGAGCCCGTGCTGGAGGTTGCTTGGCCTCACATTCAAGTCGTCTACGAGTTCTTCCTGCGTTTCATCGAGAGCCAGGATTTCAACACCAACATCGCCAAGGCCTACATTGATCACAGTTTCGTTCTCCGACTGCTCGAGCTCTTTGATTCTGAAGACCCACGTGAGCGCGATTTCCTCAAGACAACGCTGCACAGGATCTACGGGAAGTTCCTCAACCTTCGAAGCTTCATTCGACGGTCCATCAACAATGTCTTCTTCCATTTTGTGTACGAGACGGAAAGGTTCAACGGTGTGGCCGAACTACTCGAAATTCTGGGGTCCATTATCAATGGATTCGCACTGCCCTTGAAGGAGGAACACAAATTGTTCCTTACACGCACGCTGATACCTTTGCACAAGGCAAAGAGCCTCAGCATGTACCACCCACAGCTTGCGTATTGCATCGTTCAGTTCTTGGAGAAGGATGCGTCTCTTACGGAAGAGGTCAGTCTCCAAACCCCAGCCGCGTGCAGTTCAATCTCTAATTGTGTTCTAGGTGGTGCTTGGTCTCCTACGCTATTGGCCAAAGGTAAACAGCACCAAGGAGGTCATGTTTTTGAATGAAGTAGAGGACATCTTCGAAGTTATGGACCCGGCGGAGTTCGCCAAGGTCCAGGAACCGCTGTTCCACCAGCTTGCCAAATCGGTGGCAAGTCCACATTTCCAAGTCGCAGAGCGTGCCCTCTACTTCTGGAACAACGAGTACTTCTGCAACCTGGTTAGCGATAACGTCGAGATCATCCTTCCCATCATGTTCGCCCCGCTTTATGAGAACTCGAAGGGCCACTGGAATAGGTAAGATCCACGTGTTGAAAATCTGGTGCGCGCATTACTGACACCGTGCCAGGACTATTCACGGGATGGTTTATAATGCCATGAAACTCTTTATGGAGATTAACCCGCAACTATTCGATGATTGCTCGCAGGAGTACACGGAGCAGCAGAACAGCGCGCCGGCTAGGGAGCAGCAGCGAGAGAGGAAATGGGCGGCCATTCAAGAATTGGCCAACAAACAAAAGGCTAATGGGTCAGCGGCACCCCAAGATGAGCAGACGGAAGAGACTGACGGCACAGAAGATAACCAGAAGCGGCTCGACTCGCTGAACCTGCAAGACGGAGACCGAAGAGATCGGCGGCCGGGCACGCACGAGAGGCAGAGCTCAGCGGGGTCGTCAAGAAGCGGGCGATAACCTGAGACCATTGTGTCCTGCCTCAGCCGTGCGCCAGACCGGATCAGGCCCAGGGTAGCATATGGACATCGATCATGTGGAGGGACTGCCAGCGGGTAATGACAAAGCCCGGTTTCTAGCATTCTTTGCAAAACTATTGCCAGAACTTCTCTTGAGCATCTGCGGATCTAACTGGAGAAGGAACTAGGGGCTCAGAGCAGGCATATGCGACCCAATGGCCTTGGCTGAACTTGTTGGTTTCTGTTGGCAGGACCAGACAAACTCGCGCTCGCTGGCGCTGCTTCTCACTTTTCAATTAGAAAACACGAGCTGTCAAAGAGAGGCTGTTCGAGTACTCTAGCGGATTTTTGGTTTGCTGTGGATTTGGTAGACCAACTAGCATTAGGAGACGTCTGTGGCAACGAATGACCGGATGGTACAGGCAAGGGGAGCCGAGCTCTCTTTACTCATTTGCCAGGGGCCGGTCGTGCGTTGCCCCCGCTGGGCAGGAGGATTTGCGGGATGGAGAGGGGGATGAAAACATGGCAAGAGGCCACCTTTCGAGGGGAGATTTTTAACTGTACGAATTTTTAGTCAACAAAGCTTCTGCAAAACCACCTCTAGGGCAAAAAGACGGGACATACTGGCGTGTCGGCGTACCGATATCGTGGTTTTGGGGAGGGGGGACGAACGAAACAACGCTTACAAAAGAAGGAAGCCTCCTTTTTTCACAACCTCTTTCTCTTCTATTGAATCTGTTTGACCTTTCTTCTTGTCTACATACTGTTTATTACGACAGCGACGATGCGAGGTAGAAGCATGTCAGTTTTCTCAGCCATGCTGTGACGTTGCCACATGTCTTCGCGTTGCATGCTATGTACTTTGATATTCACTTTGATGAGGATGAGTCGGAGTTGGACATCGTCGTGACATGTTCCTGCCTCGGTAGTCCTCCCTTAAGCCCTTGCGGCGCATTCAAAGCGCAGCACTGCTACAAAACACGCTTTCTACGATTGGCATTCCACCGTTCTCGGAATGCTATCATCCATCCAGCACAGATCATCCAACGATTCGTCCTGGCCCTGAGGATTGATCATCACCATCCTCTTCCCCTGCCGTATCCGCCGCCCCTGCCACGGTAACCGCCGCCGCCGTTCCCGCCCCTGCCATACTGGAACCCACCTGACTGCGGCTGCTGGTGCTGTTCTGGATGTCCCTGGGGAGGATAAGGTGGAGGCGGAGGCGCCCACCCGCCGCCCCACTGTCCTGGGGGAGACGGTCCCGGGACAGGCGGGAACCAGCCCTGGGGTGGTTGTTGTTGTTGCGGACCGTGGTTGCCTGCTATGGGTGGTGGAGGCGGAGGAGGCCACTGGCCTTGATAATGCGGCGGAGGGGGCGGAGGGGGAACAGCTGCATTCCACGAGTTGAACCTGCTAGGCTGCGGTGGAGGTGGTGGTGCCCCCGGGGGAAAGTTTGGATGGGGGTACGGGCCTGAAGGAGGTGGTGGCGGTGGCGGTTGCGAATTCGGCGGTACAAAGCCTTTTGGGGGTCCGTAACCCGCTCCATGCGGGTTTTGGGCTGAGAGCACTGGTTGTGGTGAGTAGGAATCGCGCGAGGGTGACCTCGGTCTGTCTCTGCCGTTCTGGCCGCGGCGTGGTGACCGGGAACGAGACATGGAGCGAGAATAGCTTCGTGGCCGCCGTGGGCTGCGGCTCCCCCTTCTTGGGCGGCTGCGAGATCGTGACGCGCTGCTCCAGCTCCTACTACGCGAGCGCGAGAGCCGGCGTCTTTTGGTGGCCGGATGTGAGGAGTCTCGTCTTGACGAGCGCCGTCGGCTGGGACTCCGCGACCGACTGCTTGAGCGCGAGGAGCCTCGTCGACCCCTCTGCTCGTTATCTATGTCCATTCCGTCTCCCTTGTGCCGCGTTGCCCTCATCTTCTCACAGAAATTCCTGGACCAGCCGTAGTAAGTCTCGCCGCCGACAACATCCCCTAGCTCGTCGCGCTCAATGAACTCGCCCATCTGGCTGACATCGACTGTCGAATCACCGTCCATATGTGCGTCTTTGGCGTATATCTTGTCGACATCGCCCAGCAGCTTCTTGACTGCGTCGATGAGGTTCTTGTCGGCTGGTCCGCCTGCCAGCTGGAGCGGCTTGATCATGTTCGGGTTCATAGGTCTCGTGGAGTTTGGCTCAATGACAGGGAGCCAATTGGCGGCGGGAAGGTCGTACCAGGGCGTTGATGGGTCGCCGTGCATGGACGGCAGTATGAAAGGCGCTTCTCGTACTTTCGAGCCTGCCTGTGCCTTGTTTGCGACATCCCCACCATTCGCTTCAGAGCCGTCCGATTTTAGCCCCTCTTCGACGGCAGCGCGTAAGGAGTCCAGCACTGAGGTCGAGAAGTAAGACTTCTTCTCCCACAACTGGAGCAGGTTATGTAACTTGTTTGTGTGCTTTGGCGCATTTGAGAAGGAGGCGGCGCCTTTGAGCAAGGCAGGGAGGTGTGGCGCGATCTTGTCGAAGAATTCTTGATTGCGTGTCCGAAATTTAACGTGGAACAGCACGTCGTTCAGGACGTAGAGCACATGCAGCCTCCTCCGCTTCGACGAAGGGCCAGGCGCCTTTTGCGCCGCGCCGCTGGGGGAAGAGGCGGCGAGGGCGACCAAGTATTTCCCAAAGGCGACCGCGCGGGCAGGAGAGGGGACCAGACGCTGGAGGATCCATTGCTTGCATTTCTGTTGCCGGCGAAAGAGAATATAAGCAAATGTTTAGCCGGGGCTCAAAGGCTCATGTCAAAAACGGAGTGGCGTGTGTGTTCCAAACCTGAACGTTGGTTGGTGAGCACTTGGCGACGGCTGCGTTGAGCAGGCCATGGAACTGCTCGATCTCGTCGCGAGAACACGACGCAAGGCCGGCGTCTGCATCTGCCTTGAGGAGGGAGGCAAGAAGGGAGGCTTTGGCGATGGCGAGCTGTGCAGCCGCCATATTGACTGGGTAGCCCTTGGCGGTGAGCACGGGCGTTCTGGAACGGTGTCGCGCCCTTCAAGGTATCATGGGAACATTCTCGAGAAGAAGGGAATGATCTGACAAAGTGACGTGGAAGGAACCGGGGATGATTGAACCGACTGTAGGTGGAGGGTGTGCGAAGCCAGATTGGAGACCAGGGGGGAGCTAGAGGAAAGTTCCGATCAAGATGCACTAGAATTGGAGCTGGCCAGGGCAGGGGCAGGCTAGGCCGCAGGGCTGGGCCCGCCCGTCCGTGGATTGGAGATTGTGCCGACTCGGGCCCGATGCGACAAACAGTCACGTCAGATGCAGACCATTGTTGCTTTGTATACATGTTCTGTCTCATTGGTAAGGCCCCTTGTGTTTCGCAGTGGAGATTTGAAGGTTATTAATATCTACAAGAAGAGACATGGCGCTGCGCACAAGATGAACTGAAGCAACAGATGCGATATCGCTGCAAAAATGGGCATGCAGGATCAAGTGGCGATTGCATTTCATTGCCGCATTTCCGATGTGCGGGCTCAGTCATAATAATGTACATGCGCCAGAAGGCGCCAGTCGCCTAAATTGCAATGACTTGCTGGGCCTCTCCGGCCTCCAAAAAGACACTCTCCGCTAACCCAGAATCCTCCGGCTCGCTATACATCTTGCCGGTGTTCGCGCGTGAGATCGTCGGTGGGTGGGCAGGGTCAGGCAACGGATCACCTGTCACCTCCTGTATGCCATATAAGCTGTTGTCCTCGAAGGCTAAGAAAAGCGGTCCCCTTTCGGGCTCCTGAACGGTTTAGAGCTCTCGTACTTGCTCTTGCCATAGAGCCGGTTGTACTCTTTGTCAGACAGAGACTCGGTCGGCGTCACGTCTTTAGCTGCCTGCTCTAGGCTCGGATGGAAGGCATGGTCGACGCGGTCCTCATCCTGTCTCGGGCGCTGACTCTGATCATCGGTCCGGGATCGGGTGCCTCCCATGGCCGAGGCGGAACCGGGGTGAGACGGGACGTTCTGGGAATACTCGAGGGACTCGATCATGGACTTCTTCTTGCGCTGCTCCTCGAGGCGGGCCTGACGGTCGGCGTTGATGCTTCGCTTGGCGACTACGTATGCGCCGGCGCCGGCTGGAGGAACGAGTTAGCTTAGTCGTCGACTGGCACGCAAGACTTGCCAAAAGACAAGATGTTTCTGTATGAGATCGTGAAAGGGTAGCAGGAGCAACCGGGTTCCCTTACCAACACAGAGAGAGCCCCAGCCCAGCCTGTGAAAATGACCTAGTCAGCATGTCCAGAGTCAATGTTTTTGCTGCGGCTGCTTGCTGACCAGAAAGACTTGACCTGTTCGGGAAACCTCGTCAGCGAAAGAGCCCATGGTGCGAAAGCAGACCTTGTGGAGTTCAGAGCAGGCGTACAGTGTTCATTTTGCAATTGAGAGTGATGAGGTGATTGAATTTATCGTTGCGCTTGCCGAGAAAGAACGGTCTGCTCGCGTGAACAGGTGTTGTCGGGCAGAAAAGAACAACAATCTGATTGACGAGGTATTGTCTATCTGGGATTTATCGGGCAAGGTGGGGTGACGTTGGGATGCGTCAAGCTGAGGAGAGCTGTTTGCTGTGCGGTTGCGTTGGCGCTGAGGGTGGGAGCCGGTGAGTTGCGAATCGAATCGGGGTCCCGTCCTCCAAAAAAAGTCGCGGGAGAGCTCCGTTAGCTCCCGCGTCTCCTTCCTGCCTGCCTGCCGTGGCGCTACTGTGTAGCTACTGCAACAACAGCTAGTGGGGCAGCAGCATGTTAGGTTTCCGGGCGTGTACCGTGCCATGGAAAGTACCGGGCAGCCTACACATGGGCCCCTATTCATCTCATGTTTGACTGGCACCTGTCTGTGTGTCTGTGCATCTACATATATAGAACTGTGTATCTACTCGGCACATGGTCCAGCAATTGCCACTACATGCTCCGTATGAGCCTATCCTGGCCTGGCTGCTGCTGTTCAGCCCTTCAGCCTAATGGATCAAGCCGTTGGAGGCCCACCCTGATTATTATTCGGGCGGGCCCAGAAACCCTCAGTCAGATGCAGGTTTGGCGGCCAGTCATTTTGTAGCGACATGTGTTTATTTCAATGTGCATATCCAGCAATCTAATTAGAGTCGTGGCGGGCCCCGATGCTGGCCAGGCCAACCATGTTTCAAGGCTGGTCACCAGCAACTCGGGGGAGTGAGATATGGCCATCGGGGACCACCTTGGAATAATACCCACCGAATCTGTATTGTGTAGGCCGCACCTCTCAGACTCACTGACATGCTCCCACAGAAACGGCCGGCGGGGCCTCGAGCTAGGCCAGAAACATGTCTAAACATAGAAAAGACATGGCACGGCCGCAGCGACCAGGCCCATAGGAGAAGCCATGTACCTGCATCTGGCCTTTTATCACGCTGCCCAGCTGGGTGGGTGAGCATGACTGGTGTGATTGTTAGACTACCGCTGTGCTTGTTAGAGAGGAGAGACACACGGGCTGGGCGGGCCTGTGACGCAATCCCCCAAGGCCAGCCCCAAAGCACCGCCCGGCTGGCCCCATCCGGATGCCTCGATTACCTTAGAGAGCTCTCGTACTGACTGGCAGACTGGAGGGAGACTGCTTACCTGCAGACCTGCAGAAAGAAACGGTTCTCCTCTGCAGGGAGGGTACACGTGCACACCGTACGCGCATGAAAGGGACCCGGTAGCGTTGGGCAAATCCAGGCACACACACCAGCCAGACTGCCAGCCCACCAAGATCCCAACCACCCACAACCTTGCTCGCCCAGTCAGGAGGGTGGCCACTGGAGGTACCTCGGACGGGTACCTAGTCAGCTAGTCTGGAGTCTGCATGCCTACGTACATTAGGTGGTACGGAGCACATACCAGCATCGCATCTTAATACACAGAGTGGTATCTATACTCGCGCCTGCTCAAAGTCCAGCCTACCCAGTGCGCCTGGAGCCAACAGCCCCCTTTTCCCCTCTTGGACCCTCGCAAAAGACAACAACAAGAGCAACAACAACAGCCACGCTGCCTGGCCTCCCAAGTGCATGTTTATTCCTCCGAGTCACTGCTCAATCTTGGAGTGATGGGCGCCCCAAGACCCAGAGCCCGAGTCCAAAGCCCACGCCCAACCCCAACCACGACGAGCCCACTCCCACTCCCACGCCCAAGCCCGCGCCCGCGCCCGCAAGCCCCACCATCGCAGTCACCGTCGCCGTCGCCGTCGACTTCCTCTATCCTACGTCTATTCTCTACAACATCAAGCCATGGCGGCCCCTCAAGAGGAAGGAGGGCCTGATGAAACCTCCATCGTGAGTCCTGCAGTTCTGATGCCCTGGGCATGTCCAAGGGGGGCATCCCCGTCCTTCCTGTCGTCTTCAGGCCCGGCCTCATACGGATGACTGACAACCGACTACAGAAACCCGTCTCCTCCCTCCGTTCGCGTTTCGAGAACATGGGCAAGGCTGGTGACCAGCCCCAACCGCAACAAACACAGCCAGCACAACCCTCGAGCCGGAATGCCTCCCCAGGGCCGCGCCCCGACAAGCCGCGAGACACGAATGCGATCAACAAGGAGCCACCTCCCATACCCAAGAACAAGCCTGGTCTTGCCCCCCCTCTCGCCAAAGAGAACGGCGTCCCATGCTCTCCTGCACGCAGTGCGTTCCCTCCGCCGCCGCTCACTCCCCGCCCTGTCCAAGCTCCCGCCCTCACCGTGGAACCGCCACAGTCCCCTCCCAAAGGCCGACATTTAAACATAGCCGTGAACGACCAGCCCAGTTTCCTAAACTCGGACGATGTCATCAAACCCGCCACCTCGCCGGCGGTGCCGGGCAAGAACTTCAAGATCCCAAGCCGCTCGCGCACACCCAACTTGGACCCTCGGAGATCGCCAAAAGTAGTCGCCTTTAAACCTCCTTCGCCGCCTCCTCCTCGACGGTCCGCTGAACTTCGACGACAGCGCGAGGCCGACCCTGTGCCCCCGCCTACCAACCGCTCTGGGAAGGCACTCATCAAGTCTAGGAATTCTTGGACGGCAGACAGTGCCATGGAGCCGAGGAAGAATATGCCCGACAAAGTATCGCCCTTCAGCAGCCCTCCGACGAGTGGCTCTGCCAGCGCCGAAGGCTCGCCGCCATCACTGCCACAACGGCCACGCCCGCCGAGGGAGCCCGCTGCCGCGGCAAAGACCATCCAGGTTGGATTCGATCCGCCGCCGCTTCATCCGTCCATAGCAAGCAAGAGGAGGGACCGAGAGCAGGAGATGATGGATGGATCCACAAAGGGCCAGCTCACTCCAGATGTTACCGGGGAAGCGCGGCCGACACTGCCTAGCAGACCGCTAAGTGTAACAATGGAGAAGTCAGGGCCTCCACCTGAGAAAATACCACCTCCTAGACCTCCGCGGCCAGGAGTACCGGCTTCTAGTCAAGCATTGGTCCCGGCAGCAAACCAAAAGCGCACAGTCTCGACGCCTGTGGCGCAGCACCAAGCTCGGTCAATGCAGGGCAGGGCAAACACGGTATCTCACAGGGGCGCCGAAAGGGCACCCCCTGAGCCCAGGAGACCAGCAGCAGCAACTTCTCCTCCTGCGGAACCGCGCACTGCTGATTCGCAGGCTCTCGTGCTCGCCAAACCTGCCGACACAGCTGCAACCGTCAATGGGACGTACCCAGATGCTTCAAACATCAACAGGAGACCTCCTTACATGAAGCATGGACAGCCAGAAATTGTGACCAAGTCAGATGCGAGGAATTTCGATGCGTGTGGCGACCTCGTATGCACCTCGGGGCATCTTACTAGGGTGTGGAGCCTGAGGGACGGGGAACTCGTCATGAGCTTCGCGCACGGCGAGGGACTGAAGGCCACGGCTGTGAGCTTCAAGCCAGGCTTAAACGTCGACGAGGAGGGTAAGCGGCTGTGGATTGGGAATAACAACGGAGACCTGATGGAGGCGGATATCCAAACGCAAAGTGTTGTTGCCACAAAGACGGGTGCCCACCAGAGGAATGAAGTTGTCAAAATATACCGGCACTTCAATGAGTTATGGACCTTGGACGAGGCCGGGACTCTTCACGTCTGGGGCCCTTCTTCCGACGGAACGCCAGACTTGACGGGTCACCCGCACCAGTCGTACCGAGTACCCAAGGGCCACACGTTTTCAATGATCGTTGGCGATGAGCTCTGGCATGCCACGGGAAGGGAGATACGCGTTTTCCTACCGACGCTCGACGGCAAGGCTCAGTTTCAGGTGCTCCTTCGCTCATTGTTTCAAGACGCCGCTGGCGATGTTACTGCTGGCGCCATGCTCCCCTCCGACCCCAACAAGGTCTTCTTCGGCCACAGCGACGGAAAAGTCACCGTTTACTCGAAGAAAGACTACTCGTGCTTGGAAGTCCTCAGCATCAGCGCGTTCAAGATCAACTCGCTGTCAGGGAGCTGTGGCAACATATGGGCAGGCTACAGCAACGGGAAGATGGCTGTCTATGATGTGCATCAAAATCCGTGGGCTGTCAAGAAAGAGTGGCAAGCTCATAACGAACCGGTACTCAAGATCATCGCGGACCGTTCGAGCTCGTACAGACAAGAGCGGCACCAGGTCCTCTCGTTGGGTGCGGACAATATGATCAGGGTGTGGGACGGCATGCTGCAAGATGACTGGCTTGAAGCGGAAATGAAGGCCAAGGACGTGCAGTACTGCGAGTTTCAAACGCTCAAGGCCATGATAATGACATGGAATGCCGGCGCTTCTACACCAAATAGCCTACGGTACTCGGAGCAGGATTCTGTCTTCATACAGAACTTGCTGCAGGGCAGCGGCTCTCCAGATATTCTGATATTTGGGTTCCAGGAGCTCGTTGATTTGGAGGACAAGACCGCTACCGCTAAGCGATTTTTCAAATCCAAAAAGAAGGAATCGGACCAGGAGCGCATGAGCCATCAATACCGAGACTGGAGAGATTTCCTCATCAGAAGCCTAGATGATTACATGGCCGGAGATCTTTACCATCTCTTACAAACTTCTCACATGGTTGGTCTCTTTTACTGCATCTTTGTCAAGGCCGATGTCAGGGATCGCATCTCGAATCTCAGCACAGCCGAGGTCAAGCGGGGCATGGGTGGTCTACACGGCAACAAAGGTGCCATCATAGTCCGCTTCATGGTCGACGACACTTCACTGTGCTTCTTCAACTGCCATTTGGCAGCAGGACAGTCGCAAGCACAAAGCCGGAACAACGACATTGCTGCCATTCTCGAAGCCCCCATCCTACCTTCAGAACGCGATCCAAGTGTTCGCATCGACAGTTATACCGGGGGTGGTGATGGCACCATGATCATTGATCACGAGCTTGTCATACTTAACGGCGATCTCAATTACCGGATTGACACCATGAGCCGTGATACGGTGGTCATGGCGGTGAAGCAAGGCAACCTCCCCAAGCTCCTCGAGCGGGACCAGTTGCTGGTGGCGCGCCGAAGGAAACCGGACTTCAAGCTCCGCGCCTTCGAGGAGATGCCCATTACGTTCGCGCCAACGTATAAGTACGACGTAGGCACAGACAACTACGACTCGAGCGAGAAGAAGCGCAGCCCAGCGTGGTGCGATCGCCTGCTGTACCGTGGTAAAGGCAGGATACAGCAAGTCGAATACAAGAGGCATGAGGTCAGGGTGTCGGATCACAGGCCTGTCACGGGCAAGTTCAAACTTACAGTCAAGAAGATATCGCCCAAGAAGAGGACGATGGCCTGGATACAGTGTCAGCAGAGTTTCGAAGATGCGTTCGCCCAGGAGCTCATGGTTGAGAAGTAAGCACCGTCGTCCATAAACCTTCATAGTCTCATCATGTGGGAAGCTAACAAATCATTGCAGGCTGTACTACCTAACTCAGGTCATCGGATACGATACGGCAACAAGTAAAAGCCTGATCAGTGATCGATAAAGCCAACGAGATCAACCATGACGGGTTACGGGCAGGCTGACCACAGCCCTGTCATTGTGGCCTAGAAGCATCACGAGAGGAGCGACCTATTAGATGAAACGAAACGATCACGACGTCGAAGAAAGCTCTTATACCCAGACAAATGGGGGCAACGTCAACGAATTCACACAAAAAACAAGACATTGGGCACGGCGCAAGGAGGCATCAAATATCATCTTCGGTTCAAGGTCAACAAAGGTCAAGCTGTGGCAACAGCTTTCATTAACCGCGGTGCAAAGAGACAAAGAGAGAGAAGAAAAGCTTTAGATCTGTGGTCTGGCGCAATGACAAACCTGAGCGTGACTTGTTGATTAGGGTGGAAGGCGGGATTTGAGAATCTTGCCTCAGGTGATGAGGCAATTCTTCCGAGTGGGGTTCCGAGGCGATGACTTAAAGCGAGCATATCCTGATAACACAGGTCCGGAACGACGGTCTATATGGTTGTTGACTACATAATTACTATTGTGAATAACGAAGGGGGCTGCCCTTTTTGGTATTCAATCGCTGATGCTCGTCCCACTTGTATGGTGACGGAATATGCCTATGCCCCAACGGGCAAGATACTAAACGAGTCTCAAGTGTTGGCCTATGTCGAGGCGCCCACATGGCTATTAAGTGAACCAAATCAGATAAGAAGAGGAAAGCTAGCCGGGAAACCAAGAAGCTATGGCCAAGAAGAACAGAGGTTGTTTGGTGTCTGCATCCCTCCACTCAAGCACCATCACGTCGGCCGATCCTGGTACACGCGAACCTTACCACTACCCTTCGCAAGCTCCCCCTCGCTGCTCGCCGCCGCCGCCGCCCGGGTCCGGATGGCCTGGAGGGCAGGGCGGCCCCGGCGGTCGGCCAGCCCGGAGTGGATGGTAACGGGGTTCCCGCCCAGGGCTTGCTGCGGCTGGAGGGCGGGCACGGGTTTCCGCTGCGGCGGTCTTAGTAGTGCTGAGAACCTGACTCGCTTTGGTTGTGGTCCGATTTGTTGTTGTGTTTGAGTTTGTATTTGTTGTTGCTTCTGTTGTTGTCGTTGCTGCTCCTCCTCCCTCTTCCTCGCTGCCGTCAACGCCGCGCTGTCGATGATGATGGGCGTCGCGTTGCCCTTGATGTGCACGCTGTACTGCTCCAGGGACCGCCGCGCCAGGGAGGGGGCGGGCTGGGGCTGGGCTGGGGCGGCTAGGTATCCTGCTCCTCCTCCGTCCGCTTCTCTTTTCTTGTTGCTCTCGAAGGAGCGGGCTACCGAGGGGCGCCGGTGGCTGCTGCTCACGTCGGAGGGCTCACGGTCGTGGGAGGCCCTGCTGGTGGCGTCTGAGCTGCGCCGCCGTTTGGGGTGGTGGTGGATCGTCGTGGTGGTTGTGGCGGATATTGACCTGGACGAGGGGGACCGGCGCCGTCGGTGTCGTCGGCAGCAGAAAAAGTATATACCGGCTATTAAGATGGGCAGGGCTGCGCTCCCGCCTATTGAGATTCCCAGGATGGCTTGTCTTGATAGGCCTGATGTAAGTCCACTGCCATTGGAGTTATTTGTATTGTTTCCGTTGTTGTCGTCATTATTATCATTATTGTTGTTGCCATCGGCGGCACCGGGATTGTTGTTACCAGAACCTCCATTAAAGCTTGGTGTGGCTGAATTTCATGTCAGTATTCTGACTGAAATGATTAGTTTACTACCGTGATGCCCACGTTCAAACTTACTTGAACTGAAGAGGCCTCCCACCTCGTCACTTGTCCACTGGACCTTGGCCAGCCCTCCGTCTCTGTAGAACTGTTTCACAACATCCGGGGAGTCGTAAGCCGCAGCATCGCTACTGTACCCATCCGTCCAGCGCAGACTCGTCATGTCGAACACCCCAAGTCCCTGGGCCCAGGGGTCCGGGTCTTCGAACGCGGCAGGATATCCTCTGGAGGCGTCGGCCCCGCCGATGGAGAGCATTTGTCTCTTTCCACCGCCGACGGCTACACATGCGTGGTCTGCACGAGCCGTGGTCACACCGGGGCTGTCTGCCTTTGTGAAAACGAAGCCCGGCAGGGAGAGCACAAATACCTCGTCGGAGACAGTATTGTCGGCCGTCAGTCCACCATACATAAATATCTCGGTAGTATTGTCTGGGCCAAGAACCGCGACTGAGCAGAAGCGTTGGCGGCCTGAAGGGATGGTCCCGGTGGCCTGTTGGGAGAAGAACTGCTTGGTTATTGGGTCATAGAACGTAATGTTGGTGAAATCGATGAACGTGGGCGGCGAGTCTCCTGTTGTTCCGCCTAGGAGAAGGACGAGGCCGTTGGGGCCGAAAGACACGAACTCGGCTTGAGCGTTGACAATTGTGCGCGGGACTGAAGTGTTTGTCCACACCGACGAGCTCATGCCAAAGCTCACAAGTCCGGCCACGGCGGTGTCACTCTGCACCGAACTATTCGACTGGCTAGTCAAAAGGCCACCCATGCAGAATCCTACGCCGCCGCCCTGGGTGTGGGCACATCCAACCGGGCGAGACAGCTCGTTGAATACTCTCGGATTTGATGGCGGTTCTAAACTCCAAGACCCTCCTCCATTACCATCGGCAGAGAATTTCCATGCTTGATCCGGAGGAGGCGGAGTGCCGTCGGTAGCTACTCCTCCCCATATCCAAAAAGAGTTCCCTGGTTCGTTGGTCCATATCGCTTGACTGTTGAGGAGGGGTGCTGACTTCGGGATGACCTGGATGGGGACGGTGGTGTTGGTCCATGACTCCCGGAGACTTATTGATAGCGTTGAGGTTTCTAGACGGAGATATTAGCCGAGGAACACAGCGATGACATTGCTTCTGCTTTACGGCTTTCTCCGGCTTTCACTTACCTGAACTTGGCGAATTATTGCTCGACGGCTGGTTCCCGTTGGCTTGTGATACTTCACCGCCATCGATATAGGCGAAATCACCCAGAACTGTCCCCACAGCGAAAGACCGGCGAACAAATCCGGCCAAGGAAGGGTTGCCGGCTGTTTGACGACTTCGCAGAACTGCTGCGCATGCCACACTCACATAAAGCCAGCATACCACCAGCCAATATGAACTTACCACCTCAGAGAAGCACGGCTTTCTCATGGTAGTCTAGGAGAGACAAAAGGGGCTCCAGAGCCATACTCATTTGATCGAAGCCACCTGAAGTCAAAGAATAGGGACAAACATGAAGATTCAAGGCGAAATACGAGACCGAGAGAATACAAAGGCATGTCAGGGAGAGACAGCACGGTGAGAACGGCGGGACATGACCTGTCCAGGACTGGCTTCCTGAGCACTGGCCAGACGAAGCCTCCGCATGGGATACTCTGCCAAAATAAGATAAACCTTGACTCCCAAGAAACGGGGCAGCCAGGCCGAGGGCGCGGGCGCCACCGAGGAGGGAGAGAAGGCCCACAACATTTCGTCTGATGTCGAGGTCCAACATCCGTGCCGCCTCATGTTTCTGCCATGTGCAGGTTCACGAAGCATAAAGAGGTGTCACATGAGACAGGTGCGGAGTTATGTCCCTCAGTCAGGCCAGGCTGACAAGCTGACAGGCGAGGAAAACCCGATCACGGATTCAAGGCCCACTCACACCGACACCGCACGCCCAGGAAGATAGCAATAGTAGAGAAACAGACTCAAAGGATTCAGTCCAATTGCTGTGATGACCGTCGCAAGATCCTAGCCGTCGATCACGCTGGCCCTGGCGAGTGAGGGGCCGCAACATCGGCGCACGGAAGGCGAGGAAGAGACGGAGAGAGATCCGGGAGCGAAGCGAAGGACTCACAGACTCAAGATTCAGATGGATGCTCTGGGATATCCGGTGGCGGTCTGCGGATAGGGCTGGACTCGGTTAGCATGGCCGAGGGGAGTCTTGCGTGGCAGGAAGCGTGTAAGTCCCCTGGCGTGCCGCGATGATGCCTGGTGGGAGTGGTTTCAGCCGGGCTGTCAGAACCTTGGTACGCTCCGCAGATCTGGATCCGGCTGCCAGGGTCACTTTCTCTCCTCTCTAGTGTGGGTTCGGCGTGCAGTAACCGGGACAGCAGCTCCTCCTCGTGCCCTCACGTGCATCAACGTTGCATTTCTCTCGCACCACCTGTGCAACCTTTGCCGCTTTCGTGGCGTGTAGCAAGCACAGCCGCGTCTGATGCTCTGCTGTGAGGAACGTCGATGAAGCGTGGACCAGATTTACGACCTCGTCGGCGAGCCCCCAAGGGGCCATGGTGGCGGGGACAATTACCACGGTAAGGTCGGGAACGGAAGCACTCGTTGTGGATTGAGGACGCGCAACAATGCCAGCCAAGGTTGTCAAGCTGGGCTCGAAACGAGGACCCATGCGTTTGAGGCCGTCCCATGCCGACTGTTGTACATATATGCGAGTCAAGTTGTGTGGCCCTTTTGGGGAACAAAAGTTAATACGCTCTTAGTAAAGATGCCGCATCCCAGTCGGGGCAAATCATGTTTTTGACAACCGGCTGCGGTTGCGGTCGAGGAAATGCGTCTCGGAAACATTCGATCGGCCTATGCTATATCCCTCGGGTCATTGTTATCATCCAACATCAGGTATGACTTTGGCCCGGTATGAGGTGAGGTGAGGTGAAGAGCAAGGAGAGCTTCGCAGGACAACCAGGTAAGCACGAGAGCTTTCCCTGGTAATTCCCTCCTCCCATCCTTGGCTATATTCCGACGTCAGTCGGGTTGTGCTCTGCCCGGCTCCAGAGGCCTGCTCCTCGACCTGCTGCTTCGGCCAGAAGAGGAAATTGAGTCGCGATGGGCATGAATTGGACGGCAGATCCGTCCGAATATGTATCGCATCATGTCTTTTCTGGTAGGATGCCGGCCCGTGACTGCCCCTGAGCCTGGCGCGTTGCAACCGTATTCGGCTCCGCGGTCAGTCTGTCGAGGAGGAAGCCAAGGTTCACACCTGGCAGGCTTGTTCAGATTGTTCAGAGCTTGTAGTGTATGTCGGTACTGAGAGAAGCTCTCAGTCTAAGATTAGGGCCCGTTGTTAGCTCCCGTAACGCTAAAAGCTCCTGGTCTATGTCCTTCCCCGCTGTCTCGCGTCCGGATATGCATTTACATCTCCGGGCGATCCGGCTTGTGAAGGCACCAATGCCGTAGTTGAGAATGCCAGTGACACAGAGGATGGAATTCTGTCGACTTGGCGCGCCCTAAACCCCACAAACTCCACAGCGGCAGCGACGTCAATATGGGCCATGTGGGCTGTTGCTTACAATCGGAGAGGCACTCATTGCTCTCGGATCTCGGACAACGGAGCAATTTGAGGCCCTCCATGTCAAGCTTCATCCGTCCAGAAGAGCGTAGTTCCAGGCAGTTTAGCTCATCAGTAGCTTGCCCAGCCAGCAGGCCAGCCAGCAGGCCAGCCAGCCAGCTTCCAGCTTCCCCCCAGAGCAGCAAGCCCACCCCAGGGACGAGCTGTGACAATTACGTACGTAGCATGTCACCAGCACTACCCTCTTGCTGGCCCGCAACTCAGTCCTGCTCACTGGGACCACCTTTGGACGACATGTCTCGGTGTTGATCTCGCCCCGCGAGTATTGGAGCCGTGCCCAGCTCCGAGAATCTTCTGTCATCTCCGCTCGGTGACGAGCCCTCGACGTGCCCCGAACCAGTCACCTTCAGAGGCCCTACTCGTTTACGACCAGAGCCCAGACCACCAATTAGTCACCTTGCCCGAAGAACGGAAATAGGGCTCATACTGGCATACTGGCAACTTTTTTGGAGAACGTAGCTCGAGAGCATAAAGGAAGCATCGGCCGGGACAAGGGGAGTTGGCGATGGAGTCCAAGACTTCATCAAGCCAACTGCATTTAAGTAGCAGATGCTGTTGTCAAGAAGGCTAGCGAGCTGTACCCTAAGAAGCAGAAACAATTCATCATATTTCCCGCCAAGATCAAGTACCATGGCGACGGCTCATAAGATCCATATCACGCCTGAGAACACGGGCCTTTGGGGGGTGAAGCAGACCGACGAGGCCGCGAACAAGCTCACCGAGCTCCTGCAGAAGGACCTCGAGGTGAACCACGTCTACTTCAACGACCGCGGGTTCCACAACCACATAGTCCACCACCTGCTGGCCCTCTTCGGCACGGGCGCCGGCGCCAGCGCCATGCAGAAGGGCTTCGACGACAACCTGGGCTACCAGCGGCCGGCGCGGCCCCTCCACAACAACGTCGTCGAGGACCTCTTCCAGACGTGGTCGCACGCGAGCAGGTACCTCGGGAAGGACCAGTACTACCCGGACTTCCTCGCCTTCTTCCAGCGGGAGATGGAGAGCAAAGGGTGGGAGGCCGTGGTGTCTGAGTATCTCTTCTCGGGGACCGAGGGCGCCGAGGACCTCCTGGTGCGGCTGTACGCCGGCGTGCTGCACCCGCTGCTCCAGCTGATGTACGGCATGGAGTGGAACCAGCCCGCCATCGTGGCAGAGGCCCTGGCGCAGACGTGCGTGCACCGTGACAACCTCAAGAATGAGCTGTTTGAGGCCGAGAGGAGGGCCAACGAGAACTATGGCAGAAACCCGGAGGCCGGGATGCCGAGCATCGCGTCGCTTCTCAGGGAGGTGCATGACCAGCCTAAGCTGGGAAAGGAGCTGAAATACGACCATGGGTACAGTCTGCGGGATACAGTATTTAACCGCGCCAGGGAGGAGATGCTTCAGATCATGAGCAAGGTCAAGGTGAGGCATGACGAGGTCGAGGAGAGGACGGCAGAGATGTTCGACGCTATCATGTTCATGGCTGCTGGTGCCTCGTTCCACCCGCAGAAGATGAACAAGTTCGACTTCTTCATCATGTAAGTGCCAAGCACCCTCCCCGGTTCTCCTATATGCAGAGCCTCTTCCGAGGAGGGAAGAAGAGAGGCTCACAGTTTGATTTGTGACCAGCCACCACGTGAACTCAGCTCCCATCTATGTCAATATCAACTCCCAGTCCTGGATACCAGCCGAGACCAAGGCGCGGCTGCTGGAGTGGAAGATACGCTACGACCTGATAGAGTACGCGGCCAGGGCCGTCCCCGAATTGTCGCTGGACAAGATCAAGGGATACAACCCCAGGGCTCGAGGCAACTCTCCTTCCATAGCCGGTAAGTCAACAAGCAACCCTCACAGGACAGCTTAAAAGAACACGGAAGACTGACCCGGTGCCCACAGAGGTCGCCTCAAAGATCCACCACATGCACGACGACGGCCACGCCATCAAGCTGGCCAGGGCGGTGGGGATCTGCGAGGAGCTCACTAGGAAGTATCAAGATAAGGACTGGGTGCTGTTGAAAGGGGATGACACATGGGCCAAGATTCACCACCTTGTCATCGACTCGCTGCAGGGGCCAGGGGAGTATTGGGTGAGGAGCGCCGGGCTGGATGAGGCTTGGACGGTAAGTGACCGTGAAGCGGTTCTTTCGGCACCGGTGAGGAAACGCTCGCTGACACGACAATTAGGAAGTACCCAAATTGTAGACCTGCAGGCGGCGATCTATATTGCGGCCCATGCTCTTGTTCTCCCTGCATAGGACCTTACCGGCGGAGTTCTCGACCTGGGGGAGCTTGTACTTGAGGACCATTGCAACAGTCGCTGCTTCAGGGCCAGTTCGTACGGGGAAGACTTGGTTGGCGCTGGCGCGCTCTTGCCCGTTGTATATTAGTTTGTATGGCTAAGTCATTGTGGGCACAGATTGACGTTATGGGTATCAGTGGCTTAGTATTCATAGCTCTCTTTTTTATATCCTGTAACGCCATAACTCTACTCTATTCTACACCAATCCACTCTTCCTCAGACTCGCCCTCGCTCATGAGGTCAGCCACAGTTGCGCCCTCCTGACCAGAAGTCAAGAGGCCTGTGCCGTTCTCGCCATTGAGCGACTTGGTGAACGCGTCCCCCTTCTCCGTGACAGCCTTGGTCTCAGCTTGTCCCAGGAGGTAGTCCACCATGTAGACGTTCTCATCCGCCAGCTTGCGGATCTCGTCCCTCATCCTCGTCACCGCCCGGTTCACGACCCGCAACTCCATGTCGACCTTGCCCCTGTTGGCCGTGAGCCAGGCGCCGTGCTTGTCCACCAGCGCCTTGATCCAGAGCAGACAGAACTCGATATGTGGCGACTGCTCCGTCTCGGCAGCGACGAAGCGGAGCAGCCTCGGCACGTAGACCACGGGCAGCTCCTCCACCACCAGTGCGATGTCCTGGTGCGGGATGGCCTGGAACACCCGCTTGATCAAGCCGGCCTCGTTGAGACGGAACGCCATGACCAGTGCCTTGAGGTAGTCCTTCTCATCCTCCAATACCGCCAGTGTCGCTGCTGGCGTAATCTCCATGTTCAGGTCGAAGGGGTCAAACTGGAGAACATTATCGAGGCTGTAGATCAGGAGACCCTCCGTCGAGGCTGCGCAGAATGCCGTGCCGGCTGGCGAAAAGGCGACACCCGACACCCGCACCTCGGGCATGTTCTTCCTGGAGGAAGGATCGCCTCGCTTTGAACCAGGGAGGGACTTGTCGATGCGGTCTTCCCGGTCCGAGGCTTCTCCTTGGTCGTCGAGCTCGCCTTGTGGGCCGGCCTCGGTCAGGAGCTTGCTGTTCAGGAATTCCTGCGTGCCCGATAGCGACAGGTTGACGCTGACTGTGAACTTCTTCAGGAGCACCATTGTCGTGACAGAGTACAAGCAGATGTACTTGCTGTTGCCACCTGCGAGCAGGCAGCTTCCGTCTGCACTATATTTGATGCTGTTGTAGGCCTTTGTCCCCGCCACGTTGGCGGCCGTCCTCCGGTCCCCAATCTTCCGGCCACCGGAGACGTCCCTCCTGCCATCGAGACCTGAGACCTGCAGCGCCTCTGTCATGTTCCAGAATGTCAACTGGCCATCCAGAGTCGAGACGGCGAATTGTGTCGAGTCAGGCCTGATCGCGATGTCAAGAACATCAGCTTGTAACTGTAATGGTTCACTCGTTTGTGTTCTGTCGAAGATAGACCATATCCTTGCAGTACGATCCCAGCTACCGCTGACCAGAGTGTTGCCATTTGGAGAGAACGCAAGGGACGAGACAGGGCCTTCGTGGCCTGCAAGCTGGTCCAGGAGCTGACCTGTCTGAACAGACCAGATGTGAATATCGAAAGAGTCAAGAGAGCCGGCTGCCACAACTTCTCCGCTGGGGTCCACGGCCATACATGACCAAGAGAGCCTTGTAGGTGCAGTAAAAGTCCTGAAGTTTCTGTATCTGACGAGATCCCAAGCTCTTATCGACCCGTCCAAGCTAGATGTGAAGAGCACGTTGCCCTTTTTGGTGAACTCGCACGCCGTGACGCCACTGGTATGCTCTGTAAAGGTTACAATGCAAAATCCGGACTCGATATCCCAGACCTTGATTTTACCATCATCTGCGGTTGTGATTATCCGTTGTCCATCCGGCGAATAGACAAGCGAGTTCATCGAATCAAAGTGGCCTTGCTGCTTTAATATGTAGGACTCCGATTGCCATTCCCAAACAAGGAGCTGGCCCAGTTTTGAGGCACCGAAAGCCAACCACTCTCCCGTCTTGTTGATCGTGACAAAATCGATGTCGTTTTGCGATATGCTGAGGGTATGGATCATGTTGAAGTCGGGCATCTCGTACAGACCGAATATACCATTTGAGAAGCCCGCGACGAGCAAATTCGAATCGGCGTGATATGCGGCGCACTTGAGTGAGGCATTATTTTGCATGAAATAGTGCTTGTTGACGATCCGCCATCGCATATCCTTCTCCTCATCCTCGTCGTCCATCTCGTCGTCGTCGCGTTTTGGGGCGACATACTTCCAGTCAAAGACGGCACCGTCCCTGCTGATGGTATATATTGTTTCCTGATCTTTTGAGAAATAGGCGCCAACGACAGCCTGCCTGTGGCCTGACAGGACTGTTGGTATGAAGCCCTCCTCCTGGTCCAAGCTCCATACCCTTGCTGTCAAATCTTTCGAGGCGCTGAGGAAGAATCTTGAGTCACTGGACCATTCGATATGCCTAACTTCGTCGAAGTGACCGGTGTGTGTGTGGTGTTTGACAAAGGGCGCGAACTCCAGCTCGCCGTCAGGATGCGCGTCGGGGGTGGAGGGCACATGCCATACTTCGAGTTTGCGACCGAGGCCAACGGCGAAATAACGACCGGACGGCGAAAATGCGAGTGCAGTGGGGGCAGCTTTGAAAGAAAAGTTGTATATGGCGATACGACGGGCGATGTTGGTCAATATGGCCTGGCCATCTTCGTCGATCGTGAGGAGCAGGTTGCCCTGGGGCGTGAGCCCTATTCTCGCGATGTTCTTTCGGTGGGCAAATGGGAGTGTGTAAGACTTGTTGCTACAGATATCGTCAGTTTCGAGTCCTGAAGCACAGGTGTACAAGACTATATAATAATATCATGAGGGAGGCAGGGTGGGCATACTCAACGAGGTTGAAAACCGTTACTCGGTTGCCCACGGGCGAAAAGAGGTCGGTCCCATCTGGGCTGAAGACCAGATTGCCCCTACTGTAGACAGTTCCGAGGAGGTTGGAGAACTAGAAGCAAAGTCAGTGAGATAATGGCATATGGATGGTCCAGGTAGGGCGTGCGCACCTTGAAATCCGTCTTCATTTTCAAAGTACAGCCATGTTCTTCATCATCGTCTTGCGACGAAATCTCCCAAACTCTAGCGAACCTTTTGAAGTTATTTGTGGGTCCATCCTTATCGTCCCGTTATCGCAATGCCTGCAAAGGAGGGACCCTGGTTAATTGGGCGAGCCCGTACTTGCCAACCTAAGTAAGGGGCTCGAGCTTTCAGGGGAAGACTGGCCAAACCGAAATTGCTCCCTCCCCTTCTCAACAGAGATCAATTGCTCCGTCAATCACCAGGAGGCGCATCTCAATTGCCATTTCTTGAGAGCTTCTCGACCGAACGCCATCTTCCTTGAACTGTATCCTCCCATCTCACGAGACACAAACCGTCAAGATGTCGACCGAAAGCAGCGCCAGCCCCATAGGTATGCATGACTTGACTTACAAGAGGCCCGACCACCGCGGAGAAGGCGCCCCATGTCATGCTAACGCGACTGCTCACCCCCATAGGTATCGCCAACCTACCCAACCAGCGACACAAGATTGTTGCTAAGAGGGGTGCCGCCTTCACTATTATGGTTCGTGAGAAATGCATTGAAGCTTGTCGCATGGTCCCCCTAACTCCTATCGCAGGTTGCTGGCGAATCTGGCCTCGGCAAGACGACCTTCATCAACACCCTTTTTTCCACGACCATCAAGAACTATGCCGACCACAAGCGGAGACACCAGAAGCAGGTCGACAAGACCGTAGAGATCGAGATCACAAAGGCCGAGCTGGAGGAGAAGTTCTTCAAGGGTATGTTTCTGGCGGATTGCCGCAATCGCGTGTCACCAACTGACTGACCCGACATAGTCCGCCTAACTGTCATCGACACCCCTGGCTTCGGTGACTACGTCAACAACCGCGACTCCTGGATGCCAATCATCGAATTCCTTGACGACCAGCACGAGTCTTACATGTTGCAAGAGCAACAGCCCCGCCGAAATGACAAGATCGACCTGCGTGTCCACGCTTGCCTGTACTTCATCCGCCCCACAGGTCACACCCTGAAGCCTCTCGATATCGAGGTCATGAAGAGGCTCTGCTCTCGCGTCAACTTGATCCCAGTGATTGCCAAGGCCGATACTCTCAGCCCTGCTGACCTGGCTACGTTCAAGCAACGCGTATGTAGCTCCTCCGTCGAAGCACGTGTTCGCAGGCTCTAACATTTCAATTAGATCCGAGCTGTCATTGAGGCCCAGAGCATCAAGATCTACCAGCCCCCTGTTGAGGAGGACGACGAGGCAGCTGCCCAACATGCCCGCAGCCTGATGGCCGCCATGCCCTTCGCTGTTATCGGATCCGAAAAGGACGTTAAGACTGGCGATGGCCGCATCGTCAAGGGTCGGCAATACTCGTGGGGTGTTGCCGAGGTTGAGAACGAGGACCACTGCGATTTCAAGAAGCTGCGATCGATCCTCATCCGCACTCACATGCTTGACCTCATCCACACCACCGAGGAGCTTCACTACGAGGCCTACCGCGCCCAGCAGATGGAGACGCGCAAGTTCGGCGAAGCCCGCCCCCGCAAGCTGGACAACCCCAAGTTCAAGGAGGAAGAGGAGGCACTCCGGAAGCGCTTCACCGAGCAAGTCAAGATCGAGGAGCAGCGGTTCAGGCAATGGGAGCAGAAGCTTATTGCGGAGCGTGATCGCCTTAACAAGGATCTGGAGCAGACTCATGCCCAGATCAAGACACTGGAGCAGGAGCTGGAGCAGATGCAGGGCAGCGCGGTCCGCAGCCACGGTCGTCGTTAGGGTCACGAAGTGGTGGTCTAGATCCAGCGGTCAACTTCTTGGGAACGGCCAAATTCACCGTTCCGGGGTTTTTGGTAGCCTAAAGGGGCTGGTTTTCAACAAGGTTCACTGACACGGGGAGCTAAGAGGACGCGCGACTGCGAAATGCTCTGAAGCTTTGCTTGTGACTTGGAGTGCGCGTTGACCGGCCTCGGGGAAGAGAGGATAATTGTTTCCTCCGGCACGCCGTCGTTTTCTTTCTTCGTCCTTCACAAGGGCTGAGATCAAAACACAAGGCAGAAATATTGGAGCAGCGAGCAAGGCCATACCTTTTTTTTTTGTGCCGTTGTGCAACTATTTCGCGGCCTTTCTCAGACCCGACCCCCCATTTTTTATTCGATTTCGAGATAGCCTTGATGTAATTCCCTTGACCTTTTCATGATACCAATTAATGAGAATGGCTGCCCCTTGAGACTTCCTTGCATGAACTGGTATGACATGGGCGCAGTGGTGATTGAATTGGCCTTGAATTAATCCCATATCCCTCCGGCGCTCCATTCATATGACATAGGTATAAGTAAATCAGATATGCACCCAGTTCCCTGTTGTTGTATGCTAGTCAACCGTGTATGCCCCCACCGCTCTCTAGACAGCGTCCATCATAGCCCTCGTGAGCAACTGCTCGTTCTTGTTACCTAATTTTGACACCTGCAGGAAAACGTCGACGCCGTAGCCCCACAGGCTCTGTAATTCCAGACCACCTGCCCAGTACTCAGCGTAGATGCGGCTCAGCGGCAAGCCCATCCCAAGGCGCAGGTTCGGCGGCCTGCTCGTCAGGGATGATAGAGAGCTCACGTAGCTCGCCTTCGCGGCGCTCGCCTTGACCTCGCTCTCGGGCGGCTTGTCGACGCGCACCTCCTGCAGGGTGGCGGCCATCCTGGGGACGCGGGTCAGGTTGGCCAGGATCTGCTGGCTCTTGGGGCCCTTGCAGAAGGACCACAGGTGGGGGAGGACGTCGCGCGGGATGCCGCCGCCCTGGTCGGACACGCGGATCTCGACGTGCTTGGAGGACTCGCAGATGGTCACCTCGATGGGCGGGGGCCTCTTCCCCGCGTGGCCATCCTGGATCTGCCGCTCGATGAGGGACTGGACCGAGTTCCGGAGGAGCTCCCCGATGATGTACTCTATGTGGCTGAGGATGAAGGGGAAGTTGGCTTCCTGGTGGCCGGTGAGATTGATCTCGGGCAGGGCGACGCCGTCGCCGTAGGCGGACCTTGCTAGCTCCAGGACGGCCTTGCCGCAGCGCTGGATCACGTCGGCGGCGTTGCACTTCAGGAACACTTTGCCGACAAAGTCACTGTCGGGGACCGTGACGCCGGCCTCGAAGCTTGGCGAGTGGAAGGTCTCGGTGAGGGAGAGGTGCTGCTCGGCTATGACGCGGCGGGAGATCCTGGAGCGCAGGATGGCGTTCATGAAGAGGTCCAGCTCCTCAGCCGGCATCAGGTCGTCGGCACTCACCTCCAGGATGCCCATGGCCAGCTTTGGGATCACCGACAGGTGGGCCTTGAGGGTTGTGCTGATGTCCCGGCAGAAGGCGTCATTCTCCTCGAGTGAGCGGATCTCAGGGACCCTCCTGAACTTATCGAACGCATCGTAGTACAGCTCGTACACGTCGTTGAAGTGATGGTTGGCCACGACACAGTATGGGAGGGTCTGCATGTCTCGGATGCGATGTGCAATCCTACATTGGTCATAGCTTTAGTGAACATGGCCAACCCCTAGGCTGGTCGACGCAGCAGGCGCACGGAACGCAACGCTGCGCTGCTGGTTTGACTCATGGCTCAACCCTCCGGCCACTCTCACGTACCTCCTCGGAAGCTCCGTCCTCACGTAGTTGGCGGAGCTGATCAGCCTCTGCTCGTTCAGGGAGCGGCCAAAGACCATGAGCTGGCGGAGGCTGATGGGCCTCGCCTCCTTCCCGACCCAGCTGATTCACGGTCAGCGGGGAGCCGAGGCTTTCTCTCACACTCTCTCACACTCTCACACTCGGGGGAGGGTGGGCATTGCGTGGCTGGCCAGACGTACTCATCGAGGGCGGAGAAGGCCCTCCACCTGTGGTTGTGCTTCATGGAGCGCGTCTGGTGGTCGCGTGCGCGATATACCGGCCGTCGAGCTTGTCCTGGCAGGTGCTTGGCGGCCGGTGGTCTGAGGGTCGGTCTCATCCCCAAGCTTGCTGAGGCGATGCTGCCCCGCAAGGTCGACATCCCGGCGATGATTCCATGCGAATAACGAATGTTTGCTGGTAGTTGGAGCCCGGGGTACGAAAAAGGGTCAAGGTGTGTGTGACTGACTGTATTTGTGTCTGTAGTCAGAGCATTCTCGTCATGGTAGCTCGCTTGTCGAGAGCTCTGAGGCTTCTCATATCCAAGTGTGTGTTGAATGAGTCGGGCGACAGCTGCTCTGGTGTTAGTCAATTGCTGGTCTAGGGTGTCTAGGTACCTACTGTTAGACAGGTATTCTGGCGTGGTGCAAGCTGCTGGAAAAGTGGGGAGCTTCTCTTCTTGTCCTCAAGCAGCTGCCCTGCTGCTTGCTGGGCTGCGCGGACTGCGATACGGCCTGTACTGAGCACATGTGTTGGCCAACGGGACAGCGTTTACCCCGCCATTGTCACAAGCCTCGCATGCACGCATCGCATAATATTCGGTCGGTGCTGGGTCCCGTCTTCTTGACAACATGGCACGTGTCAGCAAATTTTAGTGTACAGCAGCAGGAGACAACGCATGCAGGCCTTTGCCACAGGTGCACTAATATCAGGACTACTGCGTTGTGCAGGTTCGGTAGGAGGATCAAAGGGTCCGTTGCAGCAAGCACTCACTACCTAGGTACACTCACTATAAGTTCGGAGGGCCTTCTGAGCCCCAGGCAAGGCCTGCCTCCCCACCCCCTGTTCAACACGGGCATGTACCCAAATGTGGTAGATACTATGTATAGGTCTACCATGGCATTTCACATGTACTCCGGATATGTCCCAGGCTCTGCAAAAATGTTTATATATGACCATGTAAATCTGACCTGAGTGCTCGATAAAGTTCACCATGGATTTCTCAAGCGAATAAATGTCTTTTCAAGGGGCTTCTTGTGCAGCTGGACGTGAAGACGAACTGGCAGCGGCAACGGAGGCTGTGCAATAACCCGCCGTCACTAGCAGTCACCCTCCCGCATTAAAGCTGACAAAGACCACCCGGTCTCTCACGGCACCATGGACGTCATATTAACGAGGGGCAACTGTGGCAGGCTGGGCGCAAGCGGGCGCAATTATTAGTCTGGTGTGGTCGCCCAGCTAACTTGTCTTCGCGGTGGGTTACGAGGACTGCTGGTAGTACGAAGTACCGTCTTGACTTTGGGGCCTCTGCCTCGCTTGACCCGGCCTTGTGGGACGCCCTGAATGATCTCTTTCTGCAGCAAGCTAAGCACTCCGCATCCACCACCCGCGGTTCTTACGTACCTTGGCTTTGCCAGGCTTTTGCTCATGCAGATGCTTTGCCCGCCACCACCACCACCCGTCACCACAACCGCATTGTCTACCTGGGCGAAGACTGGGCCGAGTAACGGAAAGGAACAAACAAACAGAGTCTGACATCTTGCTCGCCTTGACTTGTTCTTGCAGCCTTGCTTTGCTCTATCTACTCTTGCTCTTCTGTCGCCTGCTTTGCCTCTGCCATATCCAGACGCGGCACTCGCTCCCCCATTTTTTTTCGTGCCGCTCCAATATCCTGGCTTACAGTGTCTCACCTGTTCCTTCTCCTCGCCAACCCCAACGCCCAGGAGCCTGTCTAGAGTCCAGGCCAGGAATCGCAACGCCCTCCTCAGGTGGATCCTGACGTCGACTGGCCACACGCGCTTTCCCAAGCGCAGCATATCTCGCCCGCGGTCGCCCTTCTTCTCCTAACCACCAAACTACTCCGCCCCCGGTCCATCGCCAACCATTCGTTGCCACCTCTGTCGCTTGCAGCTTCCTCGGGCTGTCGAGAGAGCCTTCCCACGGGACTCTGCCCTGCGAGCCTCTCCTTCCCTTCCGCGCCGCACGATCCAACCCGGCCCTCCTAAAGTCGAGCTTGCTCGCAAACCTAAGACATGGTGAGTACACAACTCTACCAGCTTCCACAACCTCCATCCACCTATCTACTGCATGCCCTCGCCGCAGCTTTTCACCACTCCCGCTGCTGCATCCTATCTTGTCATCTTATCCTGCCCGAGTCTGCCTAGCCAGTCGTCTGGAAATGCCCCTCCCGACCAGGCGTTGGAAGATGTGGCGGCGCTCACGGAGCAGCCCTCCGGCCGGGAGCTCGCCGTCCCTCTCCACACCCAGGACGGCATCGTCTACGCCATTCCATGTCGACTCTCCGCATGTCTCGACGTCGCCGTCATTTCCACACCCCCCACAGTCCCCTTCGCCGCCCTCAGCACCCGTTGATCCCGACGAGCTTTGGAGTCTTCTTGATAGCACCCGTGCTGACATGGCAATCTCTGACGAGGCCTTCAACCCTGACATGCACTCCCCGAACGACATGCTCGTCGACACAGAGGAACACATCGTCGACCCAGCAGCCAACGGCGTCGAGAAGGACAACCTCACAATCATCAACCCAGATAACCTAGAGACAGAGGCAGAACAGCTTCAAGATCTGACCAGGGCGGATGACTGTACGTGAATCGGAACAGAAAGCTGTGTGTTGCGCGGGCGAGATGCTGACGCCCCTGCAGATGAGGCCATAAAAGACCTTGTCCTTATACCACTCGTGGAAGAGCCCCGCGTGCTCGAGGATGTCGTTGATACCTGGGAAATTACAAACTGGAGGTCGCTGAACAAGAAAGAGCGTGGCCCTGTCTTCCAAGCCGGCGGTTTTCCATGGTGAGAGCTCCACTGGGCCGTTCGCAAAGTCACGTCCTCGAAAACTGACACCTGTGTGCAGGCGGATATTGCTCTTCCCTTTTGGCAACAATGTCGACCAGTGCTCTATATACCTGGAGCATGGCTTCGAACCGAACGAGGTCCCCGAGGACTGGAGCTGCTGCGTGCAGTTCGCATTGGTCCTTTGGAACCCGGAAGAGCCTACAATCTTTGCTCATCACAGTGCCCATCACCGGTTCACCAAGGAAGAGAGCGATTGGGGTTTCACAAAGTTCCTAGAGTCTCGTAGGATGTATGGCATCTGGGACAACGCGAACCGACCCATGATCGAGAACGACGCCGCAAACATCACCGTATACGTCAGAATTGTCGAGGACGAGACCGGGGTATTATGGCATAACTTCAACAACTATGATTCCAAAAAGGAGACGGGATTTGTCGGCCTCAAGAACCAGGGCGCAACATGTTACCTCAACTCTCTTCTTCAATCGCTTTACTTCACAAACGCATTCCGCAAGGTATTGACCGCTGATCCCTAGTTTCGTGACTGGCGAAAGCTGACATTCTGAGAAGGCTGTGTACGAAATACCCACAGAACACGATGAGAGCATGACCAACAGCGCATACACCCTGCAGCGCCTCTTTTACCAGCTTCAGACCTCCAACGCAGCAGTCGGTACGAATGAGCTGACCAAGTCGTTCGGCTGGGAGACAAGACACATCTTTGAACAACAAGATGTTCAGGAGCTCTCGCGAAAGCTGATGGAACGCATGGAGGAGAGGATGAAGGGCACGAAGGCCGAGAACATGCTGCCGCAGATGTTCAGCGGCAAAATCAAGACATACATTTCTTGCATTAATGTCGACTACGAATCCAGCCGGATAGAGGACTTCTGGGATGTTCAACTGAACGTGTCCGGGAACAAGAACCTGCTGGAAAGCTTTCAGGACTATATACAGGTCGAGAAGATGGAAGGCGAAAACCAGTACATGGCAGGCGAGCAGTACAAGCTGCAGGACGCCAACAAGGGCGTCATTTTCATGAGCTTCCCCGACGTCCTCCACCTGCAGCTGAAACGTTTCGAATACGACTACATGAGGGACACCATGACGAAAATCAACGACCGCTACGAGTTCCCTGAGGTCTTCGATGCGGCTCCGTACCTGTCAGAAGACGCCGACACCTCTGAGTCCTGGACATATCAGCTACACGGCGTCCTTGTACACAGTGGCGACCTGAACGCGGGGCACTACTACGCATTTTTGAAGCCAGAGAAGGACGGATGGTTCTACAAGTACGACGACGACAAGGTGACCAAGGCGACGATGCGAGAAGTTCTAGAAGACAACTTCGGCGGCGAATACCGACAGCCAACGAACAACATTCGGAGCCCGCTGCAAAGGAAGGCGCCCATTATGCGGCCTAACAGTGCCTACATGTTGGTATACATTCGCCAATCACGAGTAGACAACGTCCTTTGCCCGGTCACTGAACAAGATATCCCCGAACATCTACGTGAGTTCAGGCTCTTTGAAGCCATCATGAGATCTCTGCTGATTTGTCTCAGGTAACCGATTCGAAGAAGAGGCAGCCATCAGAGAAACTCGGAGAAGGGAAAGAGAGGAGCAACATCTCTACATGGGCGTCAAGGCTATCCTTCCTTCAACATTCCGGGAACACGGCGGTACAGATCTCGCATCCTTCGACGCAAACCCCGACTTGGATCCTGCGGCGCCGAGATTCTACAGAACGCTGCGGTCTTCTACTGTCCAGGACCTGGTCAACCGCATTGCTGAAGATGTCAACGAGGACCCACGGAAGCTGCGGCTCTGGATGATGGTCAATCGTCAGAACAAGACAACGCGCCCTGATACGCCGATGATGGATACTAGAGTGACTGTGGAAGAAAGCTACAACAAGTCGACCACTCACAACAGCAACGTCCTCCGTGTCTGGGTTGAAGTTGCGGAAGAGGTCAATGCCGAAGGCGACGCTGTCTGGCCCACTTACCAGAGTCAAAGCAACGGCGTGGTCGTGAAAAATGACCTGATACTCCTGTTCTTGAAGCATTTTGATGCCGAAACACAGACGCTTCGGGGTATTGGACACGCCTACATCAACAAAGAGAAGAAGGTCGAAGAGATCGTGCCACTGATATGCAAGAAAATGGGATGGGGCGAGAAACTGCCAGGCGATGATAAGGTCATGCTCTGGGAGGAGATCAAACCAAACATGATCGAAGCACTGCGGGCAAAACAGACGCTAAAGGCTGCTGAGCTGCAGGACGGTGATATCGTCTGCTTCCAGAGGGTGACGGAGAAGAAGTCGGGACTTGAGAAGAGGCTCGGACTTGGCGACAAGACACCCGAGGAGACGTGAGTGCACGGCCCTATCCCTTTGACTAACCCGCACATGCTGACCAGCTTAGGACGAGGAAATCGGACCGGTGTGAGGACGCTCGCGAGTACTACGACTTCCTCATGTTTAAGAGGACAGTCAAGTTCCACGCTCATCCAACGCGGTGTGACCCGAATCAATTCCCTCCGTTCGAGCTCGTTCTCAGCGCGAAGATCAGCTATGACCAACTGGCTGAGAAGGTTGGGACCACGCTGAACGTGGACCCGACACATCTTCGATTCTACACTGTGAACACCAACAGCGGAAACGTTCGGGTGGCCGTGAAAAGATTGTCAACGAACCAGACCCTGCAGAGCATCTTGAACCCGTCAGGTTATTCTCAGATGAACCAAACCCAGAGAAGCGATGCGCTGTACTTTGAAGTACTCGATATGAGCCTGGCAGAGCTTGACACGAAGAAAAATGTCAAGATCACATGGCTCAGCGAGGGCATCACCAAAGAGGTAAGTCCCTGTTCGTGCGTCTGCCCAGGAAACCCTGCTGACATGGAGCTATAGGATCACTTCGACATTCTGGTGCCCAAGAACGGCATTGTAGAAGACCTGATTAACGGGGTCATCAAGAAGGCACAAATCCCCGAGGAAGCTGAAGCCGGAAAGATCCGAGTTTTTGAGGTTAACAACCACAAATTCTTCAGGGAGATGTCGCGCGAGTACCCAGTCATTAGCATCAACGAATATACGTTGCTTGTGGCTGAGCGGATGTCTCCGGAAGAAGCAGAGGCATCGGACAAGGAGTTCATCAACTGCTTCCACTTCCAAAACGAGCCGAGCCGTGTGCACGGAATGCCTTTCAGGTTCCTGCTCAAGGAGGTGAGTTATGGCACCAAGGCGGTGGGATGTATGAGGAACATTACTGACACGTACTACAGGGCGAGACTTTCGCAGATACCAAGAAGCGCCTTGAGAGGCGGACTGGTCTCAAGGGCAAGAGTTTCGAGAAGATCAAGTTTGCTGTCGTGCGACGATCAGCCTACTCCAAGGTTCATTACCTTCAAGATGGTACGTTTGCAGGAGTCCCTGAGACACGCACGGAGAGCTAATGCGAAGATTCCAGACGAGGTGCTCACAGAGATCCTGTCGGGAGACGATGACGATTTCCTCGGTTTGGACCACGTAGACCGGACACGGTCAATGCGCAATGGGACAGGAGACCTGTTCCTAAAGTAGATTCAGAAAAGCGAAGTGTATGAAAGTGTGGGAAAGCGCCAGGAGAAGCATTCAGCATGAAATGACGGTTATGATCGCTGGCTTGTGGTATTTTCGGTGTGGCGGGACGCAAAGCCTCAGATGTCCTAGGCGGTGGAGGCTGGCCATGATTCCAGGCCCAGCACAATATCTTATACTCAGCAGCAGGAATTTGGCGCAGGAGGCAGAAGAGGTCATTCAATACGCGGAAAGAGGGTTGGGTAACATGACTAGGCGGACATGGGGTTTGTAAGGGAGAAAGAGAGTGGACAACCAGACGGACTTGTCTTTTTTGCTTTTCTAGCACGAGCTGGCGAAGGCAAAGACTGGTCGCTTCGTTGCATAAACGGTATCCTTAGACCAGGCCTGTACGCAAATTCAAGACAAATGAACGGAACGACGAAGAGTTGGTCCCAGCATTCTACCAAAAAAAAAATGTCTCGGCCTGTCATTGTAACTTGAATTCTTGTAGGCGTGCGGGATTAGACGGACGGACGGGTAGAGGTCGCCTTGGCTCGGCGGCTCCGAGACGCCGGGTTGCAACGGCAGCGATAAGGACCAAAATTCTTTATCGCGCCGTGCTCAGCGCAATTCAATCCACTTCCCGAACCACCACTGCTCATCCATCCTTGACTGTCGACGACGACAGCTTCCACCCGCGTCGCTCTTTCTATCTCACAAGCGTTTCTTTGTGTCCAAACGCCGTCGCCGAAACATCTGCCGGTCACAGCAGCTGAAAAGCGCGCCGACTTACGATCCCTCTCAGCGACCCACGAGCCCCCACGAGCCAAGATCGGCCGAACCCTTGCGACGACATCATGAACTTCCCCGGCATGGGAGGTGGCCTGCCGGGCATGCCCGGCGCCGGCGGAAACGTGGACCCTAATGATCCCAACGCTTTGCAAATGGTTCGTGCAAGCTTCTGGGCAGGAGCAGGACGTTTTCCTGGGTTGCGCAGTGTGCTGATGTCGGGAATTCTGTATAGCAAAAAACGATGAAGTTTATGAGCGAGATGCAGCACAACTGCCTCACCAAGACAGCAATGTCCGGCGTCGCCGGGTTCGGACTCGGCGGTGTGTTTGGCATGTTCATGGCCTCGGTACGTCGTCTACCCACACAGCCCAAGCTATCCGCGAGGACACACAAAGAAAGCAAAGGAACAGACAAAGCTAACAACATGACGAGCACAGATGGCATATGACACCCCCTACCACACAGCAGCGACGGCGGGCGCGCAGCAGACGCCCATCTCCTCCATGCCGTGGAAGCAGCAGCTCAAGATGGGGTTCAAGGACATGGGCGCCCGGTCGTGGAGCTCGGCCAAGAATTTCGGGAAAGTAGGTGCGCTGTTCACGGGCATCGAGTGCGGCATCGAGGGGTTCCGCGCCAAGAACGATATTACGAATGGCGTGGCGTCGGGGTGTGTGACGGGCGCCATACTCGCGCGCAACGCGGGCCCGCAGGCTGCTTGTGTCGGGTGTGTTGGGTTCGCGGCGTTCTCTGCTGCTATTGAGGCTTGGATGAGGCAGCCTAAGGAGGAGTAAAAAAAACACAGGCGGGCCATTTTGGTTCGTTGTTGTTCGTGCGTGCGTCGTTGGCGAATGAGTGGGTGTTGTTGAACCCTGCGAGTGTGGGGTGGAGACGGCGTCACCGTGGGATGCCCTGGCACGATAGACGAAAGACGACAGCAAGGTCTGTGAGTTGTCTGGATAGAGGCGTTTGGTCTGCTTACGCTTTCGCATTGAGAGTGTGTGCGCATAGCAAGGTACGAATGATCATGGCGTACGGGTGCGGGTTTATGGCGTTCAGGACTGGCGATCTGATATCATGTCGATAGATACTCGGGAAGAAGGGGGCGGATAGATGGAAGCACTGGAGGGTATGGTCATCACCACTTACCATTGGGGTCACTGGGAGCAATGAATTCTTTTCATCCCAACTATGTCTCTGCCTGCTTGCCCACCCCCCTTCCTCCCCGTCTTATCAACCCCTCGAATTCCCCAAGAAGCAATACCGGCAACTCCCCCCAAAAGTCCAGTCTAGTCAAGTGGTCATTCGACCTTGCTGTGATTTAGGGCGGGAGGTACTACTGGCCGCGGGATAAGTCGCTGGTTCGAGCCTCCCTGGTAGTACACCGCGGAAGGCTAAAAGTACGCGATGAGAGATGTAGATGCGGGCGTTGAACTCTTTTGCCTCCTTCTCCTTTTTGACCCACTGCACTCTGCCCACCCCTCATGCCTTCTTTGACACACAAGGCCCCGTTTGACTGACTTTGCGAAGAGGACCTAGTATTTTTCTTTTTGTTTCCTTCGTGGGACTTTAATTTTGTGTATGTAGACTGTCTGTCTTCCTCTCAGGACATGGCAAAAAGCACCTCACGTATAACAACAACGACCACCACCACGGAAACAAATGGCAAGAAAAGTTGCGACGTTGGACAAGTCTCCATCGGGCGCACAGAATACACTACGGCTGATCAGAGAGCGCATGTGGTTATAAATGCGTTATGGCAACTCAGTTTCCATTGGTCCTCTTCCTTTATGAAGCAGGTTCTGAAATGTCTAACTAGGTACTCTTCCCCAACCTCACTGTCTTCCACTCTGGGCAATTCTGCCTATTTAGAGAATAAATTTAGTTCAGAAGTCTCAATCGTTCTCCTGACCACCGTTTCATGTCGCTACATAGCCAGTAACGAGCCACGCTGAATAAGAGCGAAATACTTTTCCCACCAACGAACACCAAGCTAAGAAGAGAAGAAATCGAAGGTATCATCATCATTTCCATTAAGAATTATTGCCACCTAAGCCGCGGTGTAGACCTGGAAGGCTCCCACCTCCCAGTACGCATTAACGAACTCGTCTGGGTTGTTGGCCACGAAATCAGTGCAGTTTGACGGACCTATAAAAGACAAGTCAGCATTCAACATGTTTCCCAGGAACAGTGAAGAGGTGGAGGAACTCACAGCTAGTATCACCGTATAAACCGCCCGCCAGATCACCACAGAGGTCTATGTTCATGATGATAGACTGGTTGCGGAAGTGGTTGTCAATGTTACACCCGGTGTCAGGAAAGTCCGCAAGCGCGGTGCCCCAGGTGCTCGGGTCGGGCGAGCCGCTCGTGATATCGGCGGGNGGGTATGCTCGCGCGGGCGAACGACCACATGCGGATACCAGCACTGCGCCACTCGAGCGCCATCACCCCGCCGCGGCCGGCGTTGAATGCTTCGCCGTACGTGGCGACGGGGCCGTCGACGCCGCAACCCGTGTTGTCGGTGCCGCTGGACACGCAACTGGCGTGCGTCGAGTCACCCGTCATCTTGCGCTTGTGGTTCATGCTGCAACCTGAGCTCGTGTGCAGCGTCATGGCGTTGCCCTCGTCGGCCAGGTTCGTCGCCTCCATCACGTCGATCTCGCCGTTGTCGGGCCAGTTGGCCGGATCCGCGAGCCACAGGGCCGGCCACGTCCCGCACCCGTACGGCGTGTGCTTCACGTCGAACAGGAACAGGCCCCCCGAGCTGCCGTACTGCTTCTTGGAGGTCGCCCGCACGCTGAACCGCCCCGTCGAGGCGTCGGGGACCGACGACGGGCCTACTGACGTGTCCACTCGGAGCACGGCGGAGGAGGTGCTGGCATATGTCAGGTTGAGCGACTCGGCCTGCTCGCGCGGCACGTAGTGCACGAAGCCGTGGGTTGGGTCATAGCCCGTGAAATAATCAAAGTTGTCGAAACTGTTGGCGGAGTGGAAGACCCGTTACTGTCAGTCAAACTGTTGCTTTGCTTTGCTTTGCTTTGCTTTGTTGTGTTGTGCTTCATTCATTTCACCCCGCCACGAGTCGAGCAATGAGGACACCAGCCCTTGCCGAGGGAGAACCCAAGTACTGCGTGGTATCCCTAACTGAAAGCGGAACTGACAATTCTGAGCCCGAGTACTCATCTGAGAGTGTGTAGACAAGCCTCTTGTAGTTGGGGTAGGCATTGTTCTTCTGGAGCATCGTCACAACAACGACGACGACAATGATGATGACGACGAGGATGGCGACGAGGATGGCCCACGTCCTCCGACGCCACGTCTTGAAGTCCCACCACCTGTCAGGCTGCTCATCGCCATACCTCGGCGGGAGGTTCCCGGAGGCTTTCTTGGACATATTCAACGGCGGGAGATCTGCGTAGTCGGGAGGGCTAGAGCGAGTGGATTGGCTCCGGCTGAGTAATTCCTTGTGGGAGATGCGCACACCAGCGGGCGTCTTATAGTCGCCGTTGTGTGGGGAGAAGGATGCGTCTGCCCACCCTTTCTGAGCAGATTCCTGGATCGCATCCAGCCTCTTGAGCCTCGCCTTATCGTCAGGGTCCCCCCAAGGGTTGGTGCTGGCCAACTTGTTGTCCCCAGAAGCCGCGCGGAACTGACCAATGTCAGCCCTGCTACCCATGTACTCCACGCGCGAGTGGCTGTCGTGTTTCGTATCCGCAAGCTTCGCGCCCTGCAGGGATGCAACAAACTGCTGCGCCGAATACAATTTCGACGGCTGGATTGGCTCGAACTGCCTTAGCGAGTTGACTGCGGCGCCCGGGTGAGCCTTTGCGCTGATCCGGGCCGCGGCCCGCGAGCTTGAGAGCTTCCGGCCGTGGGTTTTGGTGTTGCTGCTGTTATGGACGGGTGCCTGGCGGGCTGCAGGCCAGACTACCGGTTTTGGTCCCTTCCAGTATTCAAAAGGCTTGTAGCCTAGGTTCGTAGGCGCCCTATCGTCTTGGCTGTAGAAGGAGGATGGGGGTCGTGGCATGTTTTCTATTTAGCCGGCGTGGGGCCGAGCCCACGGAAGCCCTAGAACGGCTGCAAGATTCGGTGCAGGGCAGGAATACGAGAAAGTCGATAGATGGGAAGGATATGACACAGATCTGACAACTAGATCTGCATGCCAGTCCTGGCTGGGTTGCTATTGTGACCCAATGTAGCGAGGAATATTCGGGACTACTTGACAAGTATTGTTCGAGATAGATGACCTCTATGTGGGGACGTTTGAGAAGGTGGAATGTATATGAAGATCATGATATGAGATGAATTGGAGAGTGAGGGAGAAGAAAACATACGATCTCGTCCACCTTCAAAAAAAAAAATTAACTGGAAGCGAGGGATGGTCTCGAGGTAGATATCTTCTTTGATCGACGTGGGTCCAGCGTGGCTTCGGATGTTTGATGCCCTGCCCTGCCCTGTCCCATGCCCTGCCATATGATGTCTCGAAATGCAGATGATACTAGGAAGATACCCCCACGGGGCTGTCGTTCATGTGTCCGCACTGGGCGCCACGACCTTGCATGTAATGCACAGACCTAGCCCGCCCTGTTCTTGCCCTGCCTTGCATGCACTTGCAGTTGCAGCACGCAAGTAATAGTAGTAGTAATAAAAAGCTTGACTGCCAGAAATCAATGTCTGGGAAGAGCGAGCCTCAACAACGCCAGCTAATAAGCGAGACAGACTGTCGTGTCGCATGTGGGACCGTGTTGTCCATGCGATCACCGCTGCCAAAAGGCTACCCAGACACGTATGCTGGGCCACCCTAAAAGATCAGATCAAAATGTCCGAGTTCAGATGGTTAGCTTCGACGGCGCGCGGGACAAGGGTTGGCAGAAGGTAGTGTTTCGGGACGAAGCGAGTATAGGTGGCAGCTGGGAATCAAGCTCAGCATCTCGGGGCAGATCAGGTTCGTCGGCAAGCTGGGGCAACCCCAGGCTTGCTTCAGGTTCAAGCTCCGTCATGCGTTTCGCGAGACTGCCTCGAGACTGGGTGGCTGGCTGGCCTGACTTTGGGCTGGACCGGGGCTGGCGCGAAGATGATCGCCATCGACGCCGTTGAGATCACGAATGCTCCGAGTGACCCATAGCTTAAGAGTTTACCAGGACGTCCTGCCGTTGCGTCTGGTGTTTTTGGTGTCACATGAGGTCATAATTCAGCAATATTGCTACAGCCTCACCACGTCGCGTCGCGAGGCAGCATATCAGAGGAAGACGTGTGGCTTCAATGGGACAGGGAAATCTCCAGAAACCACCGCCCAATCGTCCCCAAGAAATGATGGGGAAGGGGTCGACTTCCAGACGTTGACTGGTCTTGGCAGCTGCTAACTGTCTGCTATGCGGCCTATGCCCTGAACCGAAGGGGTTTCAGCAGTGGAGGACCCAGGACCAAGAGACGACATTTCCTCAATGTCATATAGCCAGCCCCCAGCTTCCGTGCTCATCAAGCGCGAATCAGGGACGACTCCGAGATCCGTGCTTTTTTCAGGCGTCTCGGCGTCTTTTCTTTTTGTGACAGCGGCAGGGGCCGAGCCAAAAACTGCGAGCAAACTCGGAGACATTTAAAGTGTGCACCCGATGATAATAAGGCTTGTTGGACCTAAGTTCTGTCATCGTGTCGGAGGATGTAGAAGCTTTACGGTAAGACTCGTGATGCGAACTTGAGCGTCGGGTAGAGTTCGAAGGTTATATAGATGTGCTGTGATCGCAACTTGGTGAGGAACTGTTCCTCTCTCGCGAAAGTCAGATTGCGGCTACTGCATGTGACCAACTCAACACTCGTGAGGCATCAAGATCATTCGCTTTCGCTCACGACTCGTGTGGGGTGTGGTGTCGCGGGTGGGAATCAGGTTTTGGGTCAGAGCAGCAAGACTTGATCCCCAGTCTTCACCCATGAACACAGCCATGCGCACCATCGACACTAACACATCCCGGACGGTAAAACATAAGGAGGTGTTGATATGTTTCTTCAATATTCATGCGCTCGAGGTTTACCGGAGCTCCGTACCCTACGGCTACCAGTGCTGTTCCACCCTAGTCGTCGTCGTCATCCTCCACCCTGGGCCGCTTTGATTTCCGGTCATCGGTCTCCTGCAAGCCATAGCCCCGTTTGCCCGACGACTGCTCCACCTCGGACAGGAATTTGTCCACGTTGAACGGGTCGGCAGTCTCCTTCTCGAACTGCACTGGCCCTTCGCGCTCCCCTGCGTCCTCCGTGCCCTTGAACTTGCCCTTACCTAACACCTCGCCGAATCGGCTCGATTTCTGGATCTTGTCCATCTCCCTGTCCCCGGCCGTCTCGTCATCATCGTCCATTGTCACACCAGGGCGATAGATATTGTTGATAGCATCCTGTGCTGCGAACAGAGGCTTGTCGTATGGGTTGTCCTCGTTAAAACCGCTGTCAAAGCCACTTGACTGGTTGAAAAGACGTGAATCGTACATCCCCTCCTTGCTCTGGGTAGGTTTTGCCAGGCCCAGTGCAATCTTCTCGGATATGTCACGATTCTGCTCGCGAGCCATGACTTGGACGCGTCTCTCCGCACCCATGCGGGACTGCCGAAGCTTTCGCTCCTCCTCGCGGCGCCTTTCTTTCCGTGCTTCTTCACGCTCACGAACTGCCGACTCGTCGCTGTCGTAGGATGACCCAGAATCTGACCGGCTGTCGTAGCTGCCTGATCTTGACCTCCGCCTGCTGTGCCCGGCCTTCTCGTCCCTGGCCTGCTGGGCGAGTGCGCGCAGATGCTCCTCCTTCTGTTGCTTCTCCTTCTCCGCCAGACGCTGCTGCATGAGAGCTCGTTGCTTGACCTCCTCACGGGCATGCCTGTCTGCCATGAATAGCGCCTCTGAGAACTGTGCAAACTTGTCGTTGATCTGCACATCTTGTAGACCCCGTCCATCCGCAGCCAGACGTTTGTCCAAAGGGACGGTGAAACCCTTAGGGTTCTTCCAGTTCGACACTGGCGGCGGGATCCGCCAGTCCTCCTGGTCCTGCGCCGTCAATTTCCTCGGCGGCGACCTCAGCACTGGAGGCGGAGGCGAGGGCGGGCCACGAGGAATCTTCTTGACCTTGAACTTGGGCGGCTCCATGGGGTCACGCTGCCTCTCGACAATCTTCATGATCCGATCCTGCTTCTTGGAGTTGTCCCCCATCTGGTTCGCTGGCGTGTACCTCACAAACGTGGGGTCCCGCGAGCCTCCAGTGTTGACATTCTTGGGCTTCTGTGACGCCACAGCGCCGCTGACCAGCTTCTCCAGCGCGGCTTTCGTCCTCTCAGCCGTGGCAGCGACCTCCTCCTCGCTCGGTCGCTCCAGGTTGATCTCGCCGGCATCGGCGCGCTGCCGCAGCGGTATCAAGTCCTTGAAGCTCGCCTGCACGACCCTGCCCTCGGCATGGCCCTGCCTCGCAATAGCATCATATTTAACCTTCCCATCGCCATCGACCGTCAGAGCGAGCGCGTTGGACTTGTTCGAGCCGCCCTTGCGGCCTAGATCGAGCGGGTACTGGGCGATGTGGATCTCGGGGAATGCGCCGCCATCGCCAAAGTCCTCGGGATTGCGTGGTCGCCATCCAGAGCGCTGTCCGTAGGGCGGTGGCCCGCCGGCCCGCTTCAGGACAATCTGAGATTCGTCGAAGTGGCCGGGGCCAACGATTCTGGGGCCATTCTGGCTGGCGCGGGAGGGCAGCTCCTCTTCCTCGTCCGTGTAATTTGGTTTGGGAAGGGACTGAGAGAGTGCAGCTGCGAGGGAAGCCATGTTGGGGTGGATGGCGAGGATGAGGATGGAGGTTGTGGAAGTATGCACTTACCTCTTCCATTTCGGCAGCCTGCGAGAGAAATCAGGTCCCGACGTTTGCAGACGCACGGGCCACCCCGCAGGGGCCCAACTATCTAGGTACACTATCGGCTGTTCTACAGTACGTCAGTACCTCCTGGACAGTGCCTGCTATATAAATGTTCAGTAAATATTTTGGTATTAAATTGAACTGCATGCTCAGTTAGCACATTTCACGATGATTGAGGTCGGCCTCAGTTTTCACGTCCGGGAAAATGCAAGGCTAATGGTCGATAGCCGGTTTCTATGTCTCCAAATGCTTTTGTTATTGACAAAACCCCTGTCATGCCTTGGGTATGTGCCATACTTGGCCTTCTGGTTTCCCAGTCACGTTTGCCCCGACAGAAGTACATGCTCAAGTCCAGCTCACTCTTTCATGCTTCGTAAGGTCAGTCGAGCCCCCTATACCGGGGAAATACATTGGATAAGCCCTCATTTCAGTTTCCATTCCTACGCCGTGCACGAGTCCAAAGAGAAAAACAGCGTGGCCATGCCGCGCGATCATACGTAGCCCTTCCTTGCGCCTTGGAAGAAGAAGCGCACGACAAAGACCTGCAGCGCGCCCATGCAGACGACCAGCCCACACTGGATCAAGCTGAAGTTGACGATCCTCTTCTCCGTACTGCGGACTGTGCTGAAGTTGCGGTTCTCGCGCGTGCGGAAGTACTTCTGGTTTCGGGAGATGGTGGAGAGTTGGCCGGAGATCTTGAAGACCGACTCCTCGAGGGATGTTGTCTGTTCTGGCGAGCTGCCTTGCTTGGAGGGGAGGTTGACACGGGCTTCGTTCTCGACCTGTATGGCAAAGCAAGCGTTAGCAAGTAGTTGTAGCAACGTTCGAGGCTCGGCGGTACTGACGGCAATCTCAAAGTCGACAAACTTGTCGGTGACAGTGCTCATCTCGTTGTTGAAGCAGAACGAGTAGTCGCCGATATCATTGCCGGTGAAGACAAAGTCTCCCTGGCGCTCCTTCTGCCCATCAATGACAATCTTGCCGATCGGGCTCGTGACCTCGAAATCGACATCGAATGAACCTCCGGATTGGACCTGGGGAGCTTGTTAGCACAAGGCCGTTGCTGGGCAATCGGAAATCGGGGATGCGTCGTACGGCGAAGTAGAATGCGATCTTCTGGCCCTTGTCCTGGTTGTTGGCATAGAAGCAGGCCTTCTCGTTTGCGACAAGCTTGTATGTCAATGCTGTTGCCGAAGCATGGCCTGCGAATAGGGCAACCAGCCCGGTTGCGAGAGATGTGAGCTTCATCGTCGGGCGGAAGCTGGCTGCGATGGGTTTGGGTACGGGGCACAAAGGAGGCGGTGGACGGTAGTCGAGGTTCTGGACGGCCAGCAATCAAGCAGATGGCTTCGTCGCGACATGCCACGGTGCACCTGTTTCCAGCTGCTCCAGCGCTATTCCCAAAGCGGAGCAGTCTGCAGGCAGGGGCCAGGTGGAAGACCCCGTCTGGGCGTCTGGCCTGTCGCCTGCCGGAGTACCAGTAGACAGGTACGTACCCTACTGTGCTGTAGGAACGGAGCTGGGGTACCTGCCCAGGTGCCTATACGGAGGTACTCGTATTGCAGCAAGATACAGTAGCGCTACAGTACAAGACCAACCTGGTGTCATGTACATCTCACTGAACCTGAACAGGTGTACCAGTGCACTTCCACGCCTCAGGGTAGCAAGAAATAGGCGGCGAGGAGTGCCCTAAGGAAAGTTTGCACATGTAGCCTGCGGAGGCTGCTTGTGTAGTGCAGCATGTCTGTCAGTAGCTCCACGTAGTAAATAGTCCACTGTACGTACGGCGCCATACGGAAGCAACCAGTTGGTAATAAATGACATCAGCCCTCGCAATAGGGACGGACTGCTGCTCCAACACCCCTGCTCGGTTTTGTTTCAACAGCTCACTGAATAATTGTATGCGTCGGTGTCCTGACTTTTCATTGTTCTATGTCTTTCGCTTTCGCTGATCGTGCAAAATAGTAACTTGGTCACAAAGCTGGCACATTTGCTTACCCGAAACAAATCAACGGAGGCAGTGCCAACAACACGTCTGATCCAGCCCGGCATCAGACAGCGAGCCTTACAGCCGCAAGGATGGCCGTCGATGAGAAGCTCGTGGTGACCTCAACAATCGTTTTAAGAGCTGTCTCCTACTTCTTCCTGCGCTGGGTAAGTCTGACCAGCAGATTGTCGTTTTCTTGGCCAGCGATAACTAACCAATATGGGTAGGGTCTGCTTCCTGTAAGTTCAAATATCCCAGGACAAGCTTCACTTCAGGTGTGATTCTGATAAAATTCCTAGCCACTCGCTCCCGTCGCCTTCACGGCATTCGCGGTCTACATCCCCTCCTGCATCACCAGCTTTTTCTCTGCGCTACAGTATGGACAGGATGAGGTGGTCAGGACACAAACCACCAGGGTTCAACGGTTCGAGGAGGTCGACGGCGAGGTGATCGAGGACGTTGATGTCACTGAGACACAACTGAGCGTAGATGAACCCGGAAATGTCGGCCTCTGGCGCACAATTCTGGCCGGCGTCCCGAACCCACGCAACCTGGTCCTCACACTGCTCACCTTCCTGATCAACCTTGCCTGTGTTACCATGGTTGCAGACCGCCTTTACTCAGAGCATATGCTTCCGACCGAGGACCTTTCCTTTGTGAGGCCAGGATTCATCTCCAACAAGGAGGCCAAGTTCCTCGTCCGAGAGCCTGACCAGAACAAGCTGCCCGTCCGTTTCGAGATACGCATCAAGGAAGATGGATCTCCCTTCGCCAAGACAGGCGACTACCTGGTGGCCGGCACGGTTAAAAGTACATCTGATGATACAGACTACACTGCTGTGATTGATGTTGCCTTGAACCATAATTCGCAACGCAGCTACGAATGGAGGACGTCGAACGGCCACCAGGGCGAATTTACATCAGCGCCTGAGCCCGGCAAATACCCGGACAATGGCAAATTTACCTTCCTGTCAACCTCTTGTATCGTCAACCGCCTTCCTTACAACCCCATGGATCATCCTCTTTCTATTCCCGGAATGCGACATCTCAGGGACGTCTTGCCGAACCTGGGCGCCCAGTTCATGCTGTTCCTAGGCGATTTCATCTACGCAGACGTCCCTCGCGAATGGGGCGAGAGCGCCGCCGAGTTCCGACAGAAGTACAGAGCCGTCTACGCCTCACCTGAGTGGCCCAGCGTCGGACAGAACCTGAGCTGGATCCACGTCCTGGACGACCACGAGATCCACAACGACTGGGACGGCACCACGACCGGCATCTACGCAGCTGCCGTGGACCCATGGCACCACTACCACACGGCAGTGAACCCGCCCGCGGCAAGGAAGCCCGCCCAGTGGACAATCTCCAGGACGGGACCGACGTGGTTCGAGTTCGCGCAGGGCCCGGCAAACTTCTTTATGGCCGACACGCGCTCCTACCGGTCCTCCAACAAGATCGACTACGAGGACAAGGACAAGACGATGCTCGGCACCACGCAGCTGGCGGACCTGCTCGCGTTTCTGCGAAGGCCCGAGCCCAGGGGCGTCGACTGGAAGATCATCGCCTCCTCGGTGCCCTTCACCAAGAACTGGCCGGTAAACGTGCAGGACACCTGGGGCGGCTTCCTCGCCGAGAGGCAGGTGATCCTAGAGGCCATGTGGGACGCCGCCTCCCGCGGCATCGGTGTTGTGGTCTTGTCTGGGGATAGGCACGAGTTCGCGGCCACCAAGTTCCCGCCGCCCCAGGGCTCCAAGTGGGCGGAGGAGGCGACCGTGTACGAGTTCTCAGCCAGCCCCCTGAGCCAGTTCTATTCGCCCATTGGGACCTACAGACAGGTTGACGACGAGGATGTCAAGATCAAGTACGCGTCTTACCCTCCTCCTCTTGCAGCTGCCCCCTCCCGTGCGTTTCCTTTTCGCTGACCAAGCTGACCAAAACCACAGGTACATCAACAAAGGCTACTCAAAATTCGGCGCGATCACAATCGAAAAGGGACCCGAGGTCGGCAAGAGCAGCCTCTCATACCGCCTCTTCGTCGATGGCGTCGAGGCTTGGAACACCACAGTTGTGTCGCCTGAGAGGAACGCACAGAGCACTGACGCTGCTGGTTTCTGGGACAGATTAACGGGCCACCGATAGAGACGATGGCTCGATCTAGTTCTGTTGCGGGGTGTCGTGTACTGAATTTGGGTGCATGCTAGACTCATAATAAGCCAACATCATGGTTACATTATGCCTTGGGCGACGATGGTCTGCTCTGGGTGGTTTGATTGTTAGGGACGGATATTCAAGACATTTCATACGGCCTAAGGCACAAGGTTTTGTCGGCGTTGGGTGGCTCTTATCACAGCACATTCGCACAGATCTAACTGGGTGTGGTTTTAGATTCAATAGGTGGTTATCTCGTCCATCAAGCAGCAATTGATGACTCTGGCCAATCTGGCCACTTTAACAATGCGATCTTACCCAAAGCCCTCTCCGTCCTCCCAACCTAAACGGCGAATTCTAGGCTGCATAAGGATAGTTGTTGAAAGTAGGAAGCGATCGTACCTCGTGATTCGCACCATCTCTAAAGCTGAACATGCCACCTGCTTCACGGTCGACTTGGCAAAAAGCCGACCTCGAGGAAACACCATCTACAGCAAATCATCCATGGGTATAGATGCGGGAATCCTAACCAGTTCATCAACAGAAGCCCAGTGACCCTCCTCGGCCCCTTGAGTGTGTCTCACGATCGTGCTCCCGGAACAATCTGACACTGCTTCACCACCCATCAGAAAGGAAGGCCCGGTCGGTCGAACGTTCTCGGGAGCTCTCCTTGCGCTCTGGTTCATTCTTGGTGACAGTGTCTCGTATTGCGGGGCCCGCTCACCAATGTCGATAGCGTCGGGCAGTCCACTGACGAAGGAGAAATCGTGGTCACGCCCACCACTCTGTGCACGTATATTCTGTTGTCTTCTGGCATTTCTTTCCAGTTTCTCGACTTTGTCCTCTGCCTTCTCGGCCCTCCGCTTCCACTTGGTCAAATCCGCCTTGGCACCTTCAAGGTCTTCCCGCAGGAGGATTTCATTCACTTCGCTTGCCTTCCTTCTCTCCTCGAAATCCAGACGGAGCTGGGCACACTCCTCGTTCTTGGACGACAGTTCTTGTCTGAGATTTCGGACCTGGTCTCGAAGAGAGGAGACATTGCGGCCCCGGCCTAAAACGTTGCTTGGGCTAGAGCTGAGATTGTGTGAGCTTGTGTTCTGGACAAAATTCAGGGTCCCACAGGATACCGATGCTATGCTGTGTTCTGAGAGGCGCGGTAAGTCACTGTTACCAGAAATGGTCGCGGTTGGCATGATGGGGCTAGAGTAATAGGTAATGGGTCTTAATTCATGTCCAGATGTGAGTGGAAGAGGACGTCTTGGTATCTTTGACAAGCCATCCTTCGGAGAGCCATCAAGCTGTGCCAAGGCTACCGAGGCTCTCTCAGAGGCCTCCTTCTTGGTCGGCGAGTCTGATGGAGTGAGCATAATTGATTTCGCAGGATATGATCGTGGGCACCCTGATGCGGCTCGTGCAGTTTCAGGCTCAGAGTCACGTTCAGTCCTGCCACCACTGTCCACGTGTTGTGGTCTTGGAATCCTCGACTTCCTGGCACTTTCGATAGTTGCTGGTAAAACCATCGGGTCTCGTGACCGACGCATCAACGAAGCTGGAGTTGACGCTGAGGTAACAGAATGAGTAGGAGATGGGTTGCTGGTGTATGGGGACACTAATCCAGCGGCATCTCGTCGATATTTGGATTCGGCACCCTCCACGACAGGCACGAAACGTGAGGTTTTGGATGCATTGTCGAACTTGGCCGCCAAGCCCAGCACCTTGCCAGCACCCCGCTTGAGATCATCACGACTGCTAAAGGCCGATTTGGGAGAGCCTTCACGTTGAGTGCTCAGGGACGGTCTCTGATCTTGGGTATTCGCATCGTTGTGCCGCGGTAAATCAACCCTGGACCTGCTCTTCCAAAAGGGATATGATGATGGTCGATGGACACCATTATTGCGTGGCTCGAATTGGTCCTTGAGATCACGGAACGATCTACGGCATAGGTTCCTAGTCAAGACAAGATCTGCCGCCCCATCCATCTGGTCAGGGGTGACGATATGTGCTGGACCAGTGGCCAATTTATGCGTGTGTTGGTGCTCCTTTCCCTTCGTGGATCTAATTGACCGGCCCGCCGAACCAAAATTTGTCGACTCAGTAGTTGAATCTGTGTTGGACGTTTTGGGCCGGTAATGCATTGTGGAAGTACCACTCAATATTTTCGCGCCTGGGACTACCGTGCACGCAGTCATCGAGTCCAAGTCGCACGAGAACTTGGGCTTCAGGTTCTTCCCAGGAGCTGCGCCCAGTTCATCATGATTTGTGGGCTTTGGAATTTTCGATGGTGTTCTACTATGCTCACGACGTTTTGGGGTCTCAGCCTTTGCCTCGTGCGTTGATTTGTCTCTCTCAGTTCTGCTTGATTCCACCTGTTTCGTGGGTGTGGCTTCATTTTCCAGTCTTGTCCGTTCCAGTGGTTTGGCAGGCACCGATGGGACGCATAGCGACTCTACCGTTGGGCCTTCACCCTGACTGCTGGGTGAAATGTTTTCGCGACTCCCTGGGCCGCTTGCCTTCTGGCTGTGCGTCGTACTCTTGCTTGGAGATCTGAGGGAGCTCTTCAAGGGTGTCGTCTTCCTGGAGGTTGTTATGTCTTGGTCCTCGCTACCCGGCTCTTCTTTTGGGGGTGAGAGGACTCCGAAGTTTGGGCCGCGGGAATGATTCGAAGGGGAACGGGCAGGGGTTTGGCGCGTCTTCTTCACGGAAAGAGCTTCGCTGGTTCTATCTGTCTGTTTGAAAGACACGGCCCCTTTGCAAACGTTAGGTGTGTCTCCAGCATTCAGCAAGTCATTCTTGAACTCACTAGAGGAAGAAGCTGTAGGGCTAGGCGGACGATCCTCTGACTTCCCCATGTCGATAGATCTGGGATGAGCGAAGACATCTTCCGAAGTCCTCGTGAAGCTCCTTAACCGTCTCGAGTCATCGGAAATAGAGGCACGACTGCGACGTCGCAAAATGCTCAAGTCTCCGTCCAGATTTCTCATCTGCTTGACAACATCTCTCCAGTTCGTGACCAGCATCTCCGTGATATCATTCACAACGTGGATCTTGTCCACATCCCAGAAAGGTTGCGGCGGCTTATCAGGCGGCTCCTTGGCCTTTTTCTTATCCTTCTTGGACTTCGGTTGAGGTGAGACTGGCACCAGAAACAGCCCGGTGCTGGGATCTGCCAGTTTCACGGAATGAGAGCCAAGCATGTCGCCTATCAGAAGAGGACCAAAGACGATCCCGAGAGCACTGTAGCCCATAAGGTCGGAAGTGGGCAACGGCCTTCCAGACTCATCTTCCCGCGGAGCTGTCTCTGCAGCTCTTCCGAGCAGACATAAAAGGCCAAAGACAGCACAAATGAGTTCTCTCCTGTACTGCGATCTCAAGGTTCCGACGGCAAGAGCAATGAGGCGCGCCCGGAGTTTGCTTTGTTTCGTCCTGCTGAACTCGGGGTCAGTGTACAACTGGCTGTTGATCGCAACCAGTGCGTCGAACAGTGAAAGAGATCCAAGGATGCCTCCGGGAAGGCCGGCCAAAAATTTCTTGAACAGGGACGCAACATCATGGATGCCAGCATTGATGTGAGAGGGCAGATTTGGGCTTCGAACAGTGTTGGCGACGTCGTCTCCCGCCTGGTGTGCGCAGTAAAACTCGTAGAGCTCGTTGACGACTCGGATTGAGCCTGGGATTCTGAAGACTCCACGGGTTTCCGGTGCTGCTAAGTGTTATTCACTAGACTACGACGTTGAGGTGAGCATTTTTCCTACCGGAATGCACCAGGTGCTGTGCAGTGGCGCGGAAGCACGTTGGTAGAACCAGGGAACCAGGCGCATACTCGGGCGGCAGATATAAGAAGCTCTTGCCACATAGGCGGACGAGCCCCTGCAGATCTTGATCTTTGAGGCTGTCCCTCTTCGGGTGCATCATGTGAGCCGTCACATGGCCAACACTGCGTTTGCGCTTCACACTATGCTCCGTGGACTGGCTGGAAGTTCTCCTGAAGGTGCGTGACCACCAATTCCGTCTCGGGGCGATCCCTTCGGGCTGGTTCATAAGTTAGGGGGCACATCTGAAGTAGAAACCTACGGCCGAATTGGATGACATCAAACGAACCTCAGGAATTTCGGGCGGATCGGGGACCAGTGGGCGAACGCCATGCTACTGCACGGTCAGTCAAACGAAACATATTGATTGACATGGGCAGACGTGCCTTCTTCGCCAGCCTGTTGTACTCTTGGACAAAATCATCTCGATTCGCGATCTCGTCAGTGTCGGATATGTAATCGCCGCTGTTTGAAGTCCAAGTTGCGCTGCTCTGAAGACCACTGGATGTCTTCTTAACGGGAACAGACAGTTTGCCATGATATCCCGTGACTGATGGCCGAGGGTGCAGATCCGGCGTAGATAGTTCTCGGGACGCCGTCATTGTCGCAAATGATGGGGGTAATTCGCATTGGCAACAAACTTGAAAAGCACCACAGCGCATAAACGAAGTGAGGGAAGCGTAGCAGATGTTGAACTAGATGGGGCCGGTCGCCATCCGTTGCTCGTATTGGGGTCGATGTCGAGGATTCAAGGATGCCCAATAAAGAAGCTCGAGTGCAGTAGGTAGCCAACACTGCCGACGGGTAAGTACAGGAGGACGATAGCGAGATACTGCAGGTGGTGGAATCCAAGAGGAACCGGTATATGACACCGCGGATAATCGAGGGGATGGAGAGTGACCAGGTGGTGTTGGCTGGAAGCCGGGATCTGGTCGGTCGGCATGTTTACTTGCGTTGCTCTGTCTGGTGTTGCAGATGAGTGAGAAGGGAATGGTGCACCGTTTGTCCTTTCCATGTGCTCTTGGATGGGGCCTGCTTTTTCCCGGCATTGCACCTGCCTCAGCTGCAGCTGGCCTTATGCTTCCGTCGTAGAATCCGGATGGTTAGATCGCACAGAAAATCAATTGATCCCCTCGGTACAACTTCACCTGGAGGCATACACTCTTGGTATCCCGGCACCAAGGCAGTGTCCTGTGTCTGTCAAACCTGCCCTAGGCCCTTCAACGGTCCTCCGCCATGTTGTGAAACCCGCTCATTGGCACGTGCGATGGAAGACAAAAAGTCAAGTGAATTAGTCGCGAGAGGACACTGATATTGTCCTCAGCTGTCGACAGCCAGGCCCTTCGCCCTTCTGAGTATATCTAAAGCGCACAATCATTTTGGTTGTTGACGGTATTCCTTCTGATATCCCAAAATTAGAGGTGGCCGGCCTTCCGGGACCGCGTGCCCGGTACGTCGCCCAAAGGTCTATAACAGCCGGACACAGCAATTAGATTGTTCCAATGCAACCAGCCTCCCTGAATCATACCTTCTTCCCTCCATGACCCTCCCCGAACGCCCTGCAAATGCCTCGAAACGCAGAATAGTCCCATACGCTTGGGATGATGGGAATGTGGACCAGGGGCTGAGGACTGTTTCCTGCCCGGTCATGCTTGCTCCCGCATGTGCTCTTCTTCCCCGTGGATCAGGACATACTTCAGGATATCAGAGAGGGATATGATGCCCTTGAGCTTGCTCTCGTCGTCTACCACAATCAATCGGTGCACTCTGGACTTCCGAACCGTGTCAAATATCGAATCGAGCCTATCCTCTTCCGTGCAGGTGTAGATGCCCTGGAAGTCATCCGATCGTCTGCACAGCGCATCTCCAACCGTGCCCGAGAGCTCATCATAAGCACCGCCTTTGATACAAGGGATGACGTCGATGGCTTCAAAGACATTGATGACGGTGTTCTCTGTATCCACTATCGGGACCGCCGAGATATTATATTTGACCATAAGCTGGATCACGTCCAGGACTGAGCTGGTCATGCTCGCCGTCGCCAAGTCATTGTAGGTGCCAAGGTTGAGCTCCCGCACGGTCTTCTTCAAGAGCATCGTGTTCTTCTCATTATTCACGGCGATGAACTTGAGTATTCGGTATTGCGTGATGACGCTGACCACGCTCTCCCGGCCTGTCTCATCATCAATGTCGACCAGCGGTATTCTGCGCGCTCGGGTTTGCAGCATTTTACGACACGCTTCATAGAGGGGCCGCCCCGGGTGGAATGAAACGGTCTCTAGAGGCGTGACACCAATGGCCTTTTCAACCTCTGATGAGGAACAACGACTAGGTCAGCCTTCCGGCCAGTGTCACGCATACTGGCTCATGCTATCCACGTACCTCGCAAGCTACTTAGACGGAGTCGATCCACATCCTCGAACCTCTCGGGATTTTGTAGATAGTATTGGATGACGTTGATGTAGTCTGTGCTCGTAAGCAGACCGGCAAAAGTCGACGTCTTCGAATCCCACAGCGGAGCGGACACGATATCTGGGCCAGGTGCGTCAGTGCGGTGTACGCGAGATTGCGGCATCTGGGTCTAGCGTACTGTTCTGCATGAGGATGTTCACACTCGTGCGAATAAGGAGGTCATTGTCGAGAACGATGAGTCGAAAGGATAGGGGCAGGACATCGTAACTGGTTCGGACCTTGAGGAATTCGCGTATAGCCCTCTGTGAACCAAGTCAGCACTTCCGGAACGACCCTCGAGCATGTCTCTTGCATTCGACGATTGTGGTGCTCAAAGTCAGGGGCGTGCGCCTCGCTCCCGTTCACCGAGCTCGCTGTGCTCGCCGGCAGTACCCCGCACCCTCACACAGGCTGCGCGACGACGTTGAGCCACGTTGGATGGACCCTGCAGTGAATGCAGCCCGACAGTGGCCTCGCAGACGTGGCACCAGCGGCATATGAGGAATCAGGATGCCGGGCCATTGTAAGCCGCGCAGGCGACGGTGAGAGGGAAAGAGGCGCGCGCGGGGGGGCACATGTGCCCTGGCCCGAAGGACAGGAAGGCTTACCAGACCCTGCATCTGCTCTTTGTCGAGCGGCGTCATGAGGGGCTTCTCTGGTGCCAAGGAGTGCTCTGTACGACTTTGAGTGCTGGCCGTAGGCCTGTTGGCGACTGGAGCCCGCAATTGAAGAAACGTAGAGGGCGCTGCGAACGGCAGAGGCAGAGGCAGCTCGTGACCCGGTTGTCTTGCACTTGCGATGGCGGCAGGCTGTTTTGGGGGGCCACCCTCGCTGGGATTCGCGGGGTCCGTCATGACTGTGGTCTGCGTCGGTTGCACATGAAGGGGGGATGCCGGTTCAAGTGTCGGGTCGAGGCCTGGCCCTAGTATCGATTCAGGCCGCCGGTTTGGTTTCGGTGCTCAGAAACATGTGCGCCGCACCCCGGGGAATTGGAGAAAAGTTGGCTTCAGCCTCGCGACTCCCGGCAGCACTTTAAATTCGGGGTTTCGTCCAGTCCAGAGCCAGGTGCGAGGTGGATCAGCCTGTCGTGTTGGGGGGAACGCCGACTGCTGCGAGGAAGCTGATGGCGACGTGAGTGCAGGTGGTAATGTTGGTCGAGGTGAGGTCAGAGGGCGAGGTGACGGACTAAGTGGCAGGAGAGGAACAGAAGGGAAATGACAGAGGACAAGTCAGTCAGGCTCTCTCGGCCTGATAGCTGCGGGCAATATCTGTCTCTCTTCCCTCAGGCACTGACTGCTGCAGCAGTGTTGTGTCCAACCCACCAACGGGTGATTGATGCTTCTTCCTCTCAGGTGGTGTTCCGTGTTACTGCCCACTTGCTGCAGTTCGCCCGAGCTCTGGCCGTGGACGAAGGGGGATTTGGGCCGAGCTGGACCTGCCTGGTCGTGAGAGCGGTCGGTTTATCTGATAAGCAATATGCCGGGGATGTTTCCTCCCGAGTCTGGAAACGATTGCCTTCACATGTGTGGACGACAGCAGACGAGGGCAACCTTGGACGTCTCCTCCTCCTGGTTCTGCAAGTGCCATCCTGTTTTATCCCGGATCGACACAAAAACTGACATCTCGTTTTCAATGCCTACTCCAAGCATCTGATGCAGCATGCCCAAAGAGGCAATTGAGCGCAGCGAAAGTGCAACCTCCATCCAACACACTCTCACACAGTCGTCTTAGTCTGCACCTAAGCTCGGTTTGGAGGGTCTACCACCAAAAGCGTCAAATTTAGTCAAACGTTTAGAATTTCTCTCTCCTTGGACATGTACCTATCAATTTCCTCGTCCAGGGAGGCATCGGCAGGCAAGCCTAGCCTGTATCAAAAAGGATGCAAGTATCTGAGGCCGACATGCCTCCCTGCCTTGACTACGCACAGGTGCCCAACCGATGCAAAGTTACCTGTGCCAGCGAAACCAGACGGGAAAGATCGATCAATCTGAGAAACGCGGATGAGGATGATCCATGGCGAGAAGGGCTAAGGAGAGAAGTGATGGGCTGCAGTCGACTTATGGTGAGCTGCGCAGACAGACCAACTGTGCCCCAACTTCTCCGTCGACAACTGGACAGAGATTCAGATGATTCTTGCCAAGAGTCACGAGAATATTCGAACGCCGATAGTAGGAACTGCCCTGTAGGAACTGCCCTGTCTATATTGGTGCAGCACCCTTTCAAAGTCTAGTACCCAAGTCACATAATTTTAATTTCTCCCTTCTCTTATGTCATACAGAATCAGGCCTTCTCGATACTCTATCGAACCTCTCAAGTCATTTACTTGTCTTGCCATGTCTGTCGGCAAACTAATGGCACATATCATCCCTAACGCGGTGCCAGATTCCCAGGTTCTCCTTCATTCAGCCCACTAGAATAAGACTTTCATATGGGACGATCCCAGCTAGATTAAATTCTTGTAGGATTGACCTGCCAAAGAACGACCTCTCATAGGCTAGCTCGCCATGTGCAAGTATCTTTGGGATTTCCAACCGTTGGTTGTGCTTGAGAATAAAAAGACTGCGCCCTTACTAGCTGCGTCCTCTTCCAGAACACGCCGGACTCCACATCATTAAACTCGGTAACAGATCAAGGGTTTAGGCTTCCGCTGCGTCAAGCTCCTCCTGTTCCCGAGTACTGTCCCCCTTATTTTACGACTTCAAGAGCGTATGTGTTGGTGCAACAGGTTGATTGGTTCAATGAACCTAACTGTTCCCATCTGAATTGCTCCCAGTACGTCGGATGACTAGGGATGATTTGGGATGGATATGTCCTCTTCGCAGATTCCACAGTACTTAATAGCCAACTATATTAAAGCTTACATAGGGACCTGATCCCGCAATACACAGGTGATAGTAGCTCATCAATCATGAGGACAGTGGTTGTTAGTCTACCTACATGGAGAACAAGGGCAGAAGCCGGAGACGACATGCCTGATGATAGGCACATCTATGAAAATCAAAGAAAGCACCAACCACGTTGGGCTGATCAGCAATCCGACCCCAGTTGAACCCAGCTCGGAATGGACAGCTAGGTGGCAGGTACCCAGCTTCTACTGATAGCAAACAGCTTTCCCCGTCTAAAACTCGCGCTAGTGGTCTACCGGCACAAGTACCTACTGGTACCCGGTAGGCACGGTGACCAGATGCTGGGGGAACAGGGCGGGAGCTTTTCCACTGGGGCCCGTTTGTGACCCCCCCACTGCCCACCGAGCCACCTCGCGGCCCCAGCACCTTAGGAGCACAGAGCAACTCAAGAAGCTTCGCTTCGCTTTGCTCTGCTTCGTTCATCAAAACACCACCCCCATACAATTACGTACGCTCTGGCGCTGCGCTCAACACCCGGCTTCAAAGCCTCGAGCTGCTCCATCCCCATCTTTGCCTGGAACCCTTACTCGATCAGTCACTGCACAGACATTCCGGCCAGCCTTGGTGCAGTCAGCGTTGCCGCCTCGAGGCAGACAGCTGCCGCTTCTCCGGCGTCTCGAATCTGTTGACACGGCCCACCCCAGCACACTGAAGCCGGTCCAAACAGCCCGCCGCCCACCTTCGAGATGGGCATCTGCAGCTCCTCCTGCTGTGGAGGTATGCCTATCCATCGTCACGATGCATCCCTCGTGCCCTTTACTAATTCCAACCAGCCAAATCCCGCGATGGCCTGTACGAGCCTGTCCTCGCCGACAGCGAGCGGGAGGCAGTCGCCGACCTCCTGCAGTATCTCGAAAATGTCCGTTCTTCTCTGGCCCCTTGCTTATTGCGCCGAATATTGACAGGTCCAAGCGTGGCGAAACCGACTTTTTTTCAGGCGAGCCTCTTAGAGCCCTGAGCACCCTCGTCTTCTCCGACAACATAGATCTACAACGAAGCGCGAGTCTCACATTCGCAGAGATAACCGAGAGAGGTGCGTATTCTACAGACAGCATACAAAAGCTGGAAAGAGGAGGCTCTGGATAGATTATCGCGGGAGCCAGCATGGTACATGCTCGGGCAAGGTCGGTTGGATCAGTCTTCGCTAATGTGAGGCCGAGCAGATGTCAGGGAGGTCGACCGCGACACCCTCGAGCCAATATTGTTCCTGCTCCAAAGCTCCGATATCGAGGTGCAACGGGCAGCTAGCGCAGCTCTTGGAAATCTCGCAGTCAACAGTGAGTCTGATCCGGCCAAGGCATAATAACAGAACGACTGATGCCTCGTAGCGGAGAACAAGGTCCTCATCGTCCAACTGGGAGGTCTGCCACCCCTCATCCGTCAGATGCTGTCGCCAAATGTCGAGGTCCAATGCAATGCCGTCGGGTGCATAACAAACCTCGCTACGCATGAAGAAAACAAGGCCAAGATTGCGAAATCCGGAGCTCTTGGCCCACTCACCCGTCTGGCAAAGTCCAGGGATATGCGCGTGCAGAGAAATGCCACAGGGGCTCTCTTGAACATGACGCATTCCGGTATGTTGCCGAGATGCCCTTTGCTCATAGTAAATTGTCTGACCTTTCCTCTTCCTTCCCAGACGAGAACCGCCAGCAGCTTGTCAATGCTGGCGCGATACCAGTTCTCGTGCAACTTCTTTCCTCGTCAGACGTCGATGTTCAATACTATTGTACGACAGCCCTGAGCAATATAGCTGTTGACGCGACGAATCGAAAGAAGTTGGCACAATCGGAACCGAAATTGGTCCAGTCTCTTGTCAATTTGATGGACTCGTCCTCTCCCAAAGTTCAGTGCCAAGCTGCTCTTGCCCTCCGGAACCTGGCTTCGGACGAAAAGTACCAGCTGGATATCGTGAGGTCTCATGGCCTGCACCCCCTGCTTCGGCTTCTTCAGTCATCATACCTTCCCCTCATACTCTCCGCGGTCGCTTGTATAAGAAACATTTCGATACATCCCATGAACGAGTCACCAATCATCGAAGCTGGCTTCCTGAAACCGCTTGTGGACCTCCTCGGTTCCACCGACAATGAAGAAATCCAGTGCCATGCCATTTCAACCCTGAGGAATCTAGCTGCCAGCTCAGACCGAAACAAGGCGCTCGTCTTGGAGGCTGGGGCAGTACAGAAATGCAAGCAGCTGGTGCTGGACGTCCCAGTCACTGTGCAGTCTGAAATGACTGCTGCCATAGCGGTCCTCGCACTGAGCGACGAGTTGAAGACACACCTCTTGGATCTCGGTGTCTTCGATGTGTTGATACCCCTGACACAGTCGTCCAGCATTGAGGTTCAGGGTAACAGTGCTGCAGCTCTGGGCAATCTCTCATCTAAAGGTGCGTTTCCTGTCCACAACAGTTCTGCATGACTACAATGCTGACCAAATGACAGTGGGAGAATATGCTATTTTCATCCAGGCGTGGACTGAACCTCACGGAGGAATCCACGGATATTTGAGCAGATTCCTTGCAAGTGGCGATGCGACCTTCCAACACATTGCGATCTGGACATTGCTACAACTTCTTGAGTCTGAGGACAAGAAGCTTATTGGGCTGATTGGCAAGTCAGACGACGTTGTCGACATGATCAAGCAAATTGCGAACAAACAAATCGAGGCCGAGGAAAACGAACCCGAAGAGGACGATGAGGGCGAGGTGGTCAACCTCGCCCAAAGGTGTCTGGAGCTTCTGGGGCAGAGCGGTTCCAAAGCCCATATCGAGGGGTAAAATCCCGCTGACACCGAGTGTTGATGATGAAGACTGTATGGAGACTGATGGCATTGTTACTTTTACCGGTTGGGGTCTGCGGCGTCTCTTCTCTACGTCTCCTATACCTGCATTTACTTTGGACTTGGCAAACCGGCACGGTGTTTCCCGGCGTATGACTATATACAACATTAGGGAAGGGGAGAGCGCTTCTTGTTGTTCGTCTTTGTTCTGCATATATGCTTCTTTCTATCTGTTCTGTGCTGGAAATTCGAAACCGCACAACTTTACCGCAAAGAATTGACCGCACTTGACCGTGTGTCTCTTTTGTAATTACTGCGCACAAGCCCACAGCTTGACGAAACAATCAATCACGTTGCTTTCTCCCTCCGGCTTTTATCAAGCCTGATCCAGTCCGGTCTGGGGGATAGCCATATCTTCTTGGGAGCATGGTGCCACTCTTGTGCCAATTTGCTATCGTCGCCTAAACGCGAGCGAACACTCTAGGGCTTTTTGGGCTGCTCTGCTCGCGAGATGACCGCAGAGTCTTGGCCGGATTCGTGTGTTTCAATATCGAACGGGTTCTCGATGGGATGCATTTGCCACGGCCATGCGCCAGTCCGCGCAACCACCTTGCCATCGATCAAAGCCATTGGAACCGGGCCGTACAGTCTGGAGTCACGAGACGCAGGCAGGTTGTCACCAATCAGCCAAACATGCCCAGGGGGAACCTAAGGCACATATCAGTCTCTCTGAAATACAACATGTCGTCCATGCTGCTCGCCTCACCTGTATCATGGTGTCCTGCCCCGTCTCAGGGGTCCCCATCATGACGTAGTCCCCCGCGACCCCGAGGACCCTTTTGATGGCAAGGCCGTCGTCGACGGGAATCTTGAAGCGGACCAGGTCGCCGACCTTGATGTCCTTGCCGCGGCGGTACCGGTGTGAGATAATGGCACCCTCGCCCCAGACAGACCAGCCTGGCAGCATAGAGGGGCCTGACACGGTACCCCAGTCATAGCCGTAGGCCCAGAACAGGTGGGCGGCGGCCAGGACCTTTCCGGCGTCGGCGAAGAGCGCCACAGGCCGGCCGTAGTACCGGCCGAGGAAGAAGCGCACCGTGGGGGTTGTGAAGCGGGCGGTGAGACGGCCCTGGCCCTCGCGGAAGAAGCGGACAAAGGACGACATGTTGGGGCGATTTTATGAGAGTGACATGTCGTAAACACCTCCTTTATTGCGCACTGTCGTCCATGTTTGGTCTGAGATGAGTGACAGTTCTGGAGATGAGGAAATTCCGAAACCTGCAGTGATAATCAACAGGACTGATGAGACTTGCTGCAAATGGACCCTGGCCTTGTGTAGTACAAAGACCACTTACGTAACCCCAAGTCTGGTTTCTGATTGGTTTCGGGAGCTACAAGGCTTCTTGGAGGACGAATTTGAAGCTCCAAGCTGTTTTCCAAACTTGGACTTGGAAAATTTCACCAAGCCATTCAACTACAAGCACCAAGTTCTCTCCTTGCCTAGCCTCCAAACCTCACTGCAGAACCGAAACACGGGCAGAACCTCTCCCTGACTGCTTCCTCACCTGTCGTAATCATGCCGGGCTCCCAATGCGTTTTCAACCCGGCGACGGCCCTGCGCCGCGTCTTCATGCCCTCCAGCGGCGGAAGTGCACACTCGCTACACCTGACAAGGATATTCGTCCCCGCACTCCTCGCGCTGCCGCCGCAAGCCCGCGCCTACTGGGCAAGCCGGGACCACCACGGCAAAAAAGCCACACCGTTACGGCACAGCGCCATATTCGACCGCGAGAGCCACGCGCCGCGAACACCACCCCCGGGCGCCCGTGAAAGCCTGACGGCCCGGCGCGCGGCCCGCGCATCCCAACAACAAAAGCAGAAGAAAGAGGAAGACGTGCCGGCGGCGCGCGTGAAGGTCAAGCTCGGCCGCATGCCGCGCGACGAGGAGATCAGCTGGCCCTACGTCCACGTCAAGACGCCCGGGGCGGACGGCCACTCGTCCATCGACAACCCGCGGCCCATCAAGGAGGTCCTGGCGGAGCTGGACCGCAAGACGACGTACCTGGAGGCGGTGGTCGTGCCGAACCCCGAGGAGAAGAACTCGCCGCGGTGGCCCATATGCAAGATCGTGAACAAGATGGAGGAGCTGGCCAAGCAGAAGGACATCAAGGAGCGCAAGAAGAAGGGGGCCGTCAAGGAGAAGGAGGTGGAGCTGAGCTGGACGCTGGCGCCCCACGACCTCGACCACAAGCTCAAGACGGTGCAGAAGTTCCTGGGCAAGGGCTACAAGGTGCAGGTCCTTCTGCAGAAAAAGGTCCGTGGCAAGGCAACTGCGAAGGAAGCCGACGCCAAGGCAATTATTGAGAGAGTCGAGAAGGCCATTGCGGAGGTCAAGGGCGCCAAGGAGTGGAAGGGACGAGAGGGCCAAATCTTGGGGAGTTACAGGATCTTCTTGCAAGGTCAGGCTCAGCAAGAAGCTGCTGCCGAAGCTGCTGATGTTATGAAAGATACCCCGACTGCAAGCAGTGCTGTGGCAGAACAGAGTAAAGGGTCAAGCACGGTGGGCGAGAGCCCCGTATGACTGATTTTGGCCACTGTAATAGCATTAAAACGAGCATCATGAAGCAATAAATCATACCGGCGATGTATGTTGTATTATACCCTTAGACACACTCCTCATGAGGTGCAGCCTCATTTTCCCATTCTGCTGGCACACAGTTAGAAGGCTGAAAATCAACCATGGTCTCAGAATAAATGGCATTGGGTAAATTGCATCAGTTGGGCATGTAGTATTCTTGTTGCAAGACCAAGCGGTGCATCCTTCATTGAATGTGGAGCACTTAGACAAGGCAACAAAACCAAGACTAAGAGTATATGTGCGACAGTGTATGGATCGCGCTGACTTTCGACCATTTGATCTTCGATGTTGCCAGTAGCTCATGTTATGGGGCTCTGAATCAGTCCCGCAAGCAAGTCAAGTACCTAGGTAGCCCTTTCACTGGAAGCTCGGATCCAGCCGAATTTAGTGTCAAGCAGAGACGGCACTACAGGGCAGATCCCAGCTCATGCAGGCGCGGGGGCAGCAGGCGCGCAAAAAGGTACATCATCAATGTACAAGCTCAGTTGGATTTTGACTCACTCGCCCCAGTATCGCACAGTAACTTTCTCACTCCTGCCTGTCCCGTCCGCCCTGCTTTCAACCCAAACACATAAGACTCACGAAATTTATTCAGCATGTCAGAAACCGCTCCTCCAGCTGCTCCAGCAGCACCAGCGGCTCCGGCTCCGGCTGCTGCTGCAGCCCCTGCGTCAGAGGCTGCCCCGAAACTCACCAATGCCCAGCTGAAAGCACAGAAAAAGGCCGAGAAGGCTGCACGCAGAGAACAGTCCAAAGCCGCAGAACCAAGTGCTGCTGCCCCAGCCGCAAACGAAAAGCAGGGCGGCGGAAAGCAGAACAAGTCGAAGCAGGATGCGCCGGCAACGTCACTTGCGAGCCGGCCCAAGAAACCAGCCCCAACTCCTGCGCCAGCGCCCGAGGAGCCTGCTGGACCAGTCGTGCCTGAGTGCTTCAGCCATCTGCCCGTGGCCAAGAAGCTCCCGCTGTCAAAGACCGACAAGGATGTTGACCCGGCGGTCCTGGCCCTCGGCCAGCAAATGGCAACTTTCACGTTGAAAGACAACGTTACCAGACTTGAGGCCACCCTCGTTGCATTCAAGAAGGTGCGCATGGTCTAGCACGTCCCACGCGTAGGACTTTAGGCTAACAGTGCACAAAGGTCATCAAGGAGTATGAGAGTCCGCCAGGACATGTCTTTTCTCGCCACTTCCTCCCACATGTTCTCAACCCGCAAATCGACTATCTTGCGGAATGCCGGCCCATGTGCTTTGCTATGGGCAACGCCATCCGCATGCTGAAGTCCAAGATTGCGAAGCTTGAGCTTGATCAGTCCGACGAGACATCCAAGGAGCAGCTCTGTGATGCTATAGACTTATTCATTCAGGAGAGAATACTCTACGCAGAGGACTCCATTGTCTCTAAGGCTGTGTCGATAATTTCCGATGGCGAGATAATCTTCACCTACGGCCATGACACACTCGTTCGGAAGGCTTTCCAGAGAGCACATACCGAGGGGCGGAACTTCGAAGTCGCCGTACTTGACGACCCGTATGACACATCCGGGCAGGAGTTGGCCAAGATCCTCAGGAACGATGGAATACGGGTCTATTACTATCCAAGCCTCGCGGGGCTGAGCGTCAATCTTAAGCGTGCGTCAAAGGTTCTGCTAGGAGCAGAGGCTATGTTCGCCAATGGATCCCTCTACGGCCAGGCTGGTACTTGCGACATCGCGATCGCCGCCAATGACGCCGATGTCGCCGTGATTGCGCTGCTTGAGACGGTCAATATCGACAGGGATCGCGTCTCAGCCGATTCTCTCACGTACAATGAAATCGACCCCGAGCGATACAGCGCTGAGTCTTTGCGGCTGCTGTTTGACGAGACGAAAGACAAGTACATCACGTCAGTGATTACTGAGAGCGATGAAGGGAATGCCACTGCGTCTACGTCTGCCATGTTACCAGTACTGAGGAGAATGGACGACCGCACGTTATGAGGCACAAGATTCATTTACACCAGAACTGAGGGCAGAACCCTACCGCAGGCCCATCTATTCGGCAGTGGCAGCAGTCGAGGCAGGCCAGCCAGATGTTACTGATATTATGACTCAACATGGTATCATCACTAGCATTGATCAGCGACATATGGTCTGCAGAATTTGGCTGGCAATTCTTGCAGAAACCTTATTGCTTGATACGATGGGTGAGCTCCATCGTGATAGCATGCCCGGCCAGACCAGCGGAGAGGCCAAGAAGGCACGCCAGAGGAGCCATGGGCAGCAGGAGTGTTAGATGCGACAATACGGGTTAAGGTAGTCAGAAGATTGCAGAGCATATAACTTGAGAGGTATGCTTTGGCAGGAGAAGTCGAGTACTCAGGTGCATTTACGGCTGAAACCCCGTTAGGGCACGGCCATGTCGATAGTCACTGTAGCCACATAGGAGAAACTCTCTGCACAAACTCATATGCTGTCGAATCTAATTCATTGATTCTTTCGTCACTTCTGAAGTTGCACTTTGTGACCAGGCCCCATGCACCCCTCGTGTATCCCACTACGCCGTCTCGCCAGCACCGGCCTCCCGTGCCGCCCTCCTTGCTCGCTTCGCCAGGATTGCCTCTTTGCGTTCTGTGAGAAGTGCCGTCTGTTTTTGGTCGACAGTCTGGAGCCAGTATCCGAAGCTTGCTCCGGCGCCGGCGAAGACGGGGTACGCCCACAGCGATCCTCGGTTGAACAGCGGTCGCATCTCGAGACCCAGCTGCCACAGCCGGGTAGCGACGCCTGCACGTAGACAACATGTTAGACCTTTCTTTTCCCATATCATATGTAGCTTCCGGACGGTATAGGGGGTTCATGGAGGGCGGTGCGCACCGAAGCCAGTCCAGAAGAGGATACGGGAGACCATGTTGACGGCGCGATTGGGGGGGTGACCAGCCGGGTTGTGAGTGGAGATGTGTCGCAATTGGAGCAATGAAGCCCTACTGAGCAGTCTCTCGTCGGTTGTACTCGTCGAATTGGTGGCGTGGGGGGTGGGAGGGTCGTGATCCCAATGTGGGTTGATGACTTATGGCTTAAGCTTGGTTGGAGCTTTCCCGGGCGCTCGGTCGACGATGGCGGCCTGAGGTCTTTTTGCAGTCCAGGCGCGAGTCACTTAGCGTGTGGAGCCAGCCAGCAGAGAGTGTCACTCGCGGAGCCCCTACGGTACAAGCACAGCGCCCCACATGCGGCTAAAGCACTCTGCATGGGCCGCACCCCCACACAACTTCTCCCATCCCTGCGTGCCAATCCATCAAACCGCGATTGATTCTTTTGGGAGGGATCGCGCCAACTTACTCCTTTCACAAACTCTCAGATTCAACCATCCAAGTCTATTGTTGCTCCCTTTGGGACGAGCATTTCCGAGCCGCGATTTTGCGACGGTCTACGGTGAAGCACGTATATCCATGTCAGGTGCGACTTGATAATTTGCCAAAGTGGCATCCTCCGCGATGGCAGCAGCTGTCGCGAACGTCGCACCTGCCGCTGGCGACCAGCATGCACAAGGCGACGTCCAAATGGCCGATGCCCCGACCGTCACCCATCCTCGGAAGTTCAAGGCGTCCGAGTTGCCACTCACTTCGGCGACTCGCACAGCAATCGATGGACTTGCCCACGCCTTTAAGAAGAAGGGAGGCTATGACGCGACGCGCAAACAGGTCTGGGATACGTTCGAGGCAAGTGTACGTGCTGAGCCATGCTCCACTCATTGGAAGGTTTTCAAGGCGACTTCACAGATGTAGAGATGAGGCTATCCTCGCAAAAGGACAGTTCACTGATGCAAATGTGCGTTACAGGATCAGCGGGAGCAGATCACGAAGGCGATGCTCGAGGTCGCCGAGGAGGAAATCGAACGGAACCCTACTCAACTGCTTACACTCGACCGGGGCAAAGCTGTCGCCCTTATCGACGGAGCGCTGGACCGGACTGGCGTCTACAGAAAAGCTGAAGCCCTCCTCGAAAGTCTCATTGACGTCGGCGCGATTGAACAACAGATTCGCGAACTTCGAAAGGCAGAGATTGGCGAGGAGGCCGCAGAACAAGAACGTATACACGGCGCAAAGACGGATGAGGAGTACGCTGCCGAGATTGGTGCGAGACGGGCCGAGCGTGACAAGAAATATGCCGACCTGAAGGCCATGGAGGAAGAAATCGCCCGCCAGCGCAGAGAAATCGCCGAGAGGGAGGAGCGCGCCGAACAGAAGAAGCGCGAAGCCGAGAGGGCTGCAAGGGAGGCGAAGCGAAAAGAAGAGCGCGAGAAAGAACGGGAGAGGGAGAAGGAGCGCGAACGAGAACGTGAACGAGAACGTGAAAGAGGGAGGGACCGAGACAGAGACCGCGACCGTGACCGCGACCGGGATAGAGACAGGGACCGCGATAGGAGTCGAGAGAGGATCCGGGACCACCGCGACAGAGACCGTGAAAGGGACAGGGACAGGGACAGAGAGCGAAGTCGAGATCGAGATCGAGATCGCCGTGACAGAGCTCGTTCAAGAGCACGCTCACGAGGCCATTCACGCAACCGCTCTAGGGACCGACATCGACGGCGCCGTAGCCCGAGACAGGAGAGTCGCAGCCGCCAGGAAGGAGCCAAGAAAGAGTTATCAAAGGAAGAGCTGTCTCGCCTCGAAGAAGAGGCTTTGGCCGACCTGCTCCGGGATAGCAAACGGGTCTCGTCTAAACAGCCTGAGTTGGAGGTTGACGAGGAACTGAAGCCACCACCCCGCAAAATCAAGCCGGCGTCCGCGATCAACCCTATCCGAAAGACAACACAAAAAGTAACGGAGGTGAAAAAGGTCCCTGAAACGCCGCCGGCCAAGTCGAAACCCGAGACAACCTCAGTGGTGAAAGATGAGAAGCCTCTGAAGGAAAGCAAACCGGTAGACGCGGACAAGGTGTCAAAAGAAGCCAAGCCTAAGGAAGAGAAGCAAAGTGCTCCCGCATCTGCAAAAGACCGACCACCGTCTCGCCGCAAGTCGCGTTCTCCACCCCCTACTGCGGCATCGCGGGACACTCGTGGTAGGAGTCGTCATCGAACACCGAGTCCCAAAGCGAGAACATCGTTGCTGAAGGAAGACCCGCGCAAAGACTCTCACCGCGATTCCTCTCCACCGAGACGTCGAGATGCAGATGACAGAGACCGTGTCTCTGATTCTCGTCGACGCCGCGATAGATCCACATCACGCGATAAAAGAAATGCTGAAGATGCCAAGGCTCCGGGAGAGGGACGGGATGCGCGACGTGACCGCAGTCGAAGCCGCGATCGTCAGCCTCGAAGATCACGAAGCAGATCAGTCCGTCGACGCCGGTCAAGGAGTCGGTCGATCAAAAGAGATGACAGGAGGCGAAGTCGTAGCCCTTCGCGTCAGCGCGGCGACCACTACTCATCGTACAGAAGATCAAGATCGCCAAGGAGACGGAGTCCTTATCGAGCAGATAGACGTGATTCGGTTAGACGGAGACGGTCGCGATCTGAATCTCGCCCGAGACATCGTTCCCGTTCGAGAGTCCGAGCCAGATCTCGCTCCAGGTCAAGGAGAAGAGATCGTTCACGATCTGTCCGTAAGAGATCGAAGAGTGCGGATAGGACGAGGAAGCGATCTAGATCTAAAGAAAGCCGTCTGGACCGCCCTCCAGCATACCTTGACAAGGAGGAGAAAGAAGCCTGGAAGCAAGACGAGGTCAAGAAGCGAGAGCGTGAGGCGAAGGCATACCTCGCGGCACAGAAGGAAGCACGCGAGAAGGGCAAGCCTGTCCCTGGCATCGACTTCGAGGTAGACGACGAGCGCGGCGAACGCTCTGAACGGTCTCCCGACGTTAGACGGCGTGCTCCCGAAGACATCGATCGCTATGTGCCGCCTGCGCGTGTCGATTCACACAGACCAGATCGCGACCGGGACCGAGACAAGGAGCGGGACCGGGCGAAGGACGATAGGCGAGACAGCCGTCGTGACTCTGTCATACGCCGGGACTCCATTATTCGCCGGGACCGCAGCGCCTCGACTACTACTCGCCGCCGCAGTCGAGAACGTGAGCGCTCAAGAGACCAGGTGAAGGACAGACGGCGCAGCCGGTCTCCTCGCAGCCGGAGTCGGCCCCGCCACCGAGTTCGTGATGACTCTCGTGACCGTGATAGGGACCGGACCCGAGAGCATGACAGGGACCGGGACCGTGACAGGGACAGGGACAGAGATCGGGACCGTGATAGAGATCGCGAAAGAGACCGCGACAGGGACCGAGACCGGAATCGAGATCGGGACAGGGATCGGGACAGAGGCAGGGACCGGGATCGAGATAGGGACAGAGCCAGAGACCGCTCACCGCGCCGGGATCGTCGAGACCGTAGTTCAAGTCGACGCCGTTAGCAGCGGAATCGACTCAAGAACAAAGTCAGGCGGGAGCCAACCGAGAACGAAGGACTCGGCTCTGAGACTCTTTCGTCCGTCCCCACGTCCACAGCTTGGTCACGGACAGCCCAGCTAGACCCGCGGGAATGCAAGAAAGAGGTGAGCTTCAGGATCCCCAATAGGCCTAAATCCCTGCTGCAGCCTGTGGCTGATAGTAACGGTGGGCTGTGGGCATTCCAGAGCCGATCTAGTTCTCACAGGGAGTCTCCAGATGTCCTCCGGTCACCTTTCATGAAGACCCCGACTGAACCGTTACAAATGAGGCGTCAAAGAATGCAGCACGGTCCGAGGGTGGGAGTGGCTACTAAGTATTTGAAATCCCGACCATGAATGGACCCGAGAGAGAGAAATGGGCGAGGGGAGGCCGTAGAAGCCAGCTTCTGCTCAGGCATGCTCTGCGAGAGGAATAATCTAAGTTTAGTCTTAAATACAGTCTCAGCGTATAGTTATGAGGACGGTGCACGAGATCATGATGCACTGAGGATGGAGGTCTCGAGCAAACGGTCTCGACTGTGTATGATCAGTTGTACATGATAGCTGGGCATTCATAACAGAAGAAACTATGACCATCAAAGACCGACTGGTTTTTGCCTTGTCCAAAGTGAGGTAGTCCCACTTTCTCAAGAAAGCATCTCGTGTTAGAACATATGATCCCAAAGACCGAGACTCGTTCCCACCGAGGTCCTCCGCGATGCTATGCCGGGTGGCAGATCCCACAGGTGGCGTCAGAACCGTTCTCAACCCTGCGTTTCCTCGACGGCTTTGAATAACTCGCAAGTAGTACAAAGAGACCGCAAATTCTGGAATGTCTTGATAAGTTGGCCTTCTCAGCATCGGATCACTACCAGATGGGTAGCAAGTACATGTATGTTCTGAAATCGCGGGCCTCCCCGCTGGCCGACACATTCTGTTCTTGTCTGCTGCCACGTTTCACGGCCCTCAGAGACTCCGCTACCACATCTCACCACTAAAGGGTTTTTGTGAGAACGAGCTCGCTTGAGAAGAGTTCGAACATGTCCAGGAGTTCATGCTACGTACATACAGTGGCGTGACCGGAGCACATTGATCGTGAGCCTCGAACGCATGAAGCTGCCGGATGCTACAGATCCTCGTGCTTCATCCTTACGAACGGCAATGACCTTGCCACCCGTCTAGGAACCTCACGGTCGATCTTTGCGCGTCTGGGGTTGATATGACACTCCACGAGCATTTCGGGGATTGAAAAGATATTTTTAAGAGTTTTATCTTGGTAATACTGCACTTCACTTAGAATCTTAGATTTTATGCCTCTCATGGGTGAACCTCCTACGAAATGTTGTCCTTTGAGACATCCGCCTACGAGATATCTATCTATATAAGCTTCATCGGCGAGCCTCCATTGAGAAAACTCCATGGCCTTCTGTGGGATTTCCTCCTTCCCAGTGATGAAGATTGCTCATCGCATCAGGTCGAATGGGTTTCTGAAAGTGAAGCAAGCTTAAAGGGGCTTGACAGCAAATGTTCTGGCACTTGATACTCATGGGAACTTCTTACAGCATCTACAATCATTCTCGAACAGAGGGCCGTGGACCGAACTGTACTACCCACGAGGGTGCTGCCCACTCATCTGCCGGTACAAAGCCAGCCTTGTTTGCAAGCATATCCCCCACAAATACAGGGTCTTACGGTAGACGTATCCGACCATCCTGTCATGAGCCCGCGGAGGTCTGGCGAATGATCAGCCTGTGGGCAAACAAGCGGCTCATCCGGCCGTGTCGAGGGATCCCCGTCTCGGTGGCGGGTTACTCATCCCCAGCTCTTGTCTCCCGCTCCTGCTTCTCGCCTGGTCGAACACATGGGCCGGCGTCTACCAAAGTTCCGAGTCAGAGCTTGACCATCTCTGGAAGGCGAACCTCGCGATGCATCGTCCGCGCCTGCGCCGCTGCGGGCACGCTTGCCTAGGTGCACTCCCCCGGGTTGCGGCCAGTCATTGTGTGCCGCCTCTTCCTGGCAATGACTTGCATCGAGCCCCCGCCGTCTATCCATCTGTCTTGGCTGCTGTAGGCAAGGTAACCCTGATTCGGGTGGTTTGACATGATCTGGGCAGTCTGCATATTGCGCGGTGCTGATCACTCGCTCCACCCGCCGAGGGGTTGACGTCTGGATGGGCAAGGCAGGCTAGACGCGGAGATGTGGTTGATACCTTGCTGTCATGGCCGAGTAGTACGGTCCGGAACGCTGGTCCCTGCCCTTGTCGCGAACCTTGATCCTTGGGCGGTTCCCTCCATCCTGTGCCTGCGTGGTAGTAGGTTGTGCTGCGTGTGGGCGGTATATTGTCAATATTTGATCGATCGTATACAGCCACCGCAGTATTGCCTAGGCCCCTCAGTAGCATCCATGGTGATGTCTCTGGCGCGGGTGCTACTTGGTCCTCGACGACACGAGGCTGCCCGCCCACGAGGCGCGCCGGCTATCTGTGATGCGAGATTAATGGAACGATCTTGATAATTGTGTTCCCCGAAAAATGGGGCATATTACGCCCGAGGAGAATCATTTACACGGGGGAGCGCTCACACAGTATCTCTGCCACCATCGCCTTCCACACAGGGTGCAAGTTAAGGTGGCTCGGCCATTTTTCTAGCAACCTGATGCTCCGCCTCCGCAGGGCGAATCTTGGGTGAATAACGATGCCTGTCGATCTTGCATCGAGTGTCGTGGAATTATACTACCAATATCTGCAGCTCGTAAGCCTCACTAGCGGTGTTGATATCCCAACACGAGTGCCAAAGCTTCGGGAGCAGCATCGTGTGTCCTCTCGATGCTACGGTCCTTTGCCCGCGGCCTGACATCCTTGGCTTCCTGATGGCCCCATAGCGACAGGTGCGCAAAGAATCGTGTAGGCCAGCGGGTCGACGAACATGCCCCCTGGATATCCCAGGTCAACGGCCCGGAGGTCCTAGTGCCAACTGCCGAGCGGGATCCTCGTCAATAGTCAGAACATCGACAGGATGGCTCAGCATCCAACGGTTCCCGATGGCCAGTCACCAGAGCAGCTTGGTTGTTGCAAGGCCCACTGGCTGTATTTAGGCAGAAAGCACTGGGGAAATTCCAGGGCTGGGAGACCAACCAGAACCACTTCGTATCATGGAATTGATCTGAAATTTGGCGGTACCGTGCCTCTTCTCGAGACACTAGCTGCGCATCTATGATATTCTAAACGAGTCATTAGCCCTTGGGTCTGTCTCTCTGACTATCTGGTGATGCAGGCTGGACGAAGCCTGCGGGTGAGATACATACATACTAGTACGCCAGACTATGAGCACGTCAAATGTCAGGCTAAGCAGAGTCACGACTTCGGTGTCTTGATTTCTCGACAAATTTCCCACGATATGAAGCACATGTAGCCGATGATATTGTCACATGTCGGTCGGGGAGTCTTGCATATGTCGTCTAGGAGTCGCCGTCGATGTCTTGAGGCGCCAGCTGGTTGAGGCTGGGTCACCAGCTGGGCTCAGCTGTCAGTCCCCGAGAGGAGACTAAGACTGCGGGGGCACCTAGGTACATCGGCACGCTCTCTCCAATTGAACGCATTCCGTACCTGGATGCTATGTACTCCTTCCTCCCAACACCAACGTCAACCGTGCATCGCCTGTGCATTGTAAAACACAGACACCGGCTCCCGCCGTCGTGGCACGCCCAGTTCTGTCCATACACCGCTTGGCTGACCTTCTGCGTCCTGCCTGACAGCACATTGGACCGGGATGGCTGGATGGGTCGGCCCTGGGGAAAAGCATCTGGGGTAGACCGGCTCCCTCCTCACATGCGCAACGTTTTCCTCCGTGCCAAGCCAACCCGCTTCGGGTCGCTCCCCCTCTGGCCCCATGGACGCCTGCATCTCCCAAGGCCTTGACGCTGGCCACGACCGGTTAGTTGCGTCTCCACCTTCCCACACAGCTGCCCAGGCTGCCCTGTCATTTGCAAGACGTTGAGGGCCGGGCCCGCTGGGATGGGATGGATGGGCTGGGATGGGGGCGGCCGGGGGCCGGGGGCCTTGCACTGTCGACTGCGCAGGATACAGAATACTGAACACCCGCGATTCCCAGCTTTCACTACCGGAGCATGGCATGGTCGCTCAGACCTTCAGCTCTGGCGCTACACCCGCTGTGTCTGGCAGTTTGCTAATAGTAATGTCAAGGTGTGGCTGACTACCATGGTGCTGGCGGGCGATCCGTCTGGACGAGGCAGTAGTCGACTGCTACCGTTACACCCACTATTGTTCGGAGCCGGATCATCCAACCGTCACCGCCGGGCCTGGCTCAGAAATCAACTTCGATCGGGTACACGGTACATCGCTCACTCACCAAGTCAGCCATCGGCCTCTCGGTCGCTTCTGGTGCGAAGCACGGCTGGACGTTGGTGATGTGGGGGTGCAAGTTCCCGTCCTCTTGTGCGTGTAGTACGCTCCACAACCTTATTGACTGGCTGACTGACCGACAAGCACAGCGCGGCTCGCTGCCATCATCGACTGGATGAGAGTACCAGGCAACTGAGCCCACCGCTCGAGCTCGGACCCCAGGACAGCTATTTGCGCAGTTGGAACCGCAGCATCCCGCACCCGCCATCTACCCTGCCCAACGGAATGGTCCAGCCAAGTGAAGAAGGAGACATGGCGCAGCAGCGGTGCCTTGGTGACCGCTGTCTTGTCTACCTTCCACACGAGGCGGGTCATTCCCACCTGTCGTAGTCGAGTACCGTTGACATGCCCATCAAGTCGACGTCGCGGTCAGTGTCAGGCGACAGTAGCCGCTCTCACTGTATGCGCGCTGCAGATGCGCTTCAGAAACAACATGCTGGGATTGCCTCCACCAGATATTGCCGCGGGAAGATTGTGAGGGTTCAGCTGCACGATGACGGCTCAAAGTTCGCCTCTTGGCCATGTATCAGTGACTGAAGACGTCAAAGACACTGATCCATCCGAGCGGCACGGGACGGCGCCCTACAGCAGCCACAGTCTCACAAGCCTTACCTGTAGGCGAAATGTGAAAGGTCAACTGATGGTGCCTTTCCTGCTGTCTCGCGAGCACCAGAACTCACCGGTCAGGGGCTGAGTCTTTTCTTCTGGAGAAAGCCGGGCCGGCTGTCAAGCCATGCCGTCTGGCCGTCCAAGTCTGTGGTGATCGGGACCCTGATATCAATACAGGGCCGTTCGACCGCGGCCAGCTTGAACGGTTCTGTGCGACCATCCAGTCCCGACCAAGAAACTGAAGCTTTCCAGTCTATACCCTGCTGGGCATCAGTGCGCTTGCAGCAAGGTGCAGAGGGCTGGCTGCAAGAGCCACATCACCCGCCCTCACACCCTCATGTAACCGTCAGAAGAGAGACCTAGGCCCAAGGTCATGTGAGAGATGCATGGCAGCTCCGGGCGAGTGGCGGACCCGAAGACTCCAAGGCCGCTATTCCCACGCCCATCCGGTTCCCAGGTCTGGGTGATCCGCCATGGTCCTGCAAGCTTAACTTGACCTCCCGTCAAAAACCTGTCAGACCCCATGACCGTGGCCGATCTGCCGCTCCACCACGCTGCGCCCGGAGGGATGTTCCGTGATGGGATCTCGAGATGCCAGGGAGGCGGCAGATGACACGGCATGGTCAATTCCTGTAACCGCCGCTGCTTACTTCTGATCTGCGAGGGTCAGCGCACGGCAAAATGACGCTGGGCTGTTGAGGTTTGACTCGACGATATAGTAGGTGATCGTCAATGGGCCCTGCCCTGTTTAGCCCGCTGTATCTGGCAGCTAACGGCGCCTCGTTCCGCGCCTAGAAGTAGCCATGGGAAAACCATTCCGCATGCCGCCCGGCTTCCACACTCCCGGCCGGCCAGCCAGCCATCCAGGCTGACCTGCGCCGGTCGATGGGGGCCTGCTGACAGTGACTGCCGTGCACAATTTCCCAAAGCCACCTGACGGATGCATACTGCATCCCATAATAAAGACCCGGTTGGACGACCAGAAACACCTTGCGATCAGTCGGGGTCCGACGTTGGCCAACACTGCATGCTTGGAGGGGAGGGGGGCGGTCAGAAGAGTCTAGATGGCAACCCCTCCCCCCGGACCTTGTGCGCCCCGATGTCCCCCAGCTCCTTTCAGTATTCTCTTTGGTGGTAGAAATGCTGTACTTCTAACCAGTTCCGAAATGGGACTCAAGGCCCGTCACTAATAGTTTAAGCTTATTTCCACGCGCACCAACAATCCTCTCCCAATGGAACACCCCAGAGTCTCGTGTGAGCAACAGGTGTGGCTGACCCGCCTGCGGGTACTTCCAAAAACACACGAAATCTCATCCCACAGATGGGGAGCGATGTTGCCCAACGGGTGCGAGCAGCGGCCGAGGTGAGGCCGGAGGGAATGCGACCTGCATTCACAAGAGGCAGGGCCCAGCTGGCTGGGCTTTTGAGGCACCCGCTCTCGGTCGTTCTGCCTGGTTCCCTCCGAGCCAACGGTTCGACAGCACACACTCTCGAGTCACACAGCAGGGGCCGTTTTCTCTACGTTTCTTTTTTGTTGTTAACTTTCTTTTCTTTTTTTGTTATTTAATGTATCGTACCAGACAAGCAATACAGTAGAAGCAAGCCAGATCCCACCATTTCTCTCCCACACATAAGGCGCACACGCTTAGGAACAGGTAAGGTATCTTGAAACAAAGCCCTGGACCAGACAAATAAAACCCCAAATGGAATAAGTCCACGAAAAACGGAAGAACCATTTTAGAAGGAAGCTATTGTAAATAGACCTCTGAAGCGGGGACGAAGGCGGAAGTAGAAAAATAGAAAGAATACCATGTTGGCAGACCGGCCGACCGGGAGGAAAAAATGTACCTAACCTAAATATGCGACATAAAGAAGAGAGCTGACAAGAGGAAAGAAGACGTTACCCGAACAGGGAAAAAACAGAGAAAAAAAGAAAACCAAACAAAACTTTGTACATGAAGCATGCAGAGAATTCCGGGAAGGGGGCAGGGGAGGGGCTTCGGCAGAAGCAAAATACCCAGTCTCGCCGGAAATCGTAGACGCCCCTGTCTATCCGAAGAGCAGACCTGCCTGCGTGTTGTGCATGTTTGTGTGTCGTCGTGTTAGTGTTATTGATGGTGTGGGTGGGTGGGTGACAAGGAGAGAGAAGGTGTGTGGTGTGCTTTGCTTCGTCCCGCGAGTTATTTCCTGGGCACGACCCGCCTAGTTCCTTCGCGCCCCTGGCCCCTGGCCCCCACATCGTGTAGCCGATGGAAAAAGGAAGGGAAGACGCATTGCCCATTTTCGAGCCGGACGTGTGGTAGGATATCACCGTCTTCGAGGTTGGCTCTTGGCCCTGTCCGTGGTTCGCTGGCTCCATCCCGCCCGCCCCCCTTTTCCCGAAGTTCCGAAGAGAGAGAAAAGTACCCCCTGTTGCCTGTTAACCATTGCCCCAAGAACCCCTGACCACCTGTACCCAGACTGTTTTGATCGAATGCTTCGCTTCGATGTCGATTGAAAACGTGTAATGACATGCGCCGTAGCCCTCCAGCCGTAGACTGCCCACTCCAACCTGTCCGCTTGTGGCCCATGTTATTGACAAAAAAAAATTGCGTGTCTCGTAGATCCTAGCCGGCCAGGCTCCCGGGGTTGCCTTCTGTTCCATCTCGCAAAGTACTGCAGATGAGGTGGCTCAGCTCCCGGTCGTTTCAAAGCCTTGCTGTCAAAGTCGGCGTCATAAAGAAACGTTGTCAGAGCAGGGAAAATATGGACATGTTGCTGCAAATGTAGATTGTGTCCTGGAGCATGCCATGAAATCACTCGGAAGGTCTGGCTCGCAGCCCCGTGTTTCCTTGTTGCGCTGGCAGACGCAGACCTCTCTGGGGTCTGACCACTATTCCGTCCTTTCGTCGGAATTCTTCTCAGTGCGCTGAGCTGCCTTGTGGGATCGTGAAACTCCTCTTCCTCTTCAGCTCGCCACCAGGTCCTCCGTAGTCATCGCCGCTCCTGTCGCCCAGGGGACCTCCGCCTCCAAATTGGTCTCGCATTGGTGTCCTCGAGCTGTGCCCCGAGCCCATGCTAGCATGGAAAGCCTGCGAGAAATCGTTGGGCGGCGCGATCGGCGCGCTCATCTGCGGCATCGAATAGTCATGTGTTCTTGTGGGGAACCCTGGCGTCCTTGGCAGAGAAAAGTCGCTAGGCGCTGTCAGAGGCGCGGTAGGGAAGCCAGTGGAGTATGGTGCAGAAGTAACTGCGGCGTGGCGATGCGTTGGTGACGTCGCTGAGCGAAGGCCATGGTGGGAAGCGGAGTACGATCGCTGGGCGCTCAGATCGAGGCCGAGCGGGAGGGTCGCAGACGAGGCGCGCAGGCGGGATCGATTCTGTGAGTTTTGGAAAGAGCTGGCCTGGAAGTTCGGGTAGGACATGTGTGTTGGCGAAGTGACAGATGAACCTGGAGTTCTGCTTAGGAACATGTATTTTTCGCCGTGGTAGAACTGTGACTTACCAGCATAGGTGCTCGATTCGTAGCCGCCCAGAGTGGTTGAGGGAGAGCCGCTGAGCCCCTCTGAAGGCTGATAGACTGACTGTTGTCGCCCACTCAGAGGTGTTGGGCTTCCCGCAGGATGGTAAGACGAGTAGTCGATCGAATCGCCTTTCCAGGACATGCTCGATCGGAGTGGTGACTGGAGGTTGTCGGACCTCGATCGGGTGAGTGTCTCCCGGAGCTGTAGTGGTTGAAGAGGTCTCATTTGCTGCCTCGAGTGGTGGTTCTGGACGGCCAAGCTCGTCTCCATGCTGCCCTGTCTCGCAAAAGGGTTGGATGTCCTGGGCCCAGCGCTTAGCGGATTCAAGTGGTTCGAGTAGTCGTATCGATCGCTGGACTCCTGAGACATAGGAGTCAACAAGTCCGGATTGCTCATGGATGCAGACGTGTTGAACCCAATGCTGCCAAAAGCTGGACTAAGCCCGCTCGATGACATGTGCTCACCACCCTCAGCTCGTCGGACATCCACCACCAGTGGGCCTCTCATGAGGTGATCCGGGTAGGGGCCCGGACCGAAGCCAACGGGAGAAGCCATTGGGGTGCCGAGCCCGTGTACGGCACCGTATGGCGAATGAAGGGCCTGCACATTGTCAAAGTCGTCAGGCACGGCCCTCATCTTGATCATGCGCTCTCTGTCGTCGGCTGTGAGGCGCTTGATCTTTGCTCGCCTGTAATTTGTGATTAGTGTTGGTTTTCGTTGACGCCTGACGAGGACTGACGATACCTGTTCTGGAACCAGACTTGCACCTGGCGGGGGCTCAGTCCTGGGATTTCCCTCGATAGTCGTTCCCTGTGCGCAGCATCAGGGTGTGGCTGCTTCGCAAACTCGCTCATCAGGAATCGTGTTTGCTGGTGAGTAAGCCTAGAAACTGTCAGCCTTGTGCCTGCTTTTACCATCTGCTCGCACTGCCTACCTAAACCTCTTCATCTTTCTCCGCGCTGCGGTTCTCTCGGCCGGCGTCATTTGCTGCAGTGCTGCTTCGGTGTCGCCGTCCATGTCATCCTCGTCTATCACTTCGTCGTCATCCTCCTGCTTGGTTACCTGATCATCCTGGCCAGACTGGCTGGCAGGCATTTCTGCGCCCTGGCCCGCAGAGGAGACCGAGCTCACTGGGTTTGAGGAGAGTGACATCCCGGGAGTGTCCGTCGAGGCTACTGAATCCTCTTTCAAGGACTCTGACGCCTTCTGTGCGTATACATCGCCCTGCGTTTCTGATTGCTCCGCAATTGGCGATGGTTGTCTCTGTTGACGCAGGCCCAAGGGATCTGTGCCACGTCGTAGACTTAGAGGCGGACTCAGCGTGTTCGGCTCCGTCTTGGGCTCTATATCCATGGAGCTGCTAGCCTCGGAGGCACTGCGCGGCTGTGCCTGGGACTCGGAGTTGCCGCTGGACGCTGTTCCATGACCATAGGACTGTGCATAGAGGGAGTTCTCCCCAGGAGGGAGATACGAGTACTGCTGTCCCTGCCAGTCAGACTGTGTCGACAAAGGAGCGTCAAAATTGTTCGACATGCGTGGACTAGCTTCCGACCTGTGGTAGAGAGTCTCGTATTTGCTCGTTGACCAGTGGCTTTTCTCGGAATCGCGTTGCCTGGTAACAAGCATTTGGAAGGGCGTCTGAGGATAATCTGGGGAAAGAGAGCACCTTCTTTTGTCTGTGGGGACGACAGATAATTGCGTCGTCAATGCCGAATCACTGGTCTGAGTGCCAGAGAAACGAGTGTGGAGAGGCTGCGCCACAAACGAGAGTCAGGTCAACTGAAGAGGCGTGTCAACGCTCAGAGAACGTGTCGGCTTGTCGAGGTGGAAGCCAAGGTAGAATCAGAAGGCCAGCTGTAGATGGTAGACCGAGTATGAATTCGGTCAAGGGCGATATATCTGACTGGCTCAGCCGATTATGGTGAATTCCGCAGGAAATATCCGGAAAGATCGGCGTCAACGGTCGGTCCACGTTGCAGACTGCGTAGCCAAGTACGTCTTGAAAGGGTCCGTCGAACAAGCCGGGCGTCCTGAGGGTGCTCAAGTGTGTCCTCGAAATCGCAAGCCTGCCGGTTTATTGTATTCAACAGAGATGGCTATCAGGAAGAGAGACAGGTGCCCAGTAACAAAGTTGTGAAACACGCAAGTGCTGTGAGATGGGGAGTACTGTCAGGTCGTCAAGGAGTTCGAGGTAGGCATCCAACGAGATGTATCTGCCGAGGACGACGGCCGAGCTGGTGTTTATAGAATCCTCCCAGGAAGAGACGAAAGTAGAAGCCAACAGGGAATATGTGAACCAAGCCCTGAGGACTGGACCGCGGGCTGTAATGTATACAATTCGATGGTCTCAACCTGATGGAGCCGGCGGGGTTGACTGATTTTCAAGGTACTGCTGGGAGTGACAGGTCCCCCGGTCTGCGTGGAGTTTAGAAATAGCCGTGGTTGCAACAAGGTCAACCCCTATGGGGGAGAGGAGCCCTGTACTTTAGTACAACGCGGGTGGATCCAATATCACAGGTACCGCCAGGCTAGACGGAGAAATGTCAGGGCAGAATCCGAAAAGTAGAACAGGGCCTGCACGGGCAGCCGCAAGGGCGATGGGTGAGTCCTGGGCGATCGGGAGCATGTACCAGATACCTCGTCAAAGACGGTGGGTAATGCCTGGGTGACCCCGGTGCCCGGCTTTCTCGACAACTCCACGACTCAAGTACGGCCCGCGGGTAGCAGTGTGGTGGTGTTATTTTCGTTTGAAAGGGGTAGGGCGCCACGGCTTGAACCTGAGCCTGGACCACTATCCTCTAGGCTGGGTCGAGGGTCGCCGGCAAGGGCCAGAAAGCACGCAGACCAAGGAGTACTTGGTGGGAGAAGTCCCGGCTGAATGGCTAATGCTGTAGTATCAGTGGGCCGGAACCAACCAGACAATGAATGAGCACTAGGGAGACACAGAGCTGTTGGGCTTATTAGGTGGGCAAGAGAAGGGTAGCGAGGGCTATAAAGGTGATGGGATAAGCATAAAGACGGAATGGTTGAACCGTGTGCCGTTAGGAGTAACTGCGGCTCCTGCTGGGGGGCTGAAGGAGGCACCTTTGGCCGACATGGACAGGAGCGTGTGTTCATGCAGCTGCAGCAGCAAGCACGGGCTTGGGTTTGGGTTCAGCGGCCTCGACCCCGAGGATTTGACCAGCAGCAGAGGTTCCTGGCTGCTGGGCAGGAAGGGCCTGTGGAAGCAAGCGTCCAGGCAAGCCCAAGGGTGCCCCAAGAGATGCTGGATGTGAAGGTTCAGAGGGAGATGAGAGAGGCGGCCAGGGACTCCGCACAGGAAGAAGGATACGCCTGTACAGAGTACACAACAACGTTGTGAACCGTCTCGGCTGGAATATCTGAGCAGTGTTCATTGGTCCTTGATTACATTAGTCCTGTGTTGACTCCACGGATGAAAGCATGACCGTTGTTCAACCTGCCCCTGACATGGACCAATCAGAGAGCATGATGATTCAGGAGGAGGGGTGTACGAATAACAGCAGCTGAAGCGCAGACAGGAAGGACATGGCTCTGAGGGTGGGCGTGCCCAAGGGCCCACCATGAGGCTTTGTTGCGAAACTCGCTGGGAGGTGATGCGGGAGGTGGGGAGGGCCAGGGTGGGTATTCTCCATGGCAGCCCCCCGGTCAATCATGGTTACAGAATAGCAGGGGTGTGCAGGACAGAAGGATGGGCTGAACGGGCAGACAGATCACTGATGCAGATCTCAAGCTGCTGTCGGCGTCTCTTGTCAGGCGGCCAGGACGTGCAGGCGAGCAGGGCGTGTCCGCTCGACGCCCATGCCCCCCCCCAGGCATCGGGTTCTCGTCGCGAAGGAGAAGAGGCCGGTCGGCGACCGCGTCCGGGAGCGCGACAGTGACCATGAGCTTGAAGGGTGACAAGACAGGGCTGAGACGGCACAGGCAAAGCGGCCGGTCGCAGTGCTCTTGTTTGCTCCGCAGAGGCGAAAAGGGAGCCTGACAGGCGCAGGGTCGATCAAGAGCCGGCGGCACAGGTTGTGCGTCTCTGGGCGAGGCTACGATCGAGTATCTGGTTCCGAGCCAGCGAAGCAGGCACTTGGGTTGGGATGTCATGAGGGCAAGGTGGTGGCAGAGTCGCATCCAGGCGTGTATATGCGACCAGGGGACACTAATGAGAGGCGCTGCCAGTACCCCGGATTTTCCAGCTTCGCTCAAGACGGCTAAGCTTTGATAGACGCAGGTGAGATCTCCCGGAGCCACAGCATCTTGTCAACGGACGTTGGCCGCGAGAGGGAATATGTCTTGCTGTCACGGTATGTAGCGAGACGATCGAGGCGATCAGCACGGGAAGCCAGCCAGAGAGTCTAATGTCAGATCACGGATTGCCGGCGCTTGCTCTGGCAGAGACGGCGAAGCTCGAACCTCTGTGATCCTCGACCGCCGGGTCACCAAGTGTGGGTAGACTGCCCGCCCACCCTCCATTCCGAAAAAAGCCGTATCTGGCACGGGTATGATTCAGGGCAGGCCCAACACACAACTTGTTGGCACGCATAGACAGAAGCTGCAGTTGGTCGGTCGGCTCAGGGAGGTGTGTGTCAGACCAGCTCAGAGTGAGCAGTGTCACCGCACCCCGATCCGTTGCTAGCATGCAGGCATATCAGCGACGGCCGTCAGCTGTGATACTGGGCTTGGCCTGGGCTTGGGCCCGTGCAAGGGTCAGACGGGACGAGATGAAGCTCGGTGATTGAAGAGCGAGATGGTGATGTGTGGTGGCCTTGGTGAGTGCCAGGGCGAGGGCGAGGGCGAGGGCGAGGGCGAGGGCGAGGGTTGGCGTAGGTGAGTGAGCGTGAGTGTGAGCCAGGCCCAGGGGCAAGGGCAAGGTTCTCGACCCGTGTGCAAGGAGTAGTGCACTGTGTTGTCTGGCTGTCTGGCCTGCAAAGTGCACAAAGTGCACGAGAAACAACCCATGCACATACAGACCACAGACTGAGTAGTGAGCGAGCAAGGGGTGGTTAGCTGGTAGTCCGATCGCCGTCGATGTGGTCAGTTGCGTGACATCGCTCTGGTGGGTTTTGAGAGGCCTGGTGCGGAAGCAACTTGAAGAACGCTATCTGGGAGGGTACGACCAAAGAGGAAAGTCGAGAGAGCGACGGAGGGCGACATTTTGACGTCTAACATTGCCCTACTACTGTGGCCTTACCCCGTAGTGCCATCAGACAAGAGACAAGGCAGGGAGAAGGGGGCATGTCGACAGGGGCATGACCTGACGAGCGTCGACAGCCATGGCTGTTGTGTGAGTTGTGTCACTACTGTCGGGCCAGAATGTGGGAGGGCATGGTGATCACAAAGGCCCAGCCGATCCGGCTCGGAGTTACTGCTTCTCCTGTGGGATGTTGCGTCCCAAGGCGCGCGAGGAAATGATGGGTTGGGGTGAGGGCTGCTGGACCAAAGTGACGACGATGATGGTTGTAACTTGCTGGGTTGAGCTGGGGTAGAGTCAAGGTGACGATGGGCGGGCAGGGCAGGCAGGGCAGGCAGGGCAGGCAGGGCAGGCAGCTCCCAAGGGTGGAGACTGTAATCTGTGGATTGGAGACGGTTCAGGCAGGTTCTCTGGGTGGGTATGTACTCTGGTACTACCTACGCAGATATGCATACATGCGTACACGCAGCTCGAAACCGAGCGAGCATACTGCATGCCTCGAACGTCGAGCATCCCGCGCGATGCAGCCCAGAACGGGGTTGAGGTCGACGTCGAGGTCGAGGTCGGCAGGGACATGGTCCATGTCGGGGCCGAGAATGGGGCCCATCTCCACGTCAACATCGCAACTGCCCAGATGGGCAAGCAACCTCGACGTCGTGGCCGACCACCTGCCACCACAAGCGACCGAGGCTGGTACGGCGGCCAGGGCCAAGGCCGCGGCCAAGCTCTGGGTCAGCAAGCCCAACTGCAGTTCCAGAAGATTTCGCCAACATTGCCTACCGTTTCATCAGGGACTGGGCTGCCACACAACCCCAGTGCCCACGGCCCGGCTTTCCCATCAAACGCCGGCGTTCCGTTCCAAGAGCTCCCCCAGAAACCACAACCCTGTCCGTCTTATTAGTGCCGACATGGCACCTCGACAATCTTAGCATCTTGGTAGGTACCGGCGAGAAGCACGCAGGGAACAGTGGACGCCCATGCCGCGCGGCGGCCCCAGAGTTCGCGCTGTTCTATTTCGACCTGCGCATTTATCATCTACCCTGGATGCCCAGAGCCCACACTGACAGGGCGCCGGCCAGCAACCACCTGCACAATCAAGGCAGGCAGGCAGGCAGAAGATGGGACGAAACGTGGCTGATTTTGGCAACGTGCTGGTGACGGGCCATCCAGTAGATCACGGGACGGCTGACGGAACGGCCTAGATACTGGAATGGGCATACATGGCAGAACGGGTGACGGGCAGCACGCCGTCCTCGGGAGATGATCTTGGGGCCTGTGGATCCTCCGCGCAATCATCCATGGATGGGCCCATACCAGCCACTTGTCAGATCTCAAGAGATCCCGCCCGCCCGTTTCACGGTACGCACCAGCAGCACGCAAACACACAACGACGTGCGTTCGAAAGGGGCAAAAATCTTGGGTCTCGGCTGTCCAACCTAGTCAGCCAGAGCCTGGGCCATCTAGGCACAATCCATCGATCAGACCACTCAGGCTGCCAGGCCCGCGGGACAAGCTGGCAGTCCTGCTAGTCTGTCTGGCAGTGTCGTTGTGTGGCCATGCGAATGGGTTGTGGCTTACAGCCATCGTCCGAGTCCTCTTCCGGATCGTCCTCGAGTGCATCCGTCTTGACCAAAGCGTCCAGACTTGGTAGGGGATTTCCAACCCAGGACGCTCCCAGGTTCCAGTTCATAGCACAACTTCAGCCACAGCTGCGCCAGATGGCAGAGGAGATGACGCTTGCACCTTACCGGCCAGCCACTCCCATGGCATGACACCCGCTGGTCTCGGCGACGTACGACTTATTTCAGGGGCATCTTCAGGCCCACTCAACTTCCCTACCGATGATGCCCCGCTGCCCTGACCTGCCCTGTCGGCAGTTCTCCCTCTGATGATGCAGCCGCCAGATCCACCTACAAGTCCCCCAGCGATCCACGATCGGCGAACCGTCCCCTTAGTACCGACCACCGTATCATTGCCGAACGTTACCCTGCGGTACTTGCACGGAACTGATTCATCATCGTCAGCCTTACACAGATGACTGAGCGAGGCAAGACATTCTCGGCCTGGCCATCGTCTTGCAACGGTACCCTCGCCAAGCGAGCAGCAACATGACCTCGTCTCAATCGGTCCGCCGGCCGACTTACCAACCTTACCAGCCAGCCAGCCAGCCAGCCAGTCCACATTCCGGTACTTTACTCACACTCCCCCGTCTTCATCCTCATCCCCTCCTGTCCTCCCCCGGCCACCCTACCAGGCCAACGGATGTCCACAGAGCCCGGACCACCGGCGAAGTCATCCCCGAGATTTGACTTCCTCTCTGCCTGATGTAATGCGTGATGAGGACCGGCTGTTGGCCCCCAGCTGCTTGTCATGTCCTCCAATTTCCATCCCACCCCACGCTTCCTGGCTGCCTACGAGTTGATGTAGATCTCTTTGCTGTGGTAAACATCCGAGATGCGTGCAAGAACGTCTTGGCTTGCAATCAAAATTGGTCTCGCTATCTAACCCACTGTTGCGCGACCGACGAAACCGCTCAACAACCATGGTGCGGTACGCGGTAGCGTTAATAAAGCGCTCAGATGTGTCAGTGTCGCAAGATTGGGATGAACGACAAGCCCTCTATGCTGCCACACATGAGGAAGAATGCGCAGCCAATTGCCTTCTACGCTGCAGCAGGCCGCGCTCGACCCTTGCTGAAGCCGTTCGCCAATGCATCTCTGCAGGCAAAGCACCATCGACAACGCTTTCAAACCTACAATTTGCCGCATAAGAGGAACGACACAACCCTAGATACTTGTTCCAATGCCGTACAGCAGTACGGGCAGGTTGGGCAATTTCACACCGGCTAGCATTACTTGCATCCTTACTAGACGTGCCAGGCCTGACTGCACCATTTACGACTCATGACTTGCTCAGTTCGGAACACAGCTGGCTTTGATGCCAAGCCACCCAGTGAGCCGATCAAAAGTGAGACTGCTCGTCTAAGAGGTAAGCTCCATCTACCCGCCTGTTTGCTGAAGGGGTCATGGATGTTATTTAGGTTTGTGCCTGGGCAGTGGTACTTTCGCGAGGTTGTTCGCATTTGGGAAAGAAGCAGGCCGAGCACTTCTCAGCTGCGCCTTGACGCGATGGGTTGCAGTCGGATTTGGGTCCGTCTTTGAGAAACCTCCCACAAGACATTTCACATCCGACCCGTCGCTCCTGCACGGCTCTACTCCAAATCAGGGCGTTGTCCTACGACTGCCACGAGCAAGGGGGTCATGAACATTCCTTCGTCTTTGCTAGCCGGCAGGACGCCACAGATGCGTGTGACAGGGCGCATTCTGGGCGGAGAGGCCTATCTGACCAGCCAACTCAGGACCTCTGGTCTAGACACTACGACGGGAACAGCAGAGCAAAAGCAGCTAGCCGCGCCCATGGTATGATCGGGAAGCGCACAGTCTCTCGTCCTGAGGCTTGTTGTCTGGTCCTCCCCTGTTCCAACAGCCGCCGGCAGGGGCCTGGACTGTGCTCCCTAGCCACAAGTCCTCCCGACCGCTCCGTGACGTGGCTGGGCGAACGGCGGCGTCCGTGATTCGGCCCTGTGGCGGCCATCAGTGAACACTGAGCCCCGCCTTGCACCTGACCGTTGGGAAAAGAACTGTGCCTTTTGTGTCGGGCGGAAGGTAGCGGATCTTCGCGGGTCTTCGCGGCCTGCAAGATGACCACACGAGCCAAGATCAACAACGTTGCCAGAAACTTTCATGGTCGAGACCGTCGCTACGATCACGTTACCGATCCCCGTACTTGACCGCTGGGGCTGGATAGGCTCACCCCTGTAGCATGGAGATGGCCCAGATTAAAGGGTCCACGGCACGTCTGATACCCACTTCTACCGGAGATCCTCTGCAGATATTCCACTGCTCGTCCACAAAAATTTGTACTATGTAATCGCGCTTCAGTCTTCCGGAACGCAGATCCTAGTCTTCACCCTCCTTCTCAGCCTTCGCTGGTCTCGGGGAGTGACGACCGTGAAGGCATCGTTGGGTCGGAGAATTTGGAGAGTGATGAGGCTCAATCTCCTGTGTTTGACCAAGGGGTCGTGTTAATTTATCAATCGTCAACTGCCAGTACGCCTGTCCCTGAAATGGGAGCCCAGTCGCAAAATCGCATTCAAGGAAGCCCTGTCCCAAGGCCAGCCTCCGGCTGAGCGTGCCACTGATTATGCTTCGCTGCAGTACAACCCAAAGACAATGCCATGGCGTATTCCTCGGACGGCGAAGTCGGGGGCAGTAACCTCACGCCGTGGGAGCGCTTCTCGTAATTCAAGCCCACTCATACGCGGATCGTAGTCTTCATAGAAGTGGATGTCGTTTCCGAGATCTGATCAATTACGCACGCTCAAACGACATACGATAGTTGAGACGAAAGAGTGATCGCCTGCTCAGAATAGCACTTGGGGTGGAAACCGTTTCCAGGTACGACATGGTACACAGTTCTGTACACTCACCCCTACCCGCGCCTTGTTCGGATTGTTCGCATTTGCCGAGGACCATGGCAACTCGGAGTCCTGCCTCGTACGGTAAGGCATAGGCGAGACTGGAATTCCAAGACAGCGGCGCAAGCCCTACCCCCATTCGATTGTTCCCAGCTTTTGTATCTGCGGAGCACGCGATGATGTCTTGCATCCCCCGGTGCCACTCGGTTGGGCCTGCCCACCCGCCTCCTTCGCTTCGACACTCTCTGGGTATGTCATTAGCCTCACCGTCCCATTCTTCCACTGCACATACGGCCACTTGATGTGTCAGGAAAACGCTATGACGGGTCGCTGGCCTCGGAAGATTGTTCAACCTCCGCAGCACGCGTATCAGCAGCGTGCCTTGACGGAAATTTGCTGCTCGCGACTGATCTGAACCCCCTGAAAGGAACGTCACAGCTCCAATTATGTAGCTTTCTTACAGGCAAATGTTCGTCTGCACTCTCATTTGTCGGGCCCCAACGTCCTTTCTTCACCACCTGGAGAAGGGATGAGGTCCGTGTGCCTGGGTGCGAACAACTTTAATGGCCGGCGGATGAGAGGGCATGTTTTACTTCGAAACGGCCCACGGGCTAGCCGAAAGGGGCATACAGCTTGCACCAGTGTGATGCAGAACGGGATACCTCGAGGCCTCGTCAACGTCCATGTAGGGCGCGCAGTGCGGACTGAGATCGCCCAGAAGCTATACAAAAACTGACAAACACCCGTGCACTCCGGCAGCTTTCCTACTCATGGGTAAGGGCCGTCCATTCATCCAACATTCTTCATTCAAGGAACAGCTGGCCGAAGCGTCTCCACCCCCTTTGACCGAAGAGTGACCGAGGGGGTGCGCAAAAGTCCAGTGCCTGGCCCTTGACTGATGTATGCACCGAGGAGCTCGGAATTCCAACACATCGGATCCGCGCCGCCTAGTCACCCCGCCGAGCGACAGCGACTCCAAACGGAGGCAGGAACCCTGTGCTATTCGTGCGATCTTTGGTCGGCCAAACACAAACAATGGTTTTCCCGTCGCTTGACTCAAGCTTGTCTCGGACATCAGACGGCCCAGGCCACTAGGCTTGCACGCTTGGATCTCGCCCACCACCTGAACTGCCTCCAAGACTGGCAGCTCGACCAGCCTGACAGTACGGCACCGAACGTTGTTTCTATGTTTGGAGAGTGCGTGCGCTCCAAGGGAGCCACGGCATGATGGCACAAGGCATTTCGACAGCAAGCAAGCAACGGCCCCGCTATCCACCGGCACCTTGGTACGTGGCTGGGGATCGAATCGCAGCTGACCGTCGGTGGTGGCTTGGTTGTTTGGCATAGGCACAAAAAAAGCACAAGCCCCACATCATGTTGCTATTCCCGCGAGCTGATGGCGCGCGCGGTTGCCCTCCCTGCTGGCGATACTGACCTATTCTCTTTCTTCCCTTTTCTTTTTTTGGGGGGTCTCAGCGCCTCGCCATGGTGAAACGGAAAAAAGACTGGACCTGCAGCAGGTGCAAACCTACTTTGGCAAGGCTTGATGCCGGGCGCCGCATGATGCAAGATGTGATGTGAGGCTCTGTGGCCCAGCCGGTGACGGGGCCTCTTACTCACATCAGAAATGACCTTCCGAAATGCGACATCTGGTGACACTGTCGGGCAGCACGGGGTCTCGACACAGTCGATCAGGCAATACGCCCAATGGGTTAGACTTTCCGGCCCTGACGCTGTTATTCAGCCGGCGGTGGTCACAGAGGTGCGCGGAAGCCATCTGAGACGGGTCGAGTCTTGGTTTGCGGGGAAGAGAAAAGGGGACAATCCAACTGATCACAATAGGGGCGTGGTTAAGATCGCTCATTATCGCCAGTCACCTCTGCAACGTCTTCGGCATCTGCCGGTCGAGTCGCCCACACGCTGTCCATAGGGCAGTCTGTTGGGCTTGCTCCCCGTAGGTCAAGTCTACTCGTTGCGCCGCACGGGAGGATCTGCACAACGGCCGTCCGGCGCAAGGGGCACCCATGGGCTCCGTACGTCTCTAACCAGGCACATTCATGCGAGAGAGTTCCACGAATCGCTACACGGTCACATATAGGTACATGTGCCTTTTTACCTTGTAATTCCTGGATTAAGTTGCCAAACTTTGCTCCACGGAAAAGCCGCACCACACAAGGGGACCACATACTAGTGCGCCTGTAGAGCTGCTACTTTCAGGAGTAAATCATGGTAACCGTCCTTCGCCCAGCATGCAACGTCCGACGCAATGACGCCGAGATCACACTCGGCCCAGCTATCCTCCTCACACAAAATCTAGCCCCAACCAGGTGAGCGTCTTGCCTTCGCCGCCAAATGTGTCACTAACATCATCTGATAGAACAGACCCACAGCCCAAGGGCGCCTTGGTGTTACCGGGGTCCGGCTTGTATTCACTGCAAGACAAGCGTCTGCGCGACGACGGCAACGTGCAGCCTGTACCCCCTCGCTTAAGCCCCTCAGTGGGAAATCTATGCCGGCGGCCACGCGCTCCTCGAAGAACCGGCAGAGATGGGGCGGGCATCTCGCGCGAGTGGCTTTTGGCCAAGGATGCAGTATCCCGTGCTCGTCGTCCAATGACTTGAGGCTCTTCCGTCACCGATGACCTACGGGCAATCAACTTGGAGCGCAAGGGCTTCGAGGGGGCCCTTTCATGGCTTCCCAGGTGCCTGGAGTTCAGGGGATGAAATATCCCCTGTCTTTTTCTTTTCTTTTTTTGTTTCTCTGATCTCGTTGGAAGCTGGCAGAAGGCTCGTGCAAATCTGGGGCTCGTGCTCGCGCGCGTCCAGCCAGCCATAGCCACGCTTCAGGGCTGCCAGGCTGACATGCTTGCGCTTGGTTTATACGTCGATCGGATGCTGTCTGTCAGAAGTGGCAGACACCTACGGCCCAACGGGGCGGCAAACAGAACAGAACACGTTTATGGAACGATGGGAAACGCAGCGTTCTCTGCGGCCCGCATAATGTGACTCCGCCGGGATGAAGTCCAGCTGGCATGTGTCACTGGTGGGCAGCCTTCTCTGGTCAGGCCAGTGCTCACGATCATGGCTGGGCGGGTGAGCAGGTACCCGGCTTTCTTTTGTTTCGCCTCATCTCAGCTTTGACCGACCGGCACAAGTCTCGGTCCATTGCGAGCCCGCCGGTTGACGTTGTCACCAACTTTTCCCGTATGGCCTCAGCGCTTTGGACGATCCTATGGGGCGTGAGATGCAGAAGTCTGCCCGAACGTGTGGACCGTGTTTGTTTACACTGATATCAGCGCCTGTTCCGGCCGCCGGTCCCAGCGCACGACGTCACCGATGTGTGGTGGGGTTGCCCATTCGCTGGAGAGGGTCACCGAACTTTGCGCTGCGCTCTGCCACATTACTCAGTCTTCTCACGGGCTAAGCCGGCATGTTTACCATCCGCTACACAGCCTACAATCTTCTGATCTGCGCGGGGGATGACGGGAGGCCCGCTCCGACGCCATCCGATTGACCTGGTTGTGACACGCTGGGCAATCTGTTATGAGCTCAGAAAATGATCATTCCCGTATCGCGTATTGGACACGCGAATGTCACTGCTACTTCCGCCTCTTGGTCTTCTTTTAAAACCAACGCCAAAGCCCCAATGGGGCTGAGAAGGACTTGACTGGCAAGGCGGCGGGCATTGGCCCTCGCAAGAGACGCCCGACGTACGGCATGCACTGGAGCCGGACCCATGGCTTGAGCACCGTGCGATTTACCTCTGCTCCGTTGAACTAGCTGTCAAACAATGATTGCACAGCGTATGGGCCATGGCGTCAGTATTTGGGGGAAACTGCTTCCAAGCTTGGGTGTAGTGGCTGGACCGTTTGTTTCACCGGTACTTCGAATACAGCACGGGATTTTCGTGACGCCAAGGACTCCTTAAGCAACTCTCCCTCTATTTCTGTCCACAAAGGCTTGATACATGCGATTCCAGTGTACTCACAGCTCACAAGCAATGTCGTTGCGATATGCATAAAAAACAAAGGCATTGCCTGAGGCGGGAGAACCCTAGTGGGAATACTCCTTTGAGGATGAGCTAGACAGTAGTGTCTGAGCGACCTAGACTATCTCGAACCAGTAAACAGTTGCGAGCGGTTCCGAGAACGCTTCGGCAGGCTAGGGACCTCGCGAAAGCGAACGACTACATGGCTGGAGAAACGAGCGACGACCCCACGGAGCTTGTAAATATATTAGGAAACAAACGCTGTGAGAGCAACATTGGCGCCCAGAATTGGCCTGTTCGCATCTGCCTTGCTTCACCGGGCCATTACTCGTTCCTATAGCTTTAAAGGTTCCCCGGTTGGGTATTAACGTTCTAGACCATCATGTTATCCTCGGTTTTGTTTCCTATATGTCTAAAAGTTCTGAAGCTTGTCTCTAATCCCAAACCTCCCCACCTCTACAGCAGTCTATTTGCATCCATGCTTGTGCAGAATGAAGCTTTTACGCAATATGAAGTCAGTCACCATGTACATCGAGTTTTTCCTGTTGTGGTTCCCTGGTGGTGGACACGCTAGGACTTCCAAGACTTCAGAATATTCTGGATCTGCTTGTGATGACTCTTAAGAATTCATGCTGGGAGTACCTAGTCGGCGTGGTAGGTTAAGACTTTGGACGCCACCAAACCGGTCAACCACCACAGGATTGCACCATGATATTCTCACTCCTCCATACTGGCGTCGGAGCGGCGACAACGAGGAACTCGAGCTGAAGATGCTGATTACAAGGGCCAGTGTCATCTTGTAGATGCTACATGCGTTCACAGCCTGCGACTTTTGATATGTCTTACCGGTCTCAACAAGAGGAAGCGACCCTGGTAAGAATAAAAGCCGTGGGTCGCCGACCGGTCTGGTGAAATACACGAGAGGGAGCCTTATTCATGTTGACTATCATTTTTTTTGGGTGCCTCATGGCCCAGGATATGACTCTGATGTCTCAAATCCTGTCCCACATAGGTCATGCCGTAGCACCCCGCAAACAGAGACAGGCCCTCGCAACCTTTGTGGCGTAGGCTTGCGAGAAACGCACCCAGTGATGCGAGGCGTATGCCCTCGAGTGCGGAATCTTGTGATCCTCCCCGATTCAGCCCATGGGATCTCGCAGCTCGGTTATCGTGAACCCCTAGAGTCGAAGCCTGAGCGTGTGTAGGCGTGAGTGTGTCGCCGTCGTGCCTTGTGCGCGACGAGCGCGCGCATGTGGCCCCATCAGAAAGCACGCCTTGCCGAGGCCACCAGGCGCTGGCGCGGGAGGAGGCTATGTGAGGACGGGTATCAGCAGTGAGGCTTGCATGTCCCGAGACCTGCTTGTGCGATCTCGCGACCACCATCCCTTTCCCAGATCTCGCCGTCGAGTCATGGGGGAGAGGCGACCGCCAGCTGGCCGGCGTCTGGGCCGCACGACCAGCATCTGGGGGGTTTTATTGAAATGAAAAGGCGGCTGTTGATGCCTGAGCGACGCCCCCATACTTGCTTACGCGGGAATACTTGCGAGTTTGCCCCCCGGCTTCATGAGACAGCGAGGAGGTGGTTGGGACTCAACGGGGACGGTCATCAGCTAGGCGGCCGGTCCCGGTCTACGAGAAAGTAGGCCATGGATACTCGAGTCTCACGACGAAACCCGGTATCTCCTGATGTTCCCGGTCGAAGGATTGGGCTGAGATCTATATTGATACCAAGGGGGTTTGGGGGGAAGGGGGTTTGGGTGGGGGCGGGAATTCTCGTCATTCTTGGCCCCCACTCCCTTTGTGAAAGTGGCGATGTATGCGCGCTGCTATCCCACTTGATATGGGCCGCACTTGACGCGACCACGTTTCCCAGATATGACCTATCGGGCTGCAGCATCTACGCCCGGGACGTGCCTTGTGCTTCTTACGCTGCAGCTACAAGGCTGTGATATCATGTAGAGTCAAGGGAGTAGCAGACGAAGGATTCGCGAATCTCGCCCACATCAATATGGTAAATCCCGGACGATATTCCCGAAATCGGCATTTCGAGCAGGAAGGAAGGGGAAAAGCAAAAGTGGCCCCCGATGTCGTCTCGCCTCGCTTCAACCGGGGCTTGACTGGTCACATAGCCGGAGAAGCAAATGTCTTAAAAAAAAACAAAAAAGAGAAGAGGTGGCCTTGACCGCCTAGAACGTCCTGGACCACGAAATGGGCCCAGCTAATGCGGACCCGAAAACGACAAACCTCCGGGCCACGCCTAGGGGGGCGTGGACTAAGCCTTCTTCATTCTACCGGCTGCAACGGGATTTGCCTCCGTTGCAGCCGGAGGCACGTCTTGTGGGGCGTGTGAGCCTCGTCGCGGTACTTGCCCTTTGCCCAGTCTCTTCGACACATGATGGCGTAGGAGGTGTGTGGGGAAGGAGGGGTGGTCATTTATTCGTTCGGGCGGTCTTCGGGTGGTAGATAGGGGACTTACCCATTGGCAATGGCGAATCATATTGACTCATAAATTGCAGTATGTATCTGTGGGTGGGTTGGCAATCAAATATACCGGGCTTGGTACAGCTGGGGAGGATGCTGTGCGTGCTCCGGAGTATATCCTGAGCATCCTGATTTTGGACTATGAGCTCCGTCTAAGTGGTGCCTTGTGAGAATCCAGATGAGCGGCAAACTGACCAACAAGATACAAGTACAACCATACCGGATAGCAGTTCGATGAGGCGAATGTATACAGACAAAGCAGTTGTAAACGGGATGATATCGCGTGTGGAGGGCTCTCGCCCAATAAATGAGTTGTGATGAAAGCTCTCACACGTGAATATTGGGCGGTTGAAGTTCTACTTCAAACAATGATGCCACATTAGAGTTCTAGCACTACATATGAATTAGATCATGGCATCGCTATGACCATTCAGTAGTCATAGAAGCCCTTCCCGCTCTTCTTCCCCAGCCAACCGGCATCCACCATCTTGCCCAAGAGCACGCTCGGTCGATACTTGCTGTCACCCGTCTCCCCATGCAAAACTTTCATGATGGCCAGGCATGTGTCAAGCCCGATAAAGTCAGCCAACTGCAATGGGCCCATGGGCACGTTGGTGCCGTTCTTCATGATGGCATCTATTGAGTCCCGGTCGCCAACACCTGTCTCGAGACAAATGACAGCCTCGTTGATGTAGGGCATGAGGATACGGTTGGCCAGGAAGCCAGGCGAGTCGGCTGAAACGGAGGGGATCTTGCCCATGGCCTTGCAGAAGGCAATGGCCCGGTCGACTGTCTCCTGGCTGGTCTGCAGGCCGCTGATGATCTCGACGCCCTTCTGCACTGGCACGGGGTTCATGAAATGTGTCGAGACAACACGCGAGCTGGCCGAGAGGTCCTTGGGGTCCTTGGTCGTGGCGGCAGCAATGCGGGTGATGGAGATGGAGGATGTGTTTGTGGCCAGGATGGCGTGGGATGGGCACACCTCAGCCAGTTTTGAGAATATGTCAAACTTGAGGCTGGGGATCTCCGGCACGGCCTCGATCACAAAATCAACCTCGGACAGCGGGTCCATGGACGTGGAAGGTGTCAAATTCGAGCGGGCCAGGTCGGCCTGCTCCTGGGTGATACGTTCCTTGGAGACATCTTTGGCAAGGAGCTTGTCTACATACAAATGTCAGCATATGGCTCGCATGCCAGAGTACGATACAATCCCTAAGAGCTACACACCTGCGAATTTGAGGCCCTTATCGAGAGATGCTTGAGAGGTGTCCACCAGAGTGACGGGAACTTGGGCTCTTTGTGCGGCGACTAGAGCTATTCCGAGGCCCTGAAAACAAGGTCAGTTCGGAACTCATGAGGCTATCACATGTCTGCAGCGCTCACCATCTGCCCGGCCCCAACAACGCCCAATCTCTTGACAGGCGTTGACGAGGCGCTGTACTGCCTCAATTGAGGTAATACTCTTTGAATACCACGCGCCCTTGAAGCTGAGAATGCCATTTTGTTGGATGAATTATGTGGTGAAAGGATGAGAGGCTGATCGCGGACAGACGTCCTCGGTATGATGTCGCTTAATACAACGCCTCGGTATCATAGCCGACTCCCATGCGGCTACCTTCGGGCTCCATACCCAGGTACCCAGCGCTTTGATACAACGTCTCGAGGGTTCGGGTCGACCTGTCGGCAGTGGAAGGTTTGGTGGGGAAGGGGGTGGCACCCGTCTAAGCGACCGACGCGTCCACTTTTGCCGCGGCGCGTCTCCCAGGGCGTTTCCCATTTACGCGCTCCAAATCCAGACCCTGCCCTCCAAAGTCAACACCACCACATCCCGTCTTCGAAGGCTTCTGATATTGGTCACTATTGTGGCTCGGGGTCAAACCCACGGACAGCGACCATGGAGCCTTTGATTGACAGAGAAGATGTGGTGCATCCCGAAGTTCGGGCGCATGTCAACAGTCTCGTCTCAGCTGTAAGTGACGATACGCCCAATTGGCCTCTAGACTAGAACAGTAGGCTGATCTTGGAGATTTTTCGCAATAGCTCGGAGGATTTGCCGACGAAGACGATGGCGCCCATTACAGGCTTGGAGACGACGCCCTCGACGTCCTCCGCGACATCAAGAAATGGATCCGATTTTACGACGAAAGGCACAACCGCATGGACGTCGCGCGATGTATAGCCGACGCAAATCTGGTCAGCGGAGACCTGATACACATCCTAGCTCTTTGGAAAGAGAATTGCAAGGACGAGAGATACAAGTCTCGCTTAGCTCTCGCTTGTTACGAACTCTTGGCTCCTTTGACCTGGCCGATCGAAAAGAACAAGGAGACCATGACCAACAATCACCACAGACATGTTCCGGTACTCGAGCTGGCACAACTAAAATACAAGCGCGATATTCTGAACTTCGATGGGGCACAGATTCTGCATACAGCAGTGCGCGTTGCCTTGCCCTCTATGGCGATGCCCATCGGTGACAGGACGCAGAGGGACGTCGGGATCATTAAGCTTGTTCTCTATTTCTTGCGCAATGTCGCCATGATCACACCGCCTCCTGGGCTCAGTTTCGATGGAGACGGGACTCAGATTTCCCGGTCGGCCCTCATCGACGCCTTCTCGTACCAAGACATATTCCTCACTATCTTGACTCTAGCATCGAATATGGGCGAAGAGTTCAAGACTGAGGACGTCATCATTATGGAAATCATCTTCCATCTCATCAAGAGGGTTGACGTCAAAAAGCTCTTTCTCAACGAGCAGGAACTCAGGAAAGCCAAGACAGACGAGCTGGCTGGGGCGATGAAGAAAGAAGCCTCCATGTTACGATCATACAGCCGGAAGGCTCCAACAAGACATAGTCGTTTCGGTACCATGTTGTGGATCCAGAAGTCAGACGGCAAAGTGTCCGCATTGTCGGGGCAAAGTGCGCTTGCGGACGTGTCTAGTCGAGAGCGGAAATTGGACGAGACCAAAACATTTCGACCTCCACGAAGGGCAGCAAAGGAAAGCATGGAGCCGAAGGACCTTGGCCCTCAGGTCATACTGAATGCGCGAGCTAATAACCAACTGTGCGGATTCGTGGAAGAATTCCTGGATTCCGGCTTCAACCCGCTGTTTTCACAAGTGCGCAAGACCCTCGAGAGAGAAGGCACAGAAGTCATGCAATACCACAATCAACAATTCTTCTACACTGTTGCTTGGTTTCTCGAGGCCGAAAGGGCGAGACAACAGTCCAAGAAGGGCAAGACGTCTCCAGCGGACGACCAAGTGAGCAGTTTTCAGCTGGTCGCAGGCGTGTTAAACCAAGAGATGTTTATTGCCCTGAAGCGGAATCTTCACAGATCATTTACCGATGGCGACTGGCGAGAGCTGAACACCGTCATGCGATGCTTCACTCAGATTCTCCTCACAATTCAGGAGATGTTCGCATCGGAAAATGAAGAGGACCAGGAGATCGCAGAGAACGCACTGAGCCGTCTGTTCTACGAAGAGATCACTCACGACACGATTGTCAACATTGTACGCGCATATAAAGACCAAGGATTTGACTACTTAGATGCGTGCACCGAACTCGTTCACACGTACATGCGGGTCTTGGAGGCCTACTCTAAGGAGAATGTAGACATGCAGGTTCGATCCAAGAGGAGAACACGGACGAAGAAGAAGGCTGCCGTTGCAGCTTCGCAAGACGGTGAGGCCAATGCCAGTGATGAAGAAGACGCAGGCTCTGCCGATGACCAGGCGGCAGCCGAGAAGACGGCCCAGGAACGCAAGTTCGACTTCAAGAAGTTTGCCAACCGATTCGTCCCTCAAGGCGTCGTGGACACATTTGTCAAATTGACAAAGTACTACCGGGACCTCGACGAGTCGCAGTTGAAGAGGGCCCATCGATACTTCTACCGGCTGGCATTCAAACAAGACATGAGCGTCATGCTCTTCCGCGTCGACATCATACATCTGCTCTACGATATGGTCAAGGGTCCCGAGCCTCTCGATAGGTCCTCAGGGATGTACAAGGACTGGGAGGAACTTGTGAAGCAGATTCTGCGACGTTGTGTGAAGAAGATTGAGGAGCGGCCTGCATTAATCATTGAAATGCTATTCTCGAAGATTAACTCAACGGCATACTACCTTGAGTATGGTTACGACAAACAGGTACTCAGCAGTTCCACACCAAAGCCTGCTGCCACTCTTGAGTTCCGCCGTCCAGACCTCACCCTGGCGGAGCAGGTAGCAACTGCTGTTGGCCTGCTGCTAGACAAGAACGAGGGCGACCACATCGAATGGGTCAAGAAACAGCTAGCAGCGTGCGAGGTCGTGCGTTCTGTTTGGGAAGCAGGCGAGAAAGCTAAGCTTATGGTGGAGGAACCCGATGGAATGACCTTGAGGGAGGATTGGAAGAGCGCCATGACGGAGCCTGAATTCTTCAGTAAGTTGGACCACCTCATAATTGGACATTTGATCATTGCTAACGTCATCATCAGCACTACGACCCGATAACGATGCTCAAAAAACAGCAATATTCAAGAATCCCCGTTTGCGCCTGCTCATGCAGGTACTTGGTTTTGAGCGTTTGTCTTCGGCCCTAGACGAGGAAGTTGGGTCTGCCTGGATCATACCCTCGCGGCACTTCGCGGAGGACCTGGCGGAGTATAAGACGCTGATCGACAAAGCCGAATTCGACCCTCCAGCATTCGACGACGGCGAGACCGCCGAGGACCAGGTCCGACGAAAGACCGCCCCGCGGAAGAAAGCCGCGTTCGACGACGAGAACGACGACATCGACGATATGCTCGACGACGGAGACGAGGCCCTCTTTCCAGCGAACCTCAAACCCAGCAAGCTCGTCGGCCCAGGCCAGGAGAAACCGGCCAGGAAGCGCCGCCTCCGCCGCAAGGCTGACAACAGCGGAGACGACGGCGACCTGCCGACAGACGAGGAAGACGAGATCCGCGCCGAGAAGGCGAAGAAGCGGCGCAAGCGCGACCTTGAGAAGCAGCGCAAAATCAAGTCTGCGCTTTACGTCAACCCCGACGATGACGAGTCGGATGCCGAGGCGGACGCGGACTTCTTCGCGCGCGAGGAGGCTATCCGGCAGCGTGTCAAGAAGGCCCTCCAGTTCGCACCGACGGATGCGGCGCAGCTCAAGGAGGCGGAGGTGACGCCGCAGGGCATTGCGGACACCATCAAGAGACTAATGGGAGACAGTGATGCCGAGGATGGGGAAAGTGACGCTGCGGGCTCACTACGAGCGTCGCAGGAAAGCTCAGGGTCAAGAAAGAGGAAATCTGACGCTCTTGGGGACGACGACGACGAGACCAGCCCAGCGGCCTCAAGGAGACGTGTTGCTAAGCCCAAGAAGACCAGGGGAGGCTTCTTGGCCGAAAGCAGCGACGTGGACGACGATATGGACGATGCTGAGCCATCGTCACCTGCCGGCAAGGCCAGTGCCGCTGGAGCGCAGGAGGGTGACGACTCAGAAGATAGCGATCACATGGAGACGGATGACACGCCGTTGTCGTCCAACCCCAAGGAGGCGACTAGCCACCAGCGATCTCCGCTCAAGGAGAAAGTAGCTAACATCTCGACAAATCAGGAGTCGGACGACGGGGAGGATGATGACGTGCCTGTGGTCAGCAAGAGGCGCCCGAGGGTCAGGGCTGGCTTTGCGATGGACAGCAGTGATGAGGAGTAATTGATGGGACAACCATGCGTGGGAGTTTGGAGTTTACGGCTCAATGCTGCGGAAAGTACAGGGTTGGATAATTCAGTCGGGCGTCACGTACAGGTTTCTGAGTGGGCACAAGTAAATTCCGAATAAAAGTGAATCATGTGTTCGTATTGGCGTGTATTGACATTACAATTTATGTTCGTCTATGCGTCATATATAACTTCGAACTTGTGCTGTTGCCCAAAATGGTAACTGTGTTTCCCAAAGCCTATATGGCCCGCAACTTGACCCAGTTGACTTGTGCCCATTACACCCCGTTCTCAACAGACCCGCCATCTCATTTGTCTCCTTCAGCAACACCGCTGTTCCTCCTCCTCATGCGCATGCTCTCCCCTAGCTCAGCGAGCTCAGCCTCGCTCTTCCTTCGGCCCATGCTACCGCCCTCAACATCCCGCTCTTGAGCTCCGAACAAGGCACCGCTGCTCCCATTCTGCCGGTCCGCCCCAGTAGACGACGACGCGTCGCCCTCGTCGTCCACATCGGGGGTATCCCCACCATACGTACCACCCACGCTCTCCATGGTGAACGGGCTCGCGGTTGGCGCGTCCAGGATAGCCAGCTCCTGCGGCGTGAACAGCCGTGGCAGCAGCAGCGCGCGGGCGGGGATGAGCGCAATAATAAACACAGGAAAACCAACTGCAGCCACGGTCTGGGTGATGGCGAAGGTGGCGCCGAACCCGAGCAGCGCGAGCCCGACGAACAGCCAGACGCGCGAGCGGCGGCGGATGCGCCGCAGCGGGCTGTTCGCGGGCGTGAGCTCCGAGTCGCGCAGCAGGAACAGGATCTTGGCCGTGACGCCGTTGCCCTCGAGGGCCTGGTACCCCATGATGAAGAAGAGCCCCGCCAGCACGCCCTGCGGGATCAGGTGCAGGACCACCAGCAGCGGGCCCGTCATGGTTCCGAGGGTCAGAAGGCCCTGCGCCAGGTTGGACACGCGCTGCTCTACCACGTGCGTGCGCCGAAGCCCCCAGTGGCCCTTCCTGTCGCCGCCCTCGTCGTCGTCTGCGGCGCCGCTGTCGCTGTGGACGACCTTGGTGACGCACAGGGACTCGGTGTGGAAGGGCGCCTGCGGGATGAGGCCGTTGGGGAAGGGGATGCCGAGGATGCCGGCGACGCCGGTTGTCAGGCCCAGCAGGAAGATGTCCCAGTGGAAGCCGGGTGGTTTCCTGAGTGGGAACTCGGTGCCCTGGGCGATGAGGGATGATACTGTGTGAAAGTGAGTCAGCCACGAAGTGCCCCGGTCAATATCCGACAGGTGTATATAAACCTACCATTGTGATCGAACCAGAACAGGATGGTTAGCAGCAACGCAAATGGGATGGCGAGAAACACGTCAGCTACCCGGATATCCCAGAAGTGGACGAGCCAGCCCCTATCTTGGGTGGGGAAGAAAGCGGCGCTGGTGGGGAGGCTCTCGAGGTCAACCTGCTTCATCCTGCCGATGTGCACGAAACCAGTGAAGAAGATGACGGTCAGCGGGGTTCCATAGTCCTTGAGGAACACCCTGACGTAGTGGTGGAAGAGCGAGCTTGCGCCGAGCTGGCTGCAGGTGTAGGCGATGAAGAAGACCAGCATGGCGGACATGACGCTCAGGTAGAAGGGCTCTCGGTCGCCGAGCAGGGTGAGGATCTGGACGCCCTTCTGGAGGTAAATGAAGGCGACGTAGAAGCCGAAGATGTCGCATGGGAAGCGGGTGACGTAGCGCAGCCAGTTGCACGAGTTGGTGACGGCGAGGATCCAGTGCATGACGAGCGCCCACAGGCCGATCCAGCACATGAAGGCCAGGTAGTTGACCCCGGTGGGCACCATGATGTCGTATACGGTGTAGTTGAAGACGGTTATGGGCCCCGTCACGCCCACGATGACGAGTGGCTGGCAGGCGAGGACGGAGAAGACGACGGAGCCGAGCACGGATGCCAGGAGTACCTCGTTGACTCCATACTGCGAGTGGGTGCGAGTGAACATGTCCAGGGAGAAGGCCAGGGCTGGAAGGATGCTGTTGAGTTGTCTCGATTAGCATCACATCCTCGCCGCTGGTTGTACTTTCTGTGTGGAGTCTTGGGGCAAAGGGAGTTCTGTAGAAAAAAGGACCAAAAAAAAAAAGCCGCGTCCTACTTTGCGAAATACATGTAGACAGTGGCAGGAACAACACGATAGTCCCAGGCGTCCTTCCAGTCACTCCAATAGTAAGGGGCCCGGCGGCGCAGGTCGCCAATGATACCCTTGAACAGACGTATCTTCCACCATTTTGGAGTGCGAGCAGTTGGGCCGGAGTGAGATCTTGCCGCCGAGTTTCGTGAGAGAGTCTCCTTGAGCCCCGTGGGTGGCATGTTGGGGTCTGAGCCGGTGTGATCCGGCGAAGTCACGGTCCCGGGTTCGGCTCCTGACCGTGACTTGTCCCGGAAGTCGGAGGGGCTACTTGGGACCATTATGGATAATGGAGAAGCAAGGACAACGGGATTGGTAAAGTCAGAGAAGGAGATTAAGTTTCGTTAATAACGGGGGCATGTCGGACAATCACCTCGCTTCGCCCTGGGATAAAATAGGTTCGCCTGTCTGGCGTTGACCGCAGGGAGTACCCGATGCCTTCGCGAAGGGACTTGGAGATGACTTGTAAGAAAACACTCAGCTAGAGGGACCAGGGTTCCAGAAAAGAACTGGGGGATGACGGCATCCTCAAAGGAGTTAGCGGTAGTTAGCCGCTTTAGAACAGAGGGCAGATCTTTTGCAGGAGGAGGGGACTAGCACGGGGATCGCCGCGAATTAGGACTACTACCTTGGGATCACAGGAGTGTTTTCTTGTTCCTGGCTGGTTGACAAGGAGAGGCACGCGGTGTATGCCTGAGTAGCAACGGGGTCTTGTGCTGCCAAGTGAGGCGAGTTGTGCGAATCGGTGTTGGCAACAGGTGTAATACTATGGCCAGATATCAGAGACCCGAGAGGATAGAAACTTGTCGGGATCCAGTCATCTGTCTGTTTCTGGTCCTGGACTCAAAACTACAAGCCGAGTGGGCTGGCGCGTGTGGGCGTCCCCAACGATGGCCATACCTTCTGCAAGCAGCCTTGGCAGTAAAGGACGGCGCGGGTGGATCTCCGTGTGCGGCTCCATCGCTCCAACCCCACTCGATGACCCACACACACCGTCGCCCCGATCGCCTCCCGTGGGCAGGCCTCGTAAAGTTTCCGCACTGCCAGACTGCACAGTCGGCCGCTCGAATGCCGATCTTTAACCGGGCGAGGGTTTTGGCACGCTAAATCCTGCCTGCTTTGCTCTTGAGTTTTGTGTTCTGCCCAGGCAGAATATTCTAGTGTACAGCTGCAAAGCTAAAGCTGCTTCACTAGTCTCGCTAGTACTATTTTATCTTTTCAGAAGGCACAATTGACTTGCAGCAGCTGAGGCGCTGCACAATGTTGAATATTGTGCCTGACACTGTCGAGTTACTGACTCCTACGCAGTGGAGCATGCTTACAACTGAGGAACCAAGCTCTATCGCCTGATCGCCACCATTGTTTACCAGCCTTGGAAAACATATGTGCAAGACCGCTGCGTCGATCCAGCAATTGTGTGTCAGTGACCACACTTTTTTCCTCAGTCATACTCAATGCCTTTTCTTGTTACGATGGCTGCACCCACCGCAGCATACTTTGTAAAGCTGCTCGTGTCCATGTTAGAGAAAAACTCTCATGCCCCCAGCCTCGAGGATGGCCCCATCCCTGCAGACGTGTTGGTTCAGACATGCCTGAAATGCACAAACCAGGGCACGTTCCTCGGCGATACGTGACCCAGAGATATGAACGATCACTAATTAGCCCTCGATGCTCGATGTTCTGAGTCATCGGGGCTTGTCACCCGGGGGGAAATGGCGTCTCTTCAATAGAAGGTTTGAGAGGGAGCGCGATCCCAGCACGCAGCCGTTCTCTGGCCAATCCTTGTTGTCGACGCTTGAACCAACTTCCCTTCCGTGAAGCGAACAGTTGGGAGACGAGCGCAGGCTGCTCCTCGTCTGACTCAACAACTGGGTAGGGGCTCGATTTAGGGCCTGTCTCGCTTCGAGCCCTGTCATGATTCCCCCCCTCCTATTGGTGATAATCTCAAAGATATTGTCTTGTCATCCAGTATCGGAGCATCTCAAGTGTCCGATCCGCCATGTCATTTCCCATACAGAATCATACAAGGTTATCGATGGACCGGCTATGTTTGAAATCTGATTGCTGAAACTGTGTTCGTGTGTGTTTGTCCTTCACCCTGGCTGGCGTGTGAATAGGGCCCCTGTACGAGGCCCAAGTAGGAAAGAGAAATCACACGGCTGAGGTGCACAAGACCTCCTCATATCATACACGAGTCAAGTGCTTCGAAGTACAGGGCCTGATCGGTATCGGAAAGGAAGGGGAAAGGTTCGATGTTGTGTTCTAGAATTCTTCCAGATTTCTCGGCGTCTCGTGTTGGCGTCTCATTCACTGTCAAGTCATCGCTGCCACAGACCGGTGAAAAGAGTGTCATGAAGCAAATGTCATCTCATACAGCGAAATGATTCGAATAAATCACAAGACTCGGCGCAGTAAAAACAGGGAGTGACGCAGTCGAAGAACAATAGTCTGGGGTCCTCAAGTAAAGGAGAGATCCCCCGGTAGATTGACGGTACGAAAGATTACTTGCTGGCTCTTTTTTCACTTCTATTCTTACGGTCCAACCATTACACGTGTTCTGGGAACATAGCAGTCATGAGGGTTCGTCACGAAACAGACGCGTGGTCACTCGGCCCATGCCAGTGTCACAAACTTTGCGCTGAAGAATGAAAATCCGGATCGTTGATAGGATAGGATCTTTGCCTCCGAAATCGCACACACATCCCTCTCTTCTCAAGAGCGTGGGATAGGCCAGCCATCTTTTCCTGAATCAGGTCTCACCTTCATCAGACACACAACGGGTAACGGGAGCATGATACCATCCCTGCGTGGGGAGGTAGATCCCACCCTTGAGGTCGACTCGAGCACATCGTTGAAAATCATGAACACGTCAGCAGACACATCTCCTTCGGTGGGATAAGCATCCACAACCATTGGCCAGGCTTGACAAATATCCGCCAGATAGAACCACGCAACCAGCTTCAGGTGACCCGCTCACTCCTCTGATTCCTTGGTTCCTTGGTTATCATACGGCATGGCCGAGGGGCTTAAATGTCGGGCACCAACTATCATCGGTAAATTCCACTCTCAGACTGCCCAGCCATCATGACTCCATAGCATAAGGTTTGTGTGAATATCTATGACAGGTAGCAAGGCTCTGGAATTCTACAACGGGCGAGAGTGTGGGACAGCATACCTATATCTCCCTTTTCATGCATAGCTCTCCCTTCGGGGGCCCTCGGGGGCGGTAAAGGCACCGATGGGGTGAGACATGCTGCTGGATGGAGCGGGTGCTACCGCCACTTTGCTGGAGAAATGTCTTCGCCTTTCCCGCGTTACCGCTTCTCAACGCTCGAATTCAACGGCTGAATCTGGAGGCGGACGATGGCATCACCTTGAGGCAGCATTCAATGGCAAAAGATGTACCTCTCTTCTCATACGACCTAAGTCAAATTTTCTAAATATTCTCGGTCACCACATGCTCATAAGTCACTTACAGAAATGTGTCAGTTCAATTGTTTTCAAAAGACAGAAACATCCGTGGGTGACTTTCGTGCGCAACGAGAACAGGCTTGGGGGGCGAGACGTCCAAGAGGGAAGCTTCCGTGTTGAATGGCCACCCCAATATAAACGCGATCTCATGATATATAAGTCCGCCAGACGCGCGACGCGTTGAACCAATGATGCTACAGCATCTCATCAATATCAACCCTTCGAATTCCTTTTGTCTTTTATGAATCATCATAGCATCAGACGGCTGTGCCGATGCATCCGTGGTATGTGGCCTGCCAGCCCTCTCATAGCACGGTGAGCCCGTCAGGCTCTTACCCTAGTCACAGCCTCACTACCTAGGCAATGCTAGCCCGTCATGAGAAACAGGCCATATTCTGATCAGCACCTTGTCCAAATGCTCCAGGTAGACTTTCTGGGAGACAAGCGTGGGGCAAGACTCGGCTCTAGGAAGAGTTGTCTCTAGCATGCCGTGGCCAAACGACATCAAGCCTACTCTGAAGTCGACGCCCTTCCTTATATGTCTCTCTCAGGCCATCTGATGGATGCCACCCTTTACCTGAAGGACACCCAGAGACTATCGCCTGCTTAACCTGACTTCAGCCTACCGCCTGCAGCACCACCTCCTGTCCGAATCGCTCATACCAATATGGGCGGGCCTCAGGTCGACAGCGAGCAAGGCCCCTTGCTCGGGACGCCGGAGGATGGGTGGCACACGGAGAAGCTCCACAGCGACGACCAGCCGGCGGCACCAAGAGGCATCAAAGACATCCAGTGGTCCCGTATAGCATTGAGCCTGGTGCCCTGGGTCATCACGGCGCCGCTGGGCAAGACGGAGCGGAAGCTGCCCAAGGTGACGTCGACGTCGTACCTGAACGGGCTGCGCGGCGTGGCGTGCCTGATCGTGTACAACTACCACGTCATGATCTCCTTCAACGACCAGCTCAAGGCCGAATTAGGCATGGTGCCCTTCGTCAACCTCGCGGTGGCCGGCCACGGCGCGACCATGGTCTTCTTCGTGCTCTCGGGCTTCGTCCTGGCCTACTCGCCGCTGTCCAAGATCTCGTCCCCGGACGCCGCCGACTCGGCGCTCCTCACCTCGCTGTGGTCGTCCGTCATCCGCCGGGGGCTCCGCCTCTTCTCGCCGCTGGTGGTCCTCGCCTCCATGCTCGCCCTCATCACCTTCTTCACGTCCGCCTACGACCCCCTGCCGGGCCTCCCCTGGGCCGAGGACGGGACGTTCGGCGGCTTCTTCAACCACGTTGGCACCTACGTCACAGAGGTCTCGTACCTGATGGACCCGTTCACCTGGGGCATCATACAGCTCCCCACCCTCGAGCACTGCTGGACCCTGCCCTTTGAGTACCGCGGCTCCTTTGTCGTGTTCCTATTGTGCCTCGCCTGCTCCCGCCTCAGCCCGCGCTGCCGCAAGCTCCTCCTCATCGCCTTTGCCCTGTGGGCCCTGCACTGGGTCCGCTGGGACGTCTTCTGCTTCACCGCCGGCATGTTCCTGGCCGAGCTGCGCTTCCAGCCGCTGCTCCCGCTGTCCGTGGCGTTCTCCTCGTCGTCGTCCACCTCCCACCAGGCGCCGAAACAAGAGCGGCTCCCCGTGACCGACACGGTGACGGAACTTGACGAACCCGAAGCCACACCCCGCCGGCCCTGGGCCAAGCTGGCCAAAGCCATCCCCCGCCAGCGCCTTCTCGCCTTCCTGGCCCTGGCCCTGTCCGTCCTCGTCTGCGGCTGGCCCGACGGCGCCGAGGAAGGCACCGTCCAGCCCTACGCCACCCTCCACGCGGCCTTCACCCCCTCGCACTACGTCGGCCCGGACGTCGACTTCCTGTACGCGAGCGTGGGCGCGCTGATGGTGCTGGCCTCGCTCGAGGCCCTGCCCCCCGCCCAGTGGCTGCTGAGCACGCCGCCCTTCCGTTACTTCGGCGAGATCAGCTTTTCTTTTTACCTGCTGCACTACGCGCACATCAGCATCCTGGGCACCCGCACCATCTTCTTCCTGAACATCACGTGCGGGTGGAGCTATGGTTCCGCCTTTGCGATCACGTGGATCGTCACGGCCGCCGTGTGCCTCGTCGCGTCCGATTTGTTCTGGAGGGGCGTGGATGAGACGAGTGTGCGGCTGAGTCGGAAGATTAGTGACTGGTTGATTGTTAAGCCGCGGGAGAATGAGATAGTGTAGCATGCGCTGTAGAAACTTAAAGACGTCCTGTTTGTGTGAGGATGGGAGTCCGTATGCATTACGGGTTGATACAGGGCGCTGTCGGATATAAATTTTATTGCGGGTCGTTTCTTCGCAGCAACGTGGGATTTCCCATTTATTATTTCAATTGTCTTCATCTTTTTTCGGTTAAGATACTCGAGAGTCGGGTCGACTAAAGCTGGCCGAAATGGTACTGTCGAATCCCTAATCTCATGTTATCATAGTCTGAGAATTGGAACCGCCCCGGGGGCACCAGCATAGCTTGCAACTTGGCAGCAATGAATTAGACAACACGATATTCACCGTTCGAACTGTGTCCAAGAGGCCTCGGGGTGTGTGTGGAAGATGGGAAGAGGGGGAAGTGGTACCTGCACCTACCCTCAGTCTACCTTCACACACATGCGTTCTAACCGAGCCTCACTCTCCAGAAATGCAGGAGGCACAACCCCTCGACTTGAATCGCTTTTATGATCCTGAACATCTAAGTAGTACAGGACATCATGCATCTAAATATATTCCCACGCTGGACCAGCTTCCCGTGCGGCCTGGTCGCCCCCCATAAAATATGTCCGGTATTTGTACAAATCCAAGCAACCCCAGTGCCATTATCCATCCCATGACACATTCCGGAAGCCTTTTCGTGGCCCGGGAGGACGCTCGGGCCGTGTCTTAAAAGAGTAGAGTGGTGAGTGATCGACAGCAGTTGTCCTTTTCGCTCCCAGGGGAATCAAAGAAAGCGCTCATTGCCACCGCTGGAAGGCGGGTGATGGGGCTGGTGGGTCGTCCAGGGTCTCGACACCACCCTCGGACGGCGGTGGTGGCGGCGCACTCTTGCTCCCATCAAAGTACTTGGTGAACTCCTCCTTATCCTTGAATGGGCGAGGGCCCAGCAGCCTCACCATGTCGTCACGGGTGAGCATCTCGCGCTTCAGCAGCTCCTCCGCCACGATGCCGACCTCCTTCTTCTTCTCCGTCAGTAGGTCCTTGCACTGCTTGTAGGCGGCGTCCACGATACGCTTGACCTCGGCATCGATCTGCTGCGCCGTGTTCTCCGCGAATGGCTTGTTAAACTGGTTCTGGTCCTGGTCGAAGTGGATCGGCCCCAGCTTGTCCGACATGCCCCACCGCGTCACCATGTTGGTGGCCATTGCCGTCACCTTCTTGAAGTCGTCACTCGCGCCGGTTGTTACGGTGGTGAAGTTGAGCTCCTCCGAGATACGGCCGCCCAGGGTCATAGCCATGCGGTCCATTAATTGCTTAGTGTTCATTAGGTAGGCGTCTCCTGTGGGCAGGTATTGTGCGTAACCGAGCGCGCCCTGACCGCGGGGAATGATGGACACTTTAAGCAGGGGGTCGGCGTATTCGAAGAACCAGCCGCAGATAGCGTGTCCTGCTTCGTGATATGCCACTGTCTTCTTCTCCTCAGGGCCGAGAACAAGAGACTTGCGCTCCAGACCTCCGATGGTACGCTCAATGGCTTGCTCGAAATGGATCATCTCAATGCTCTCGGCATTTGCTCTTGCAGCTGTACAAATGGATCAATTAGTTTAACGTGAGTAATACTTGGAGGAAGAATGTAGACTTACCGACGAGGGCGGCTTCATTGACGGCGTTGGCGATGTCAGCGCCAGAGAAGCCTGGCGTCAGAGCAGCGAGTCTTCCGGAAAGATGCTCCATCTCTTCTTTCGTGACGACGTTGGCAAGATGCACCTTGAAGATATCGGCACGACCCTTCATTGTGGGCCTATCGATGTAGATCTGTCTGTCGAAACGACCAGGTCGCATCAACGCTTTGTCCAGAACGTCCGGCCTATTCGTACCCGCGAGAACCACGACCTGCTCCTGTGTGTTGAAGCCGTCCATTTCCGTGAGAATCTGGTTCAGGGTTGCCTCTCGCTCCTCGTTGCCACCGAAGTTGCGGTTCCCGTCGCCTCGAGAACGGCCGATGGCGTCAATCTCGTCGATGAAAACAATGCAAGGGGCGTTCTTGCGCGCTTGCGCGAACAAGTCCCGCACTCTTGAGGCACCGACACCGACAAACATCTCCACGAACTCAGATCCACTGACACTGAAGAAAGGCACTCCCGATTCACCGGCAGTAGCCTTTGCGAGCAGTGTCTTACCGGTTCCGGGTGGACCAGACAAGATGGCACCGCGAGGAATCTTTGCGCCCAACCTCTGGAATCGCTCTGGCTTCTTCAGGAAAGAGACGAACTCCATGATTTCGACCTTTGCTTCGTCCATACCGGCAATATCGGCGAATTTGACCTTGACAGCCGTCTCATGGTTGTACATCTTGGCCTTGCTCTTACCGAACCCGAACATACCGCCTCCTGCACCACCACCACCACCAGGACCTCTCCTCATGGTGTAGTAGATCAGGCCGACGATGAGCAATGTGGGACCGAACGCTAGCAGTAGGTTGGCGAGTTGGCCTTCTGTCGCGTACGTCACTGGTATCCTCTCGGAAGCCGGGATGCCGAGCTCCGTTTGGGTCTCGTCCAGGCGCCTCTCGAAAGTCTCGACGGAGCCAATTGACACGTAGAAGTGGAAGCCGGGGTTCGCTGCGACGCTGTCGGGGTACATGGACCTGGTGGCCTCTTGGTTCAGGTCCACCCTGACCCTGCTGCCGTTGTAGACCACTAGCCTTTCGACGAGCCCCTTGTCCAGGTAGTTCTTGCGAAGCTCCTGCCAGCTAATATCTCTAGACTCGCTCGGGAAGATCACGCTCCAGAGAGGGTAGAAAAGCGCGGCTGTCACCACCCAAGCCAACATATCACCTCCGTCGAAGCTCTTGGGCTGGCCCTTGTCGTTCTTCGGGTTCTGCTTCTGGCCCTGACTCTGCTGCTGATTTTGGTTGTTCTGCTCGCTGCGCTGGCCTTCATTCTGGTTGAAGAATGGAGCGTCGTCGGAGTCGAAGCCAGTAGATTTCTTGGACATCCTTTCCGCTAGCTTGTGGGCTATCTTGATGACCTTCATAGAGTCTGCGATGCTAAGCCCGGTTGTCCGCCCCTTGATCAAGAGATCCTTGAGCTCCTGAGGGGCTCCACCAGTCTTGACCTCATTTTCCACGTCTGTGAACGTCTGCCTGTGTTTCGCTGGCACCATGTCGCCCATCTTTTTCAGCATCGCCAAGTCTTCCTCGTTCAGCCATACCCAGCCATCAGGCAGCTTTGGAGGCTCTTTTGAGTCCCCAGGCGTGGTCTCCGCGGCATTTTGGTTCTCGGTCTTATTCTCATCCTTGGCCTCGTCCTTTGGCTTCTCGGGTGGTGGTGGGCCGGTCGAGTAGAAACGTGGACGAGGTAGGAGGTATGCTGCAGAAGAGGATGACGGTGATATCCTTGGTACTCTTGCGCGCCTCACGCTAATTGTGGAAGTTGTGCGCAGGGACGTGAACGCCAGGCGGGCGGCCTGGCGTGACGCCGGCCGTAATAAAGTAGTCATGCTTTGGGTGAGGCCGTGATGTGTGCGCTGGGAGGTGGACGGTGGGAGGAGGCAGGAAGTAGAAGCTGCGAGGTGGCGACGAGATGATGACTCGAGGGGATAGTCAGGTCGAGCCAAAACCCCACGCAGTCCGTCGTATGACGATTCACTGTACCTAGGTATACACGGACGCCTTGCTACCCAGAATCCGGTTGCGAGATGAATTGATGACGCCGAGTCGTCCTCCAGTAGCTCAGTACCAGCCGGTCTTGGTGTCGTGGTGGTCCGGCAAGGTCGGGAGGTTCGTTCGCAGATGGTGGTAATACGTGCAGTCGTCACGTTTTGCGCCTGGTTTCCCGGCTGGCTGGCTCAATGATGCTAAGATGCTCAGGGTCCGTCCCCCTAGAGCTCCCTACCCGCCGCGCTGACAAATGAGCAGTGAACCTTCAGGGTTTAACCCTCTGATGCCTCTGGCATAATACCTTCTCTGACTGGGACACATGGAATATCAGCTGCGTACTGGAATTCCTTGTGCGTGACTATGTAGAGCAGTGAGTGTATTCTGTACTCTATTTGACGAAGACTATGATACGGGGACACAGGTGTTATCCGACTACTAGAGAGAGCATCATAAGTCAATAAATATTGCATCTTGATATTTTCAGCGTTCTTGGTCTCCCATGATGATGTTGTCTAGATCGCCAGCACGCGCAAACCGTAACCCTATGGTGAATTAAATGAAAAGAAATGCTCGCCCAAGCTCCCTCAACGCACAGAGAGGCAGCAGGAATAATACACAACAGACATCAAGCCGTTTTCCGTCGCCTCGGACGCATGTACATCTTGGATGGTAGATCGCTTCAATTTCAAACCGACGCCACCCTTTTCCAAGGCTCGCGGCCACAAATCCATGGCAAAATCCTAGCTCCCAGAGCTGGACCCAGGTCAGCCAGTCTCTAATGCGGACCCCCAAAGTTTCCATTCTCCACACTCGGATATGCGCCGCCACTCATTTCCGCCCAGTCCCAGTCGAAACTCATGGGCAGCGCATACAGGTCTTGCGGTATCAGCGGTTGCTGGAAACCAGCCCCTTGCGCCGGTGGCGACTGAAGTGGTGGCGGAGGCCCGTTGTGAAGTTGTCCAAATCCAGTCAGCTCAGCAAAGGAAGTGAATTCCATGGGATCACCTCCAGAAAAGTCGGGCGTCCATCCAGGCGGTGGGTGACCCGGCGATGGGCTGTGACTCGAGGCTGTCATGGGGCTGAATGCCTGCTGCCCCTCGGTACGCGCCGGCGGTGACAAGGTCTCGTTGTGTTGGCGTGGCGTGGGCGTATTTGCACTAGCCGTCGGCGGCCTGGGCGTATGTGCGGTTGACGAAGACCCTTGGTTTGATGTCGAAGCGCGTCGGATTGGGTTCGCATTGGCGGTCGACGCAGGTTTGCTGGCTTGCGAGGATTCGGCGTTCTTGCGTTTCCTGCGGCCAGCGTTCTCCTTCTCGGCCTTTTCAATCATGACCTTGCTGATGCGCTCAAACTCGGAGCAAATGCCGATGGTGCGGTGCACTCCACCCGTCTCGATCTCCTGACCCAATGCGGACAGGAAGGTGACAACCATGTTCAATAGCCGTGTGTCCGATCTCGCTCGAGGATCGAGGGGATTTTGCAGAATGTTTCCGAAAAGTGTGACAAGTGCAGTCACGGGGAAGTATAATACCATCCTAAAATGTTTTAGCCTTTTAGCCCGGGAGTGGGTTTTGGGACTTCCTAGTACTCACCAGACTACAGACGAGTCTCCCTGTGGGACATATTTGAGCAGGGAGATGGATGCTCTCGCTGCGGAAGTGCATAGCGCAGCCGAGTTGAAGACCCTTGGATTCAGCGGTTTGGCGTTGAGCCCCTGTATGGCATAGTTCGACAGACGACTCGTCCAATACCCACGGTGTATCGACATCCGATGTATCGTCGTGAGGCAATTGTAGTAGGTGAAGTGGAGCATGACAACGTGCAGAATGAGAGGCGTATGTGAGGCCTGAATCTCGTGCTCGGGCCGATACTCGATAGGCATCCTGTCCTTCCAATCTTCCAGTTCCTGGTCCAGCTCTCCAATGGTCTGCAAAAGTTCGCCGTCCGTCTGCTTGGTCGCCTTGGTTGCATAAAGTCTCTTGTATACCTTGCTTTCGATGAGAGCCAACTCACACATCACTCGGAAGAGGTTCATCTTGCCCTTGCCATCGGCCAGAGGAATGTTGCCGATGTTGTCCTCAGGATCAGTGTCGGGAAGTTCCACGTTCATGTCGTCGTCATCCTGCGCAAAAGGCCGGCCAGAACGGATGCAAAGGTCCTTGTCCAGCATGTATGCGATCCAGAACACTCTCTTCCTCTGCTCAATCTCGATGGGGTTCAGATTGAAGCCGGTGCCGCGCTTGTGCAGACCAATGTTGTGAGACAACCGAATGGCGGTACCGATAAGAAGCGACGAGGGCTGCGGATTAGGCGTTCCTTGCATGAATAGAGCCATACCCAGGAGGGCTTGGACGCTCAACAAGTCGGTGTTGCGCATCACCAACTCTGAGAAGCAGGCCATTGCATTCTTCATATAACCCCACGCTTTCGCGTCCTCCTCATGAGGGACCAGGTTGCTCATCACCCGTAGACGGTGAGCAATGGCGAGTGCAACATTGAGACTGGCCCACCAACCAGAACCGGAGTACGGGTCCTTTGAGTACTGCCTCTCTACCAGGTGCATGAACGTGGGTCTGTGGAACAGCGGGAACATGCAGTTGAAGTTGTCGAAATAGTCCTGCAACAGCGAGACACACTCGTGCTTTTGCGGAAGCGGAAGGAAAACAGGTCGCTGAAACAGGTCGCCGAAGATCTCGGGCTTCCAGTTGTTCCATTTGTGGTCATCCATGGAGACATGAGAAATCATTGTCTGGAAGGATTTGTCTCCAGTCTTCTCGTTGACCCACTGGATACCCTTGGGAGAGAAAATTGAGAAGCCAGATGAAGATCCTAGATCAAAGGGTCAGAACACGTACTGGCACGATGAGGGCAATGAGTTCCTTGGCATACCAATATATCTGGTCTCGCCAGACGTGTTGGTGACAAGGGAGCACATCATCTCAGACAAAGCTTCAACTTCCTCTTCTTGGCCTTGCTGCTCTTGACCTTGCTGCTGCGGGTGGTGCTGCTGCTTGCTGGCATCGATTGATTTGCGCTTCTCATCATCCTTCTGAGGCTCAGGTGAGGTGAGTGCACTCCTTGGGGTCGATGCGCCCGTATCCTGCACAGAGGTGGCCTGCGACGGTGAGGTCGGGTTAGACGGAGCTGCCTGCGAAGCCTGTCTTGACTCTTGTCTCTTCTCGGCAAGCTTCTTCTCAAGTGTTCCTAGATCTGTAGCGCCATCGTCCTCACCAAGGAGACCTGTTCGGGATGGTCAGTGCGCGACTGCACATGTCTGCGAGGGCCTGCCGGCAGCAACCGGAACATCCGGATGCCGCGGTGAGGCCGTCTGAGAGCAACGGGGGAAAACAGGCATACCTGACAGGCGTAGCAGACTTTCCATGCGGCCGAGGCGGTTCTCAAGACCCTCAATATACTTGGCACTGCCGGATGGTTAGCTGGCGGTGCAGGTGGCGATAATGGCACAGACCGCCCATCGCTGGAGGACAAGCACTCACCCCTTTGGCGGATTGCGCTTCTTCTCGACCTGGGTGAAGACACATTCTGTCTTGTAGTTGATGCAATGTGTGCATGCTGGTAGCTTTCCGTCGCACTTGATCTTTTTCTTCCGGCACATGTCGCAAGCCTGGGTGGGAGGTATTAGCCTGATTTGCGTGGCCTGTAACAAGGCGCGGTGTCGTCGCCACAGCGAACGGAACTCACCCGTGCGATCCTCCTCCTCTTTGCCTCATTTGCATCGTCGAGCAGGCCATTTGGGTCTCCGAACATCTGTGCTGTGAGCTCTGGAGGCAGGTGCTGCATTGGCAAACCGTCATAGGCGTGGGCACCAAAGATCTGAGGGGGTTGGTTCATGAGCGGCGGGTGCGCCATGGCCGGCATTTGGAAGCCACCCATATGATGATCCATGGCGACGTCGATGCCCAAGAATTCCTTGTATGTTGTGGGTAGGCCGGGGCTGCGGCTGGGATTGAGAGTCTGGCTCTGGGATTGGGGCCGGGACCGGGAATGAGGCGCGGCTTTTGCGCTGGTGAAGGTGGACAGGGTGGCGTGGTCCTCGTGGGTGTGTGAGTCCTGAAGATGTTGAGTGTTCGAGTTCGAGATGTGGTGCGCGCAACCACGATCTTGGGCGTAGTGTCAGTCGGGGTGGTGGGAAGAGAAAGAAAGCCACCGTCTGGCGGGTTGGGGCTGGTGGTGGTGATGATCAGTCAATGAATGGTCCGGACCGCTGTTGCAGGTGGGTGCAGTGGGTTTGGATGTAAGTGGCAGCTCCCCAGCGGGTGTGAAGAACGTAAGACGGCGGGGCAGTGGGTACTTAGACTTGTTGCAGGTCTCGCCAAGCCCACCAGTCGCAGCGACCTTGGGGATCCCCTCCAGAGCTGCCGGGGTACCAGGGGTTGTCTGTTCTGCTTCAGCAGGAGGTACATGCCTAGTCCACCTACCGAGACCTGCTTGCTATAGTCTACCTCATACCTACGGCACTGCCTGACTTGGGCCACCCGACCCGTCGACCCGTAATAAGCTTGCAGGCCTGCTTGGTCCGGGCTGCCTGGGTACCCACAGTGCCTACGCAGGGGCTCGAGGGAAGGGTCGCAGGTTGCAGGGAAGCGCTGATCCTGGGAGTCGAGCCTGTGCGCCGACGCAATACAGCCTGCTCTCGAGATCGACCGCGGTCCAAGGTTGGCACATTACAAACCCAACCAGCCTCCTGCCAACCTCCCGTGGAGTGTTGCTTGTCTGCTAGTCGAGTCAAGCCAAGCCAAGCCAGGTTCATTTCAAGTCAGGTTCAAGTCAGAGGTCGACCACCAGCAACCCTCTCAGCCCGGCCAGAGAGGCACAGATAGGCACAGAGAACTGTGCAGACGCAGAGAGAGAGGTACACTAGATGCAGGGGTCAAGGGTATGGGCCTGGCTGTGCCATTCTCACACGCCAGGGCGGCCGTCTCAAGTGATGCTCACCACACCACACCTACCACCCCCTCTCGCCCAAAAAAAGAAGTCTGGAAAACAGAAAAGAGACAGCCCGGGTGCACTGCAGACTGCAACATGCACGAGAGGCACTCATAGTTTTGGGTATGACGGGTGTTCCGACGAATGGGGAGAGCCGGAATTCGGTCTTGAACTGGGTTTAGTCGACGTCAATGCCGTCCTCTCCAAGTCCTCGTTATGATCTACCGCTATTCTCTGCTGTCAACCTTGCTGTCACCCTGAAGCTCCGCATGCTGACAATTCCTCAGCAGTTGAGTTCGGCGGGGATACTGCGGAAAGCGTCACTCCAACCGCAGACGGCAACGCCCAGGGCTGGCCCTTTAGCTTGGGTTTTGGGTTTCTTATTAGCTCGCGGCAACGGCACGTCGACTATGTTGGAAAAAGATAACGTGCTGTGGAAGCATATGCCCTGGCTTACAAACCACGACGGGCCCATCTCGGTACCAGGTCGTACAACTATTAGTGCCCTCGACGTCGACACACCATCCCCCAAAGCAAGTTAGGCTGCCCTTCGTCCCTGGGCATGAGGTGTGACAGGACATGTCACCGCAGCTTGGCCTGCGAGCCCAGCGCACAATCGTCAGACGCAACTGGCCGCCCTATCGCCCGCCATCCCGAAACTACCTGCGCAGAAAAAAGAGAAAAATGCGTGAAGGGGTCGGGGGCGTGATGTGAAGCCTGTCACAACACACAGACCTCGGCGACACCGCCGCCCAGCCTTCAACAGGATTGCATGCTGTATCTGAGTCTAGAGTTGCCGCATCTTGACAGTAAAGGTCTATTTTCTGAGTTCTGACTTGCCTTTTGTCTCCCAGGAGACACCAACGGCAAAGCCTCTCTAGCTTCTGGCTTGCATGAACTGCGTTCGTGCACTTGTCACCTCGAACGAACAAGCGGTGGTTAGCTGCCTGCCATGTGGCTCACCATGCCTCCAGGAGGCATAGGCCGGTCGGCATTCGTTGGCTGCATTACACGCGGGCCCGTCTATGACGCCGCATGATGTCTGATGATGACCGAGATGCCAGACTGTCTCAGCGCCATAGATAGCTGTCGCGCCTGGAGTGGCTGTGGCCATGGCCTCATTCCACATGGTCTAATAGACGCACTATCCCTCTTTCATCAGACAGAAACAGAGTGTCGTTATCAACGACACGGAGATTCATGATGCGCCGCTTCCGAGGGACCAGGCTCGTTCATAGCACGACCTGCCCGTGTGCGCGCCGTACCCACAGCGGCTGACCGCGGCGGACTTTGGAGTGATAATTAAGGACGACGATCCCGAGTCTCCCGTCCGTACCAAGACATCTCTTCTGACACGAGAGACGCCCCCGAGTGGGAGCAGGGTAGCAATGCTCGGTGGCCCCCGCTGCCGCCCCCCGACTGTGCCCTGTGCCAAGCTGGGTGCAACGACAGCTTTCCTCACCATGGAAATTCGCCCTGTCCAGTTTCTAGTATTCATTGCCACTTGACTCCTTGAGTGGCTTGGCTCATAGTTGCACATCGCACAGTCTGGCGGCACACCGAACTGTACTACATCATATCGCGATGATAGTCAACATCTCACCCTCCAAACTCAGCCATTCCAAACTTCACACCCTCGATGACGCAGAAACTTCAGATATAAGCTGCAGGTACCACGCAACCTTAAATCTCGGCTGTGGTCCTACCCACCCTTGTTACTTTGCCGGGGAAGACGTTGACATGCGTTGCGGTGTGCGAGGTGACGAGCGAGGCTCCGCTTTCGAAGTACACGGGGTTACAGTATTGTGTCCCTGTCGGACAACTTGGACTACTGTGAGGCCCCGTCCCCCGGACTGGGGCTCATAGGTGCCGGACTCCACCTCTCGCGTGTAGTGATTGATCACTTAGCGTTCCGCTATACGCGATACGAGCGGCTGTCGCCTATACACAGAACTGCAATTCACCATCACATTGACAGTCCAGAATATATTTCCAGGGCCACGTTTCGCAAAAGCATGCAGCAGTTCATGAACTTGTGCATCATGGCATTGATACCGGGTCCCAACAGTCGTACGACAGGAATGGGGACGACGAATCATCCGAGTCTAAACGGCCCAGCACCTGTTGCCATCGGTGATGCAAATACCCAAGGTTTGAAGGTCTGGAACCGGAGTGGCTTATACTGCGTGAGAGGTGGGCCCCCAAGGCCTGCTTCCTTGTGCCTACGCTTCTACACTATGCCTCGTGACAAAAGCTGTCGGCAAGTCATCCGTTCTCGAGAGAGAGAAGGGACACGAAATAATTCTCCGATACCAGGGTAAGTCAGTCAACACTGTGGGGCCCTCGCAGCCCTGACTGACATGTGCCAGTAGTGGAGGTGGTGCTCTACTGCATACAAACCTATTCCGCGATCAACCCTCAGTCCTCCTGCTCTGCCCACGTCCCAAACAGGAAGCGCGTCGCGTAGAGTGCAGAAGACCCGTCGATCTGCCCCTCGGTGACCGCATCGCAGCCGTTGACGCCCACAAAAACCTCCCCTTCCCACCCCGGACCGAGCAACCGACACATCTCCATGTGGGCGCTCGTGTTTCCTCACAGCCTGATGCCACCGAGATGGTTTGTTTCAAGACGGCCGTGATCTCCTCATCCTGCCCTCCTCCGGGAAACCCCTCCACACCTCTCCTCCATGCTCCCGTGAGGTTTGAGGCCGCCCAGAAACATCCGCCCAACGGCGTCTCGAGATCGCACACCGAGTCCACCCGGAGTAAAGAGTATAATAATCACAATTTGTCATTGGCAGGCAGACACCCTCTTTTCTTTGTTTCCCTTGACAGCCCGTCCCCCGCCCCAGAAGTCCAAGCGGTCGTCCTGCTTCTGTTCCCGCCGACCTTGTCGCCCGGCAGGAGGAAGGCACAACCCCCTGGCCGTTTCACGTCTGTCTCAAGATATATCTTCACCAAGCCCAACCCATCCGCGCCCGCTCATTGGGCCAAGTTCACTTCGCCCTCCGCCTCCGGGTAGACAGGAATTGTGTGCGCATTCAAAACATCGTCGTCCGATCGGAGTGATGGAGGAATAGACTGTCCGATGAGAGGCAGGTCGATGCAACGGGAAGGAACAAGACCCCAACAAAAGTATTTTTTTTTCTCTCTGTCTGTCTTCGCCTAGCCTGCATCAGACGAAGCCCACACACATCAAACCCCAGTGCATTCAATTGCTTGGCCTGAGTCCCATCATCGTCCCGGCTACCGAGGCACGCACCTACCTTGCCTTGCCTACCCTGCGAGAGTCAGTCAGTCAGGTACAAGGATGCGACCGGACGAATTAGTGGAATCCGGAGCTGGGGCCCTGCTTTCTGTCTTTTTTTCTTCGTGTAAATAAAAATCATGGGACGACGGGAACGGTCCTATCCAGTCTTTGGGCTTGGACCCCGAGTCCCATCGCGGCATATCAAGAAAATAGAAAGAGAGGACGATAGATAGAGGAAACCACCAGCACCCATGCGCTCCAAAGAACAACCATTGTCCTTCACAAAATTCCAATTACACACAATGCCCTGAACTCGCCCCGAGCAGCTCCCCTGCAAAAGGCTGGCGTACGCAACCACGCCGCCCCCATGCGCCATGCGCCATATGGCCATGACCATGACCATGACCGACGAACCATCCCCTGCCCGTTTTGGGGGAGCGAGCCCGCCTGCCCCAGCATCCGGAAAGATCGACACCAGGTTCCAGTCCAGTCCCGCCGAACCAGAGGTCGCCCACCAACCGGCCAGCCAGCCACGTAGGGACGAACCACCGGCCGGCGCCGGGAGGCTCCGTCCGTAGTCAGGAAAGAGAGGACGAGGCGACTGGTCTGGGTCCGGGGGGACGAGTGTGTCCACCGGCTTGCGTGCGAGAGAAGGTCGGTCTCGCATGTAAACAAACCACTGGGGGAGATCTTCCTCTGCCCGCATCTCGCGGGCCCGCAGTAATGACGCCGCCCGGACGGAGAAGCTACCGGGTGGTGGTAACTCACCTCGCAAGACGCCCATGGTCATGGCCAGCGGCATTGAATGATCTGCAAGCCCCCGGCTGAGGCGATCACGGCGGTCAACAAAAGTAGGGGGAAAAGCGCACACCGAAAGTTGCCAAGGCAAATTCTTTTCCAAGGGGAGAGGAGAGGGGGAAAGGGGGGCCACGACCGGCCTCCCATTCCCCCATCCCTCTCCCTGTTCATCAAGAGTTATATTTGTCTCCAGCTATTATGTACAAAGGCAAACACATATTGCCTCAGACAGTAATGCGCTGCTCCTAGGAGGAGCCCGGCCGGTCATTTCTCACGTCTCTCTTCTGTTCTTCTGCCCAACATGAAAACGAAAGGAAAAAGAAACGAGGCGAAAAAAATGACAAAAAACCACCAAGCCCTGCAAAATGACCAGCCGGGCTCCCAAAACCCGAGTTTGCTCGACTCGGCGGAGCGAAATCCTTTTTCTTTTCTTTTCCTCCCGAAAACCTTCCTGCCTTCTTGCCCATCAAAATGCGAAGTTTTTTAAAATGTCCGCTTGCCTTCCGAAAGAAGTGGTATCCAAGATATAAAAAAAGACAAGACAAAAAATTGACGGGAAAAAGGACAAGAAACGCCGAAAAGTTCCAGTATTTGCGCTTTCGTAGGCACATCATCAGCCGCCACCGCCGTGGTTTGGGCCCAAAAAAAATGAGTTTTTTTTTCCGCCTCCCCCGTGGCAAGATAGCACTAAGTTTCAAAACATTAGGAGTATGGTTGAGATATGGTAGGTCATACACAGCTACCGGGTTTTGTGTGTGAAGAGAACCCGGTGCAAGGTGAACGTTGTGTAGCACGAAAGATTGTGAATGACAATGTCGGCAGCGATTGAAAAAGGGTGTCACTCGGGCGGCTGTCACGACAGGTTCTCGGTGAATCTGGCTGATCCTCGCGAGGTCCGGGAGGCCGCGCCGTCGCGGGAAACGTCCTGGGCTGCGAGTGTCCTTCCCACGGAGTCGGCCCCGGGGGGAAGCGTCGAGTTCCGCGGCAGGGTCGGTGAGTCGATCGTCTTCGGCACTTCGCCCGTGACAGGCGTCTTCGCCGGTCCCGGGTTGTATACCATGACGCCGCTTTCCGGCCGCATAGGGGAGCCGAGGGCCAGGCGCTGAGGGGCGCTGGACTGGTTGAAGATGGCCATCGAGTCCCGGTAGACAGTGGCGTCGCTGTTCTGACTGCTCCGGTCGCGGGGGTCTGAGTAGCCGTCGCCCCCGTACTGGAGCACGGGCGGCAGCTTCTTCCCGGACACCCGGACGAAGCCCCGCTCGGCCATTTCTGACCCCGTGTTGGACCGCTCCCGGGACGACCGTTTCCCTGCCAGGGCCGCGAGCGACGAAGCGACCGAGTAAGGCGCTGACGAGCGCTGCTGCTGCATGGTACCGTATGCGCCACTGCCACTACCGCCGCCGCCGCCATTGCCGTCTCCGGAGGGACCAGCATCCACAGCCCTTGTGGGTGGGGTGATGGACCTGTCGTCACCACGCAGAGGCAGGTGACACCACCCGCGCTTCCTCAGCCTGAGAAGCATGAAAGCAAACGCAACTAGAAGCGCAAGTCCGGCCACACCACCAACTACACCCCCGACGACCGTGCCGGTGGGTGGGGTCCCGTCATCGCTGGAGGTACCTGAGGATGCCGACGTGGAAGAGGAAGAGGGCGTGGCAAAGATGGAAGTCCCCGTGGAGCCATCGCCGCCTCCTATGCCGAACGTAGGTGACGGTGACGATGATAGCGAATCCGAGTCGGACGATGTCGAGGATGCCCCTGATGAGGAAATTGTGGCGCTGCTTGAGCCGGAGGTGGAGCTTGAAAGCGAGCCCGAGGCTGTGCCGCTTATCGAGTCTGCCAAAAGTGAAGATGAGAGGGACGTGACCAGCGACGAAAGCGACTGAGATGTCGTTGAGCTACCCGACGAGGTAGAGCTAGTCACTGTCGAATTTGAACGAGTAGAGGAACTCGATAACAGAGACGATGAGGAAGAAGTAAGAGAAGCTTTGTGAATGTGTTAGCTGTGCTGCTCAGGCGTTGCGTGACGGGTCAGTTGCTACTCACAGGTGGTGGAGTTGAAAGTGGAACTGAGAGAAGGAAAGGACGAGGAAGATGACAGGGTCGGAGGCAGAGATAAAGTCGGAACGATTGTGGTGGCGCCGGTGGTGTCTGGGGGGGTGGAGGAGGTCGTGGCAGTCAGGGATGCATCGGAGGGACTGGCAGCTGGCGGCGGCACGGTCTCGGACGTAGCTGAGACGGGGTCCTCAGCCGAGATGGAGGTCTCGGTGGCGGCGGACAAGGTGGTGGCAGCACCGGCGGATTCGGAGGTGACTGACACGGCCTTGACTTTGGGGTCGATGGTGGACCCCGTCTCGGCGTCTATGAGGTTTGTCTGTGGTTCGGACGCAAAAGTCTGCGTCTCGATGATTGCGCCTGAGCCATCGATGACCTGGACGACCGAGATGGTCTGCACAACCTCGGTGATGGTGGGGTCGCCTTGATCCAGGTCTGCGGTTTCGTTCTCCTCCTGGCGCCTGTGGAATTGGGCATGCGAGCGAAGGTGGTTGAGACTGCGTCCATGCAAATGAGAGTGTGGGTGGTGGACGTGGTCAGTCTTGCGGGCCTGAAAGAGTGAAGACCCGTAGAAGTGGTTAGTCATCGCGCCGGGGGGGGCGGCAATGCCTCTTAAAGAGGGGCGTATGACAAGAATAGCGAGCGTTGGTCTCTACTAGTGTAGTGAGTGTGATGAGTGATAAACGAGCGTGGGATAGAATGGCCCGGAAAGCCCCCCCTTCGGATTTAGGTTTGGGGTGTGTGTTGTCGATCAGCACGGGCTTCCCGTATTGCTGGAGGCGGACCGGGTTCCGGTTCCTGCGCGAGCGATTCGGTTGGACAATGGCGACCGACGACCAGAGGGCCTGGGGCACACGCAGGCACGCTATGTATGCAAGGCGAGGCAAGGCGACGCGATGCGAGGCAAGGCGCAGTTGCCAGCGAGCAGCATGCAGCTGACTGGAGCCGGTATCGTGGTGACAGCGACCGGAGCGACTGTTGCGACGGTGACCTGGCCGGCGAATGGGGAGCACGGTGATGGCTTGTCGAAAGCTTGGCTTTGGTGGATTGGCAAATGAGTGACTGGCTGGCGCAGAACCATTGCTGACGCAGCGTTTGTTTGCAAGCACGAATCCGTTCGTGTTGTTGAGAGAAAAGGACAGACAGTCTGCCTATCTATCTATCTCATCCAATTATTTTCGGTGGTCGACGACACAGTCGGTCCTGGCGTTGTGCCTTTGTTCGGATCTCGTCTCGCAAGTCTCGGGGCGTTCTTGTTTGCAGGAGGGGGGTGCCGCGGACCCGTTCACCTCATTGTTCTCTCCGAACCGGCCAATGGAACCCGAAATTGCGTGCGAGCGAATAGCACGGCTCTCGATTGGTACTTTCTGCTTCTTCTTCTTTTTCTCTCCTGCACGACCGCTCCTCGTCTCGGCGCCGTCGATTAAAGTGATGAGGACAACCACGCGCGCAACGTGCCTCGAGATCACTGGGGAAGGTGGTGGGGAGGGGGGAAAAAGAGAGGAAAGGAAAAGAGAAAGCCAAGGGATTGGACGGAACGAGATTTGTCCAGGGAAAGGGAAGGGAAGGGAAGGGGACGACGAGAGCGTGTGAGCAAGTGAGCAACCAGAGCAGCAGAAGACGCGGACGAGGCTGGGATAGGTAAGGTCACCCAGAGTCAGTCCAGGCTATTTTCCCGCGGCCGCGTGCGTGGGATTGGGATTGCGATTGGGATTGCGATTACGACAGCCCAGGAGGGCCAGGCGGGCGCGAAAGAGCGTGCAATCACCAGGGCAGAGAGGAGACCAAAGGAGATGTATCGGCTCCATCAAATTTCGGCTCNCTCGCGCACCCTCCTCCCACACGGTGGACGGGCGGGAGCGCTGTGATTGGCTGGGTGGTCCCATGCTGCCGTTCACGATGGGGCCTATTCTCAGAGAATCTTGGTCCCCCCTGTCACTGGCACTTTTAATTATCGAACTCAACCTTGACATCAGATGACGCTCGACCACGCCCTGCACGCCTGCACGCCCTGCACGCCTGCACGCCTGGCAAACCCAACAACAGGCTGGACAGGGTCGGCATCTGAGATTGCTGGTGGTGGTGGTGGTCGAGGGGGGCCATATGAATATTGAGCCGGGCTGATCTGGGCTGGGTTGGGGGCATATGGGCGATTGAGTATATGACTGGTAGAGGCTGGCATATTGCCAGACTGGCCCCCCCTTCGACTGGCCCCATTGGACAACAAGCATCAAGGGCGTTCGCATTAGCAGCGCGGGTACCTGGCCGCTGAGGTGCACGGCCGCGTGCGGCAGGCTGGCCCATTTTCGTATTCAGGGCGACGCTATTGCTGCGTGGCGCGGTAGCATCTGGAGAGAGACTCGTGGACGGACGTGCACTGTAGTTGATTCGGAGACTGATTATCCCCTTTCTAGAAGACACCCTGGCGTGCACCCGGCGTCCAGACCGTCTGGACCCCCCGGCCAAGGAGGGCTGGCGTGCGTGTAGTGTAAACGGCTTTGTGTGGTGTGCGATTGGTGCCGGTGCAATCTCTCTCTCGCATTCCTTGGCCCCGATCGTCAGGAATGCGGTCATCAAATGTTTCGCCCGGGCAAGCAAGCACTGGCCTGCTAATCACGCAATGGAACCGACCGACCGCAAATACACTAGATCACAGTCCAAATCCAAATCCAAATCCAAATCTGAACCCAAACCCAAGCCAGACCCAGACCCCCCAAAAGTGTGGTTCAGCCGAGCACAAGACGGAAATGAAAAATGTATGAATAATAATGGCATTCCGAGCCGGGCGAGCAGGTTGCTGCCAAGAATAAATGTCCATGTTCTGGTTCCCTCCGCGGCCAGAATGGCCCGTTACCCACACGGATCGTTTGAACCGTCTGGTCCGTCTGGTCCGTCTGGTCCGCCAGGACCGTCCGAGAACGTTTCAAGCAGAAAGACGGTTGACTGGTTCCCACGGGGCACCCGGGATCACCGTCTTAGGAGGGCTGCTCCGAACAAGTCCCTGCTCTCGGGTGCCCGTGCCCTCCAAGGAACCCCCCACCTCTCCACCCAGGGAATTATTCCCACCCGCACTGCCGCATGAGATAAAAATGGGGAACGGCGGCAGCGGGCCTTGGAAACACGGACACCCTGTGGGCAGCCTGGCCGCCTGGCAATTGCCTGGCAACCTTGGGACGCCTTGCCTTGTGACCTGTGACTTGTTGACCGACTGACTAGGCAACTAGGCAACATGCTTCCAGTTGTTTTTCCTGCTGCAGCCCTCCCGAGTCGCCGATTTGCCCGTGCGTATTCAACGTTTTCAACGGTGGCCCACAAAGGGCCACACTAGATACCGTAGGTCCTGGGATGATTGTGGTAGATCTGGTACACGATGGATAAATTGTCTCACTGCCAGGAGTCTCGGTGGCTGCGAGGGGCCGCGCCACACTGCAATACGTGGAACCTGAATACGCTGTACGCTGGTGGCAGCTTCCTATGCGCCGACAATGCAAAGGCTTATTAGCTTAGCCAATGGCCGCATGCGACATTGGGCTACCTGGGCACCTGGGCAGCTGGGCAGCCGGGCAGCCGGGCAGCCAATCTGTATCGTGATTTTGACCTGCAACCGCAGTCACCAAGTCCCAGTTATCCACAGTAGACGACTCGCGGAGAAATCTGCGGGGCTGAGCCTGTTTCTTGTACTAGCGCCATGTGTTTGCTCTCCTCTCTCTGGCGGGCTGGACATTTTGTACGCCTCAGGGTCCCTTGGTGAGGGCATATGAAACCCAAATTCCACGACTCTCGGTACGTGGTTTCACTGAATCATCCTTCATTCAAACCCTGCGTCCGTGTCAGTCAGTCAACTCATCCCATCCCACCCTCTGCTGAACGACTCGGTACGTGACGTCATGGCCTGGTCTCCAGGTCCCGGCGATGGCATTCCGTCGCCAGGTACAGTTCCGGCCCCGGGCCCGGCCTCTCGCCCGGCCTCATCATCCTCCACACCGCCGCCGCCGTACGCCTCTCCCGGCCCGGGCTCGCCATACCAGCAGCCGTGGCAGTCCCCTGGCGGGAGAAGCTCCGTCATGCTGGGCCCTGAGCATGCCTGGCACACGAGAGACCCCCGCTCGTCCAGTACTCAGTCCCTGTTGCCCTCTCTTAACGAGAATGAGCATAGGAGGACGTTGCTGGTCGTCTATATCCATGGATTCATGGGCGATAACACCTCATTCCGCTCCTTCCCCGCACACGTCCATTACTTCTTGCGGGAACAGCTGAGCGAGTCCCACGTCGTCCATTCCAAGATATATCCTAGATACAAGACTTACAAGGCCATCGAGGTGGCCAGAGACAAGTTCAGCGCATGGCTGGAACCTCACGAGGGGGACAAGGTTGATGTCGTCCTGGTCGGACATTCTATGGGAGGACTGCTTGCCGCCGATGTGGCTCTCATCGTATGTACCCCTGCGCTTTGTGGCCTTGGATCATGACCCGTTAACGTGTCCCTAGCCCTCTCCAAACCCCGTCTATGGCAGCCCCTTCAAGCACCGCATACTGGGCACCATCTCCCTAGATGCGCCGCTTTTGGGTCTCCACCCTGGCATCATCACGTCAGGCATAGCCAGTCTGTTTCGGAAAGCCCCAGACCCTCCGGGAGCGGAGCAAGCCCTTGCAGAGAATCTGGCCTCACAGAACGCCTCCGGTTCCGTGCTGAGCCCACAGCAGACACCAAGCCTCTCGGATGCTGGTCCATCGTCAGGCACCATGTCTCCTGTGCCTCTGTCGACCTTATCATCCAACATCTCGGTTGACTCACAGCCTGACCCAAACTTCAATCCGACCTTTTACAATGACGTCCCCTTCATCAACAGGGGCTTTTGGAAGAATGTTGCTCACTTCGCCAAGAAACACTACTCAGAGGGCCTCGTCAGTTCTACATATCATCACCTGCTGTCGCACCTGGAATTCGGCAGCTGCCTTGCGGACTACTCCTCTCTCAAAAACAGGTACAACAAAATCCGCCGGCTAGAGGACGTGGATGAATTGAATAGGACTCAAGGGTCACGCAATGAAACAAGGGTTCGCTTCGTCAACTACTACACCGTTTCCACAGGCATCCCAAAGATGCCTCCGACGCCGAAACGCGCCGACACTCATTTGCGTCCGGTGGCGCCAGACTCGCAACAGGATGGCGCAGGCGCCTCCGGGGCATCGACTCCCAGGATCTCGATCGAGGACTACAGTGATACTGAAGAGCCTCAGACCCTACACGTGCTCGAACCCTTGCCAGTATCCGATGACGAGGATGCGAGCCATCATAGGAAGGATGATGCGCCCAATGAAACATCGCAAAACGGAGACCCCAAGATACCAGAACCATCGAATGGCGGTGGAAGCAGCAACCTGGATACACAAACGGAGGTCCAGCCCACGTCTTCCACCGCGGCTGGAGAGGAAGATCCCACAAATGCATCCTCAACACAGACAGATCCCAATAAAGATGAAACCCCGGCTATAGACCATGATTTGCCAGCGATACCAGACCCTCCAGAGGCGCCAGAAGCACCTGACTTTACGAAGTACAGCGATAAGGAAGCAAGAAAACAGGCAGAGAAGGAATTCAAACGGACACAGAAGGGCTATGATCAGGCTGTCAAGAACCGGGAGAAGGCCATCAAGGAGCGTCAGAAGCTCGTCGAGAAGCGCCAGAAGAAGGCCCAGAAGGAGGCCGATAAGCGTCAGAAGGAAGAGGCAAAGCGGCTGGCCAAGGAGCAGGCGCAGGGAAAGCCAAAGGACACCGGCCCACCAGAAGACGAAGAGGTGAACTCGGTCGCAGATCCGTCGCGCCCGTCCGAGGCCCAGGTCGTGACGCCCGCACAGGCACAGATCCTCGAGCGGCAGCTCACCGACCTCGCGTTCCGCGAGCGCGAGGAGGCGGCTTCGCCACCTCCAAGTCAGGACGATCAGAACGACGGCCCCACGGCCGACAAGGGGAAGGCGATCCTAGGCGCGGCCGCCGGCGAGAAGAAGCTCCGCAAGTTCTGCATGATGCCGCCTAAGGTGAATGGTGTCAAGGACAAGACGTGGGTGGAGGTCTACATGAAGGATGTGGACGAGGTCGGCGCGCACTGCGGCCTGTTTTTCGCTGGGCCTCACTATGAGATACTCATTGGTGATGTTGGGTCGAGGATTGTCGATTGGGTTCGGGATGATGCGTCGATGAGGGCTATCCTGGCCATGGACTAGAAGTGGGCGCTTCCGAGGGCTCAGCAAGTACGAGCCGGCGAGTTATAAAGAATGCTGAGCGGATACATTGTGAGAGGGAGCGGAGATACACGCGGCTTGATGTTGGCGTTGGGAAATGGATGACCGAGGAGTCTTGCCCTAATTGCACGCATACGGGAACAATTCTGTTGAAGCTCGCTGGCCCGCGAAGATACCCACAAGCAAACATGATAGGTAGCAATTCACTTTTACCTGTGCTGTTCACTCAAATTCTCTCACAGATTCATTGGCTGTGACTTGTAAAACTTGCAAACCCACTAATGAGATGTGATTCATCCAAGCCGAGAGCACACAACCCATTAAAATCAACGCTTCACCGCACCAACAAGCAAGAACGAAGTCCGAATCCACTTCCTCCCCCACGCAGACCCCGAAAACTCCTCCGTCAGCTCCGGGCACCAGTCCTCAAACCCAGTAATCTCAAACCCAGCCTCCAACAACAAGTTAACATACGTCGCCGTGGACCGGTGCTGCTTGCGCACCGTCGACCCGAGCCACGTCGACACGCGCTCGCCCTCGTCATGATAGGCATCCAGCGGCCAGTACCGGGTCCCCTCCGCGTCCGTGACGAACCCCTGCTTGCCGCTCGGCGGCGCCGTCAGCAGCGGGTGCTCCACGGAGAAGACGAGGGACCCGCCCGGGCGAAGCGAGGCGTGCACCTGGGCTAGGAGCCGACGTAGGTTGGATACGTAGTGCAGCGCCAGCGCGCTGAAGACGAGGTCGTATGCGCCCGTGGGCAGCTGGATGTCCTCGAGGTCTGCGCGGTCGAACGTAATTGTACTGTTTTCGTTACCTGGCGTCATCTCCCGCGCCCGAGCGAGCATCTTCTCGGAGATGTCCACCCCGCGGGCGCTGGCTGCGCCGGCCCCGCCTGAGGAGGAGGAGGAGGACGTGAACCACCGGCTGTACCAGCCGAAACCGCAGCCCAGGTCCAGCACGTCCTTCCCACGCAGGTCCGCCGGCAACAGGCGGCGCAGGGCGGGCCACTCGGGCGCGGAGGACAGGCCGTCGACCTGCCGGGGCAGCGAGGCGTAGGCGGAGAAGAAGGCCGGGGTGTCGTAGATGTTCTGGGTGGGCATCGTGACGGCTGCTCCTTGTTAATTTGTGGCTCTCTCGTGCGTGGATGGGCTGGTGTTAATGGTGTGCTCTGCTCCTGTTCAGAGGGCGGGTTGGGGAGGAAAAGGGAAGTCCGGCGGGCTCTCTCCCCCGCTCATGTTTCCATGATATTCACATTCTCATTCCAGGGTGACTGTCTCGTATGTCCAAGTACATTGATAGTGGACTACATTTTGGCCGGTGTAACTCAACGATGCGATTGCGCCATCGGCGAGGTCACATTGCTTTGGCTTGATGCGGCTGAACTTTACATGCGCCATCAGTAGTACCCCAAGGACGATGAGTACAATGTACACACAAACGTATCACTGCGTTCACGAAAAGTAATGTGAGACTTCTAGCTGGTTATCACTAGATCAAGGGGCACTCACGATAGATATGCATGGTCTTGACATGGCGCTCCTCTGTAAGACATCATGTCAATTTAAATACTCATCAAAAACATGTTGACATCGTCATAGCTCCGAACAAGTCCAGTGGGCATATTATATTTTTCTACGCGTCTCTAAGGTAGCGAAAAATTCCAATGCAACGACACATATCAGACACAAGGAATGTATCAATAGTTTCCGCTGTTGTATTCCTCTATATAGGCCACGGCTGCAGAGCCCGGTGTCAGAGTTTTGCAAGAACCCTTAAAGTGACCACGCAAAACCAGTAAGCGAGAGAACCATTCCAGCCATGATCCTGAAAGGGGGGCAAGCTGCTTTGCGCTATGGTATCTCATTTTTTTTCTTGACCCCGAATACTTGTGGTCGTTTGGTGTGGCCCGGGTCGTAGAGCGCCCTGACCTTCAAAAGCAGTAATCCCCAACGCCATGCTTATTTTCAATTTCAGAATATGCAACAGTGAAAGGGACGGCCCCTAAACTCGTCCCTGTCAGAAAGCCTCCAGTCCGGTCGTGTCGTAGAAGTGATGAACTCGGTCCTGTCGGTCGTTAATAAATTTCGCCCGCTGCTAGACGCACGCCAAGTGCTGGGACCTCCCTGTCCCCCTACCCCCTTTTTGATGTTAGGCGTGCCAAGGTCCACCTTTGTAACAATCACTCTCCTGTGCCAAACGTCGCTCTGCCTTATTCGCTGACATATCATGCCTTGTGAAGAGACGGCGATAAACCCTGAGGATCATAACGACCGGACCTGCAGCAAACTCGACGAAATGCCCGACTCTGCGCGATTTGGCAGGGGGGGCTGCTGATGCTCGCAAAAGCGATCGCTTCTGCGACTCGGTGGCAGACTTTTTGGAATGCTTCATCCTTCCCTTAAGCCGCGAGAAGGAACGTGGGGGTTCGATCCGCATAGACTGGCTTGGACGACTTGAATAGCGAGGAACTGGTGCGGCTCGGGAGAGCACAGCTGTTGACTCGGATTCGGTCGAACAATTTAGACACCAACCATGCCAGGTCCGTAGGACTGACGGGGTGTTCCAATTTGTTGGAAGGATTTGGCATTCTGCAAGGTGTCAGCAAACGTCCTGAAACGTGAACAGAGGCAAAGGCTCTAAGCACCTTCTTTCTGCGCTTGGTGCCCTCGCCCTCGCCTGTCGAGTATCCCGTCTCTGCCCCGGTCTCGTCGTCATACGCCTCACCGTAGCCCTCGAAGCTGCTGTCACCGTAGCTCCTCTTCTTGCCGGCCCTCCGCGGCCTGGCGGCCTCCTGAGCCGCGACTGCCTGTGCCTTGGTCCGAGGGAGGCCGCCGGCTGCGGGGTGCATGGGCGTGCCAGGTGCTGTTGCCTTTGCCGAGCCCGAGCCCTTTGACGCTCCGGCGAAGTCGCCCAGGGCCCCCTGATCCCACTTCTTGTTCGAAATCGTGCCGCGTGCCATCGTGGTGGCTTGCTTGAGGACTTTCTGCACCTCTGGCCGGAACCCGTCCTCAATCTCCTTCCCGCGCACAAAGTGCACCGTGAACTCCTCGGGTGGTACGGAAAGCAGGCTAAGGATTCCTTCGGGGTCGTTTGGCTCCTTCTTCACCGGGTCGAAGTGTCCCATGAGGCCGAGCTTCTTAATCTGGCCTTTATACGTCTTGCGCATGGCGTTCTTAGTTCCATCGGGCAATACACGAGCGACTTCCCCGGCGAGGCCTGTCAAGTCGTACATCTCGAAGATGTCTTCTGAGAGAAGAGGCTTGGCCGGCTGCCATGTCTTCTGCATGACCAGGTACTTCTCTCCCACATCCTCATGCATATCCTTGAGGGCCGGAAGGCCATCGTCCATGTGCACCCTCTTCTGGTTCTGGCCCTGCTCTCCGATGTCCTCCTGGACGCGCTTTCGCTTGTGAGGGGAGTCACCACCCATACTGACGTCAGCGGTCGGGTCGGAAGGTAGGGCAGTTCCGTTGATGGAATGTGCCGGGGTCGGCAGGGCTGTGGTGAATGAGGTCATGGTGCTCTGCACACCCGAAACGGCGTCGGAATTACTAGGTGAGAAATGCGACGGGCTCTGCGGCGTCTGAGGATTAAATGACATGATGGCTTGCCGTGGGTCGCGAGGCGAGGCGGGTGGTGTTGACGGTTGATGGTGGCAAAGGCTTTGCTCAGGCGGTGGTGAAATCTCAGCGATGCGACCGGCAAGTCGTCAAAGGTCCAGACGGCGGGAAGCCACAGAGGGCTGAAGTCGCGGGATGGCACCGGATAGTCGTCCTCGATAGGCGCGATTGATTATTTGTAGGGATAACGAGTGGTTGGGTGTTTAGGGAGACAGGGAGGTCTGTCGCGTCACCGGCGACGGTCGGCAGGAGTCGAGCCGCAGGACATGCACCACAGCGTCCAAGGGTCGTCGTGGATGGGGTAAATGGACGTCGCCTGTGTAGGACGATTGATTTCGAGTAGGTCGACCGTATCTGAGGCACGTCGTCGGCCGTGGTGGTGGTGTCGGCGGTGGGCGTAGGTTGGTGTCGGATACGGGTGGACGAAGAGAAGGTTGGGTTGGGTTAGGTGAGTGGAGGCTTAGTGAAATGATTGATGGCGGCGGGCTTGCCTGGAAGTGGACGAGGAAGCGGGTCCCAGCGCCTGCGTAGTCCCGCCCAGCTGTTGCCGCTTGTGAATGGCCAGCCGGGTGGCCTGGGCCTGGGCGCGCCCCGTCAGCTGAAAGGGTCAGGGGTGCAACGTCGCTCTGGCACGCAGGTGTCCCGGGCACACGACACGGAGCACAAAAGCCCTGGCTGCTGGTTACCGGTTGCTATGTCACTCTTTGATCACCGATCGTCGACCGCCGTCCCGGCCCATTCCCAGCTGCTCATTCACTTGGGTGTGCCTCCCTATTGAAACAATCACCGAAGGGGTTTGGTCTCGACCTTGCGATGAACGTCTGCGCCTGGGAGCCTCGGCCGAAGCCTGGTCTGCGTCTTGGGTTCTGGACCAGTCATCCGGCCGGTCCATAGCATGCTGCCAGCCGACGACTTCTGACTAGCCGTACCCGATGGTGTTGCCAGAAGTACCTAGGTACCTACCTAATCCTCCTCACATCCCCGTGGCCACCCAAACTAATCTCCGGGCACCGGCGCGGAGGACGGCTTATGATTCCTCGGACTGCTGCATAATACCACATGTTGTTCCTCCATTCCCACGCCGAACACTCCAGGGCATTGGTCGATTGCCAGACCTTGTTTTGGTATTTCGAGTCCACACGCTAGACTAGGTTTTCACTCGTCGTCCCACTGATGGCGAACCTCGGGCTCATCCGACAAGCTCGACTGATGCTGACTTTCTTCCTTTGCCTCTGTGACGATCCGGTTACGATCAGGAGAGGGCAAGCCTATAATTCGGGGGATCTTCAGAGGCCGAGAAACAAATAAAAATGGGTCACCCAAGCTCGAAGGTCATCCACGAGGGTCAAAAACCCATTGCTACAGCCCTGCATGGGATGCATGTCACTCACTTACTACGGCTCTTACAATGATCTTCACTTGGTTCGCATATAGTGGCCACCCAATTCGTCCACAATCTTCTGCGGGGCCCTAATCAGACCTCGAGCTGGTGTCCCCGTGGAATTGCGATAATGCCCGTCACCAGAGCAATGGCCATTTTTGGGTCTTTTCTAGAGAGGTGGCAGAAGATTCTCCCGACGGTGCTATCGTCTCTACAACGAGTTTACAGCGGAGCCTTACCAAATGACAGCCCCTGACAGATGCAGATCTACTGTGGTTGACACCACGGCATAGAAACTACGAAGCTTCGACATGGCTGGCATGAAATCTGAGGAAAGCCCACGATTCCCTGCTCGCCTTGGTTGGCCCCGTCGCAAGGGAAAACGCTATTTCTGTAGCAGGAATGGAGCTCGGTCCAATAAGTGCCGGCTAATAGGAGTCGTATCCGTTGAGGCCGACTAGGTGTGGCCAGAACCACAAGTGGATATATAAGTGCACTCGGTGAGTTCGTTGCCGGCGAGTCAAAAGGGGCTTAACTATGCAGACTCAGTGGGAACACAGGCGTCCAGCGTCTAATGCCCCATTCCGTTACCTCTAGGATGGATTCTGAAGCTGGCATGTTTGCGTCCTCGTACGACTCCGCAAGACCGCAGTGAGTGGGTCTGAATGGGTCTTGGGTAGGAACGGCCTCTGAGCGACTTGCGACCCAAGGGGAAGGGTGGGGAGCCACATATTCAAGAAACGAGCAGTCGGTTCGTCGACATGTCCATATTGCAGATCGATTGACGCCCCGGGGCGGATCGCATACTACTCTCTTTGGTGGGGGCAAGTGGCCGGCCGTGCGGGATCATGGCAGCGTGCCATCGACCATATCATTACGTCCTGGGGATCCATCCCCTTCCTGTGCGCCTGCCTGATCGTCAAACCTAGGTCGGGGCGAGATCAGGTTTTGGAGCTGCGGTGTATGGAGAGCACGGAACCGGGGAGCCAGAACCTTTAATAATAATTATTAGGGCTGCAGACCTTGTGCTGTAAGCCAAGTAGGGCACGGGGCAGCGTTGCAACTTACGGCAGGGAGACACGACTGGACTAAGTGGGACTCGGCATAGGATGGCGAATATCATGCCCATTTATTGTTAGCCTCAGTGCCCCCCTTCAGTTGAAATAGTCGTGTCGTGAGCTCGATGCAGTTTTCAACCTGACAAGCAGCTTGCCTTGGTCCATAAACAGTATGCGGTAGGCTACCCCCCTTGCCCCTTCCGGGTGATCGGGACCAGGGTTAATTCAGGGTTTTCAGCTGCAATTGGAGACCAAACACCGGCCTCCAAAACAAACAAGCTCATCTCACCGGCCTTTTCCCCCAAGGAACTCGCAGGGAACTGCGAACAAGCCTTCAAAATTTGTCGGCAAGGTCACTCAGGTGAAGAGGACATCTTCGCCCTGCCCATCCGGTCGCCAACCGCGGCTGAAACAAGACTTGGTCGACAGCCAGGACACACCTCTTCGGTCTCTCCGCTGACAATGGCCGCTGCACCTCCAGCCACCGAGGAGTCCTCCGTCTCGTACGAGGAGCTCAACGACCTAAATGCCGAATTTGATGATGCGGAAACTGAGCTGAGTAAGACCTGGCCTTCCACCCTTGAGCCGTGTACCACGAGGGTTATCGTAATCACCTGCCTCACTCTTAGGGGCTGCGGTAGCACAATGTGACCAAAGCAACAGACACACACGTTCGAGGGGGGGCTCTCACTGTCAAACGAAGCATTGGAAACTTACTGACATTCGTCGTAGTCCGTCAAGAGGCGGTGGTGAAGAGGCCTCTCTATGAGAAGCGACGCAAGCTTGTCTCGCAGATTTCAAACTTCTGGCCACTGGTCTTTGAGCAAGCACCGCCTGATATCGACGAATTCATACAGCCTTCAGATTCCTCCTTGCTTTTGAACTCGCTGACCTCTCTGTCCGTGACTCGATTTGAGATCGAAGATGGCAAGAATGGCGACCCTAGAAGCTTGTCTTTCAGGTTTGAGTTCAGCGAAAATGACCACTTCGAAGACAAGGTCATTGAGAAGAAGTTCTGGCAGAGACACTCCAAAAGTGGTTGGACCGGTCTCGTGAGCGAGCCCGTCGAGATCCGCTGGAAGAAGGGCAAGGATCTGACCGGAGGACTACTGGGAACGGTGAAGAAGGTCTGGGACGCTCAGCAGGCCAGGGCCAAGGGAGGCGACACTAAGGCTAAAGACTTGTCCGCAGATGAGAAGTCGCTCAAGAAGAAGATCGAAAACACCGGGCTTGGTGGGCTGAGCTTCTTTGCATGGTTCGGCTACGTTGGCCGGAATGTGACCGCAGAGGAGAGCCAGGAGGCCTTGGACAAGGCACAGAAGGGACGCATCGCCAGACAGGAGGGTAAAGACCAAAATGCCGATGGCGAAGAGGAGGAGGGCGACGACGAAGATGAGGAGGACGAGAACGACCTGGAGATATTTCCAGAGGGAGACAGTCTCGCGATTCACATCTCGGAGGATCTGTGGCCAAATGCAATCAAATACTTCAGTAAGTGTGGGAATGCACCCCTGGAAGAACTTGATGCTCATGACTCCACAGCCCAGGCACAGGAGCAGGACGAAGTCAGCGACGATGACTTCGAGTCTGATGCGGACGATGATAACAAGGAGGACGAAGAGGTTTCAGAGGAGGAGCCCCCTGCCAAAAGACGCAAGACATGAGTAACAACGGCAGAGAAACAACAGCATCGTGGCCGTGGTCGTGGTCGTGGTTTTGGTCGACCAAAGTGTAGTGCGCACAGATGCTAATAATAGACGGTTGGCCTGAAAATCACCCAAAGACGGTCCGAAGTAGGACGGCCACCTCTCAGCAAGCGGGCGGGGCCAGAAGAAAGCCGCTTGCACGACCATCAGAATTGAGCGCTTTGGACCAGTGGTTCAGACGAATAGATATTAGATGCAACGGCAATGGCGGGCTCTCGGGAGGCCCATCACAAACCTGGTAATGAGTCGCGAGGCGTCTTAGGCTGGACCACAGCTCTCGTTTCGGGAAAGGCGCTGATCGCTTACACCAATCGCTGGTTCACATTACAAGCTGCTTGTGATTCTGGGCGCCAGGCCGGCAAGCATTTAACCTTATTCCCACCTCTCTACGAGGATACCCACCTCAGGAGAGGGGGTACCTGGAAGCGAGGCATAAAATCATAGTCGCACAGAAGTCCCAAAACAAGAGTCGCAGTCGGAGATACCCACTCTTTCTGCGGGTGTCCTGAAGCCCAGCGTCTGCCCTCGAAACAGCCTCCCGAACAAGAAGCCCATAGGATCAGCGAAGATAAGCTCCAGATCTGCAGATTGCCATTGACCATCCCCTCCAAATTTCCTCGTCTAGAGTGCATCAGGCCTGCCTGCTGCAGGCGTGGCCGCTGTCAAGACTGTGACGGGCCTGCCACGCCTCACTCTGAGGGGTGTCTGGTGCAGGTGGAGCAGGGGTCCCGGCGACCGGCCGTCTTGAGACTGGATAGCCCAAACCTCGAACTTGGGCCGTTTCACTAGCCCGCCCGCTGCCCCCGGGTGATAGTGCACAGCCTCGTGGCACGTCGAGCATCCGATGAATTAGACCGCCTGCTGCTGGGTTTTGTTGTCCCTGGCCTGTGACGGCATGGGGGCGTATTTTGGCTGGCCCTTGGCATTTTGGATGAAGAGGGTGGCACATCCAGTGTTTGTTCAACCAGTGGTTTCCCACCCTAACGCTTTCTTTCCCTTTCTCTTGTTGTACAGTTGCTTCAGTCTCCTTCACTGCCCAGCCCTGGTGGTGTGTACGTTCATTAATTTGATACTCATTGGTTTCTTTCATTACTCCAGGCCAAGCAACGCCTTCTCTTCTGGCCATCTTGTGATCGAGCCTCCAGGCCGAGGTATTGGATATCCCGTGGATCGGTTTCTTTCCTTTTTGAGTGTGATGCTGTGGAGACCGTAGAGCGGCTTGTTATTACACAGTACACAGTTGGTTTCCTTTGCTGGTCATATTCAGGACCAGACAAGCTGGCTTTCATTTTATAATCTTCATGATGAAGGGCGTATTCGGAGCAGCAGGGCTGTTGAGCCTGTTTTGTCAAAACACCCTTGCCGTCGAGCTGACAATATCAAATGATCGTGAGTGTTTCTCCCGTCTACATGTACCCTGGCAAATTGTGTCTTGGCTTACCAAACCTTTCAGAATCCATAAAAGATGCGGCGGGCACGATAGCATTCGGTTTGATGAAGTTCTATACGGGCAATAACACAGGCGATGTTCCGGGCAACCTACCGTCGCCATACTTCTGGTGGGAGGCGGGAGCGATGATGGGGACCATGATCGACTACTGGCTGTTCACCAAGGACGAGAGCTACACAGACGTGATCACACAGGCGATGCTGCACCAGGCTGGTGATGACAGGGACTTCATGCCGGCGAACCAGACGCGGACGGAGGGCAACGATGACCAAGGGTTCTGGGCGATGGCGGCCATGTCGGCGGCAGAGAACCGATTCCCAGACCCGCCTCCGGACCAGCCGCAGTGGCTGGCGCTCGCACAGGCCGTGTTCAACGAGTACACGACGCGGTGGGACGAGCAGACGTGCAACGGCGGGCTGCGGTGGCAGATCTTCACGTTCAACAACGGCTTCAACTACAAGAACTCGATCTCGAACGGGTGCTTCTTCAACCTCGCGGCGAGGCTGGCGCGGTTCACGGGCAACCAGACGTACGCGGACTGGGCGCAGCGGGTGTTCGAGTGGGAGCAGGGCGTCAACCTCATCACGCCCGACTTCCGCATCTACGACGGAGCCGGGGTGGACAACGGGGCCAACTGCACCAAGCCGGACGTGATCCAGTGGACGTACAACGCGGGCATCTACATGCACGGGTCGGCCATCATGTACAACATCACCTCTGGCGCCGAGCAGGCCGAGTGGAAGAAGAGGCTGGACGGGATCCTGACCGAGACGCAGGCCGTGTTCTTCAACAACAGCATCATCTATGAGCAGGCCTGCGAGAACGTTGAGCTGTGCGACACGGACCAGCAGAGCTTCAAGGGGTACCTGCTGCGGTGGATGTCGGGCACGACGCAGGTGGCCCCCTACACGTACGATACCATCTTCCCGCTGCTGCAGTCGACGGCGCAGGCGGCGGCCAAGGCGTGCACCGGGTCGCCGGCCACGGGCTTCAACGGCAAGCCCGGCACGGCGTGCGGGTTCAAGTGGACGACGGGCGGCTTCGACGGGCTGGTCGGCGTGGGCCAGCAGATGAGCGCACTGTCGGCCGTCACGTACTCGCTCACCAAGAGGGTCGACGCCGGCGGCAGCGGTGGATCTGGTGGATCTGGCGGCGGCGGCGGGGATTCTTCCACGGCACCCGTCACAGCCAACACGGGCGGTACGTCCAAGGGCAATCCCAACGCCGGTATCGAGAACGACGACAAGCTGCCCGTGCTGGCGCCGATCACGACGGGCGAGAGGGTGGCAGCCGGCTTCATGACGAGCGCCATTGCGCTGAGCATCATCGGTGGTTCAGTTTTTGTTATGAAATGAGTCGACAATCCCCCTGGTGGCTTTTGTCCTACGAACATGATATGATGATAGATATGATAGGCGTCTTCGGGGGTTGACTCCGGGCCGTCCGACGATCGGCGGCGCAATTCTGTCACGATGACTGGGTTCTGGGGCAGCAAATCTCGCCTACCTCCGCTCCCGGTCCAATTCAAGGAGGGATTTGGCCCGTGGTCTTATAATTAATGCCAAACATGCAGGGCTGGGGTGGATGGGTGGATGCAGAGCATCAAAGCATCTCGGGCTGGGCGCAGTGCGAGCACGGCCGAGACTGCGAGACGGACCACAAGTGGCAAGCCGAACGTGGCGGGTGAGGGTGGACACATAACTGGATGGATGACTGATGGATGGATGAGGATATACCCATGCAGATCCAAGATGAAAACCAACCGCCAATATGCACATACTATAAGTGGTCGACGAGTTAAGATGATAGATGAATGAAAGGTGTACTATTGCACACACTTACACGTACTCTCACACACTGGCCGACATGCACACGGAAAGGTGAATCGTGAATGGCCCGTGAAAGTTACGGCCCCGGAAAAAGATTTGTCGGAAAAGACATCCGGCCCACTGAGCTGGGACCGAACGGATGCGATGCATGCGACGCGATGCGATGGGGTGGCAGGAGTGGAGGAGACCTTGGCGAGTATATTGTAGGGATGGATGGACTAGAATCGGAGGGGCACAAGGGGCTGAGCAAGGTACAGTGAGGGGTCGCTGAGGGGGGCAGCTGGGCTGCTGGGGGGCAACAACGTTGAGAATCGAAGGGGACGAGACTTTCGCTTAGGCGGGGAAACCGTTCGGGCGGGAGCCCCAAGCAGCCCCAGCGAACCCCAGCAGACGGGTCTGGCAGTCTGGCAGTCTGGCAGGGACATCACCCCATCCGTTCCCCCGCAGCGGCCCCCGCGCGTGACAGGCTCATCCCACTGCGCTCCACAGCCGACATTCTAGACGCCTCCGCCCGGACAAGTTCACCCTGGCTGTGAACCGTGACACCTGCCCAGCACCGCGGCCAAGCAGAGCTGCTCGGGCTGGGCTGGCTGTCCTGAATGGGCCGATTGAGCCCGCCGACTGCTCGACTATTAGATGCCGGCGAGAGCCACGCCCCAGGTAGGTATCGTGATGTGAGAGCTCCCTCGCCCCAGCTCCTCTCCCCTCAATTCTTCCGTCAATCAGGCATTTTTCCATCCTCCTTCTCGACCACCCCAGTGGGTCTTTATAAACCCTCTCTGTCTGCGCCGGTGGTATTGTCCCCCTACTGTAGACAATCGCATATGCTGCAGCAAGGTTGAGGATTCACCAGAATCACATATCCGCCATCATGTCTGCCAAACACTTTGTCAACGACCCAACACACCTGGTCAACTCGGCCCTTGAGGCCATCACCTTCACAAACCCCTCCCTGGCCCTCGACAGGCACAACAAGGTCATCTACCGCCGCCCCACCCCCAATGACTCCTCAACCCCAACCGTGAGCATCGTCTCCGGCGGCGGCGCCGGCCACGAGCCTTCCTTCTCCAGCATGGTCGGCAAGGGCCTGTTGACTGCCGCCGTCTCTGGGACCATCTTCGCATCCCCATCGGCGGAGCAGATCCGCGCTGGTATCCAGACCCGCGTCAGCCATGACAAGGGCGTGCTGGTCACCGTCATGAACTACACTGGCGATGTCCTCAACTTCGGTATGGCCGTTGAGAAGGCCCACGCTGGCGGCGTGGACGCCGAGATGGTCGTTGTTGGTGACGACGTTGGTGTCGGCAGGGCCAAGGCCGGCAAGGTCGGCCGCAGAGGTATCGCCGGCACGGTTCTCGTCCACAAGATCTCTGGCGCCCTGGCCGCCCAGGGATACAGCCTCAAGGATGTTGCCAAGGTCGCCAGGCTCACTGCTTCCAACCTTGTCAGTGTTGGTGCCAGTCTGGAGCACGTCCACGTGCCCGGCCGCGCCGCGCCAAAGGCCGACGACCCGGCCACCCTGGGCGCAAAGGAGGTTGAGATCGGCATGGGAATCCACAACGAGGCCGGGAGCGGCAGGGAAGAGATCGAGCTGCCTCAGCTTGTGACCAAGATGCTCAAGCAGTTGCTGGACCAGGAGGACAAGGACCGGGCCTTCCTCAATGTCAACTCCAACGAGATTGTCTTGTTGGTGAACAACCTGGGCGGAGTGAGCGTCCTCGAGCTGGGAGGCATCACCGCGGAGGTTGTCACACAGCTGCAGAAGGATTACAACATCCGGCCGGTCAGGATACTGAGCGGCACGTACATGACGAGTCTGAACGGCCTGGGCTTCAGCATCACCCTTCTCAACGTTGTCAACACTGAGATCGGTGGCCCGAGCATGATTCAATTGTTGGACTACCCGTGCGAGGCGACTGGCTGGGCTGCCCCTATCTCCAAGGAGACCTGGGAGGAGAAGAACGAGGCCACGCGAGAGGACACCTCATCCGCAGGCGGCGAGGTCAAGCCCAGTGGGCTGAAGTACGATGCCAGCGTTGCCTCCAAGGCTCTGCAGACCGGGCTCGAGTACGTCATTGCAGTAGAGCCAGACGTCACCCGGTACGACTCGGTGGTTGGGGACGGTGACTGCGGCATCGGCCTGAAGAGAGGCGCAGAAGGTAAGCAAGCGATCATCCCACAAGTGACTCTAGGCGCATCCCACTGACACATCACCAGCAATCATCGATCACCTCAAGTCCAACCCTCTGACCGGAGACGCCGTGGTGGACACCGCAAACATCGTTTCCGTCGTTGAGATGGCAATGGACGGCACAAGTGGTGCAATCTACGCCATTTTCCTCAACGCACTCGTCCACGCCCTCAGCACCTTGGCACCGGGCGACGCATCGCCAAAGGTCTGGGCCGAGGCCCTGAAGCAGTCCTGCGAGGCGCTCTCAAGGTATACGCCCGCAAGACCCGGCGACCGCACCCTCGTTGACGCACTGTACCCCTTCGTCGACACGCTGGCCGAGTCCGGCGACCTCCAGAAGTCGGCGCAGGCCTCCCTTGCTGCCGCCGAGGCGACCCAGGGAATGGTGGCCAGTCTGGGCCGCTCCGTCTACGTCGGCGGCTCCGGCTTCAAGCACGTGCCCGACCCTGGCGCTTGGGGCCTGGCATACTTCTTCCTCGGTGTCGCGGGGCTGAAACCGCCCAAGACGAACGAGGAGGGCTGGGAGAAGGTGTAATGTGTCGGTGTGGATAATCCCCACCCACCCCAACTCAGCCAAAGTGCTTGGTCTGCGCGGAGTTGTGAGCCGGGAGGTTTGGGCTTCTTTGTTATACGGAGGGCGTCCGGACTGTAATACCTAATCTTTATGATTCCCATGTCAAGTAGCACACGGCATGCATGGTGATCGAAAGCCTCATGCATGCGAAAGTAGCAAGCAGTATCTGTTTTTTGAATCCCAGAAAAAGTCGACTCAATTTCTCAACAACGCCTATTGTCCATATGTGAATGATCTTGACCCTTTTTGGAAAAGCAAGCAGAACACACCCTGACGACCCGGACAAGTAAGTCCTCCTAGGGGTATCGTAAAACGTTTAAAATACAACGCCTCCCCGTTCAGCTCAACAGAACCAGAATGACGGAGTCTCCTCGCAAGAACCTGCGTGTACCATGTTAGCCTTCGAAATTCCAAGAGCACGAGGGCGGAGGAGGAGCGGTGCGCCCCCCCTCCCGCCCGGGGGGACTTGATGACCTACATCTTGCTGATGAACCTGTCCTTGTTGACCGGCCGGCCCTTCTTGCCGCTGGCAAGCTTGGGCGTCTCGGTCCACATCTCCTTGACGTTCTCGAGGACCATGTTGCAGTGCCGGTCGAACGCCTTGACCCGCGCCAGCAGCTTCCTGTTGTTCCGTATCGAGATCAGGACCTGGGTGTGGCTTCGGACGGCGGTCTGGAGGATCGAGAGGGGGCCCGCGGAGAATTCATCTGTTGTTGCGTGTTAGCGACTCTGCTCATGGCTGCCTGGTGTCTGACTGCTCCCTCCCGGGGCGTCTGTCCGAGTATGCAGTCGGCGGCGGCACGTTGCGCGCGCGCGTCAACGCGAGAGCAACCAGAAAGGTATGTGTGCACGTACGCTCTTCCAATTGGGAGATCTCGTATTCGCTGTTCTCAAGTCAGCCTGGGCGGTGGGACGCGACAGAAGGAGGGGGACGAGACGCACGTCAGTTCGTTACGAGGCTTGGTGAGAAGCTCCCTGTTGTAATGTTAGTATCCGAGCATGAATATGGTAAGGAAAGGCTGCTTACTGGATCTTTGGGTCGGCCATGGTGTCTGAATAGAGGGTTGCGATATGTGTTGTGAGTTGAGTTGCAGACGAGAGACAAGACCGCGGCTTTCACGTCGGACGCAGCAAGCGCATAGAGATGTCGCCTGGAAAATTAGGAGCTCTTAAGGCCATCTGGGGTTTGATTGGCCGAGGCTGGCGGGAGGTGGGGCCCTTCGCCAACCCGAGCATGGGTGACGCCCCAAGCTTCCAATGCTCCGGGTTTTGGAGGTCCCTGCTAGCAAATTTGTAGCATTTGGGAAACCGTCGGCAACTAAACCATTAGCTAGTATTCCGAGCGCTCCTCGCCCTCTCCCAGATTGACGTGATCGAGATTGATCAGTCAACTTTTCATGCGCCTTCGCAGGACATAGCCAGGCTGAGGGTCACCAATTATTGTAAATGTTCGCAAGAGCGCTCTCGGCACGAGCTGGCTTAACAGCATCAGCGTGCTGCCGCCCCTGCAGAGCCACCGTCATGTCTCCTCTCAGAGCCAAGATCATGGACCAGCAACCAGGCTCAAGATCACTTGTATGCCCACCAAGACCGAATCTTTGGCCAGTTCGCCCAAGCTAACATTATTTGAAGTCCTCGTTATCTTCGTCGGCACCGCTTTGGCAACCGCAGCCAGGCGACGAGCCCGAAGATGTCGTCTTCAACAGCATATACGGCCTCCGGACGATCGAGCTGAACCGACCGACGAAACTTAACCCCCTCAACGGATCCATGATTCGCAAGATAGCACCGCGGCTCATAGAGTGGCAAAAATCAGACATGGCCAATGTGGTCGTTATGAAGGGCGCAGGCAACGCCTTGTGCGCCGGAGGGGACGTGGCGGCTCTGGCAATAGCAAACATGACGGGAGAACAGGGCCAGAGGTCATCGGATGAATATTTCGCGCTCGAGTACAAGCTGGACCACCTCATCGCGACCTACCAGAAGCCATACATTTCTTTCATGGACGGATTCACCATGGGTGGTGGGGTTGGCCTGAGCATCCACGCGCCGTTCAGGATAGCGACGGAGCGCACTGTTTTCGCGATGCCCGAGACCACGATTGGCTTCTTCCCCGATGTCGGCGCTTCCTTCTTCCTGCCACGGATGCCTGGTGCAGTGGGCACCTACCTCGCCCTGACGAGCGAGCAACTCAGGGGCGCGAACGCGTTCTACGCGGGTGTCGCCACCCACTACCTGCACTCTACGACACTTCCGATGCTCGAGCAACGGCTTGCGGAGCTCAGGTTTAGGGATTTCGACAGCCTGGAGAAGCGGCTGTCGCTCATCAATGACGCTATCGAGGAATACGCTACTGGATTGCCACATGACCAACCCATATTGCTAGGGGGTGAGCTGCGCAAGGCCATCGACCGGTGTTTCTCGAAGCCCACGGTCAACGAGATCGTGCGCGCCTTGGAGGAGCAACCGGAGGGGCCACTGAAGGACTGGGCGAACAAGACCATCGCGACGTTGAAGAAGAGGTCACCGACATCCGTCCATGTGACATTGAAACAGATGCAGCAGGGCCGGGATTGGAGCATCGCCGACACGTTCAAGCGGGAGCACCAGATTGCCGCCAAGTTCATGCGGCACAATGACTTCACCGAGGGCGTCAGGGCACAGCTCCTCGATAAGACCAAGGATCCCAAGTGGCAGCCTGCAAGCCTGGATGATATCCGGGAGGAAGACAACATCGCGAAGCCATTCTTCGAGATCTCGCGCGATGTGGCGCCGCTGCAGCTGCTGACAGATGAGGACTATGCCGAATACCCATGGCGGAAATTTGGCATCCCAACCGAGAACGAGGTGAAGCGTCTCGCCACATACAAGAACTACACACAGAAACAGATCGTGAACGCATTCTCCGCGCAGAGGAATGGCAAGCAGGGTGTGCGTGAGGTTGTGAGCGAGATTGTGGCAAGGAAAACAAAGGTGATCCCAGGCAACAACATTGCGCAATGGGTAGAGGAAGAGGAGCAGACGGAGGCTCCGGAGGCTGTGGTTGAGGGGAAGACAACTCCTCAGCTGTAGGTTGGTAGAGAGACTGGGCCTCGATAGATAGCATGCATGAGTGCTAAATATTGTGGGGTGTGCATGTTATTGTGTGAGACACCAAAATAAATGCAAGTGCTGTGTTTGTGTATGTTGACGATAACTTCAATTTGCTACGCGACGGAAAAGCGCTAGTAGACTAAACCCTGCTGTTCGAGAGTGTGGCTAACTATTCGGGTAGGTAGAGTTGGGGAGATGCGGGGTGATGGAGAAACCGAACAGAACAGGCCATGTTGATGGAAAGCTCACGACTGCAAAGCTTCAACGTACTTGTGATAGAACGCGCCAGTTCGCTGCATAAGACGGCGGCGGCGTGGTGGTGCACAGTAGTGGACAGTACTCGAGTCATTAGGTATTAGCGCCCGTGCTGCTCCGGGGTATAAAAAGGACCTCCGGCCCCTTCGAAAGACTGATATTCGGATTTCCTCTGCTTCTTCTGCTTGATTTGCATCGGCATTTGATGGGTGGGATGGCTGCCTTCTGAGACGCCGGAGCTGTCTGAAAGTCCAAGTGCCTAAGTCCGATCGAACCGTGGACATCAGTTGGGTGCAACCAGGCCTAGCACCCCAAGGAAACGTCATCCCTCTTATCGCTTCCGTTATCACCTACCGTGTGGGGACCGTTGTCTGAGCGGCTGTTGCTCTAGCTTCTAGATCCGGCCGGCCCCCTGTGCATCCTGCTGGTAGAGGTACCTGCGTGCGGCTGATCCTGCAGTCTCCTGGGAGCTACCCCTGCCATTCTTCACGTCCCGCCCTGCACCTGTCGGCCAGCTCCTTCCTCGTCGCGTCAATTTGTTTGTACCCGTCCCGCACAGCGGGCGTGTCGCGATACCTCCCGCTTCGGGCGTTTCCACCAGATACTTCCGTTCCCTCTGCCTCGAGTCTATCAACACCCACTGCAACGTCTTTTTCGTACATACAATCAATCCCACGAGGTACTTCAGCCACTGTGCAACATCTCTAAGGAGGATTTTGGACTATTCGCGTTGTTGTTGGCTCAATTGGATCCGATCTATTTACCGCGATCAGCCGGCCACCGCCACGACCTGCACCCTGGCGCACTGCAAAAGATCCACTCCACGGCTACAAGACGCGTGAGAGCGAGACGAGACGCGACCTTCGTGGCAGCAAAACCAGACCAAGCTCCCAAACCACTTACCAACCTTTAATTGCTTTTCCTTTACACAACCGCATTCGAATCCACCAGACCCATTTATTGTTCACCTTTCCTTCCAACTCTTGTTACCTAACGCGTCCGGCCGACACTACAATATCGTCGTCCACCAACTTCCTCTCTTTGTCCTTGTCTTCTTGTCCTCTCCCCCCACGTACAACAACACCCAGTTGAAACGCTCCTCATCGGCCTACTTCTCGTCGTCACGGTGCCAAAGGACCTATTTTGCATGCATGTACGACCATTGAACGACTGAATGTCGTTCACCAACGCCATGGGCTCCCAGGGCAGCGGCTCCTGGGCGCCGCAGTACCATTCTCATGGCCTCCCGCCGCCAGCACAACCTCCCCAAGACGCCGAGGGCACGCAGATGCGGCCCATGGGACGTAAGCTCATGACTGCGCTATGGTTAACCTCCTTACCGTCCTAGGCTTACCGTTTGTTCTACAGTCAAAGTCAATTACACCTTCGAGAGGGACCAACAGAATTGCCTAGCACGCTGGCCCCACGTCCTGCAAATACAAACAGCACCCATCGACGAGAGGACCACGATTGGCGTTGTCGACTTGAGAATATGTCTGCAGGCCATTGCCCAGTGCAGCCCCGAGATTGTCAATCAGCCTGACAAAGACTACGCTGTCTACGCCTTGGACTACTCCGAAGAGGACGTCCCACTGGTCGGACAGGGAATGCTGTCGTGGGGGCTCGACCAGGCGGCAGCCAGCCCTGAGCAGAAACTAGTCACCGGACGTGTCACCAAGAACATGCTTGCCATCTTCGGCAACGGCGTCAAGGAGACATTGGAGGTTAAGCTGAAGCTTAACTTCGTCCCCAGGGTGCAGCGCCCGCAAACTTCCCACAATGCTGAGATGCAACGAGGCTACGGAAGCAATGCTCCAACTCCCACGCCGACCGACACGGCTAGCGAATGGACGAGCTTCATTCAGTCGAACCCGGGATTTGGTCGCCCAGTGAGTGGACCTTCGGCGCCTAGTCCAAACCTCGCTCCCGCAAGATTCGGTACGCCAGTTCAGATGGGCAGCCCGGCTCCAGAGATGCGTTCAGACCACTTTGCACCGCTGCCCGCAGCACCTACGCCACCACCCTCCAACGTAGCAGGTTCTCAACCAATGGCACCAATGTCCTCGTTTGGCCCGGCTCCTGAAGCTACATCCACCACATCAAAAGGCAATGGGTCTGGGGGACCTGCACCAACAAAGAAGCCCAAGCGGTCTTCGTCAAAAGCGCCCAGTAAGAAGAAAACGGGGAATCCTAGAGGCAGGCCTCCCAAGCATCCACGACAGGACGCGGGCGATACGTCTGCCATCGAAGACGCGACAGATGGAGACGAGCCTTCTAAGAAAAAGAGAGCGAAGACTACCAAGGCTGACTGGCCTAAAGGGGCTCCATTGGACTCCGCCCCTGGGTCTTTGCGGGTCGCAGCCAGTACGTCAGGCTCTCTGCGTACTATGAGGCCTGCAGCATCCGGCGGCGGCGGGGTTGGAGGAAGCCACCTCCAGGAGGTCCCTCGTGCACCAACGCCTGTACCTGGCCAAGCTCCTCCTCGCCCGCTCTCAAAATCCATGTCTCAGGGACCGCCTGCGTCTAGGAGACCATCCGTCCTGGGATATGACGGAGCTACTAGATATCAAGTTTTTGACGGTGGTATACCCGGACCACCTGGCCCAGACGCCCGCTCACCATCTGAGTCCGTCGCGCAGTCACCACACCAGGCATACACACCAGAGGAGAGCCCCGCGGACATCGGCTCTAGTCCTCCGGTGCCGAGGTCGGCTCATTCCATGCGGTCTAGCCCGCCGCTTTCGAGTCCTGTTCTGCCACCGATGCCGATGCCTCAGCCAGATTCTGGCTTCATGAGTGGGGGATTCGACTCCATTGCCGATTATGACGATATGCATCTGGCGAATTCGCTACCTCCAAGATCAGAGGATCCAGGGGTGTTGGAAGCCACAAGACCCGCACCACCAAACAGGACAAAGACAGCACCGAAGCCAGCCACCATGGTTATCGAACAGGTGTGCCCTGGGCCCCCCGAGTTGCTCCCCAAAAAGAGCATCTACAGGCCGAAATCCAGCTCCCAGGGACTCAGTAAAAAATCTCGAGGAACCGGTACGAAGGCAGTAGCGTATCCGTTGAAGAGAGCAAATACTGAGCCAAATCTTCAACGACAGGAAATGCCCGTTGAACCGACTGGCCCGCCGTCAGTACCACAACTTCCCTCAGAGCTCGAAAGCATCGAAAAAGCGCAAACGGTTGCGGTGATGGAGCCTATGCAAGAGCCAGTGCACAAACCAACCAATGAGCCGGCAAGTGACCCAAAGGGATCTGAACCTGCGGCTCTCCCGTCAATTGAAGACACCGAGGATGGTTTATTGCGCCTGTTGGATCAGCCTCTCAATGCTGGCTTATCCATGCCAGACGAAGCGGATAATGCACATGAGCTGCCGGCCATGTCGGAACCCCCACGGATGCCCTCTCCTCCGCAACCGACTACAGAGCCCGCTGTCCCAGCACCTCAGCCGTCTGTTGCGGCGAGTGATCCGGGGTTGCCCGAGCCCACCAATCTCCCCTACTTTGCTTACGAGGAAGAGGAAGAACAAAACCCACCGAGCAAGAACTTTTCCCGAAAACAGTCGATCAAAGCAAAGCTGGAGAGAGCGATCGAAGCAGGGCAAATGCCAACTTTCTGCTCGAATTGCGGCGCCATAAGCACACCGACCTGGCGCAAGGTCTTTTCGCAACGCTGCGAAGGAAGCCCCGAGTTCCCCGTGTTCTCTGATAAGCCCGGTTGCATCACAGCTATCATCATCACGAAGCGAGACGAGAATGAGAAGCCACTAGAGTACCAGGTCGTCAAGAAAGCCCTTGGACCAACTGAGGACAAAGCCAAATGGAATGAAGATATGCTCTGTAACTGTAGGTGCTTTTTTAACGGCCTTGCCCAAGTGCAATGGACTGACGATCAATAGCTTGTGGCATTTGGCTCAGCAAGTTCAAGTCTCACCGGCCTGAGGACAGGTGGGAGAGTGACCCAGCCCAGCTTGGTAAGCCGCGCAAGAAGGGTAATGGCAAATCTCGTCCCAAGAAGTCCAAGGCGCAAAACAAGGGATCAGCCAATCTGACTTCCGAGGCGTATTTCACCACGGACCCAATCGGCCCAGGCGATGGGGGTTCATCGCCAGAAAATGGTGACGAAGTTATGCTGCTACCGACGACCGAACCACCCAGCCGTGAGCGTGGTTCCAAGTCACAATCGACTGGTCCAGGGGATTCTTTCGGTAACTCCGGCGGTCGGGGTTCGTCCAAATCACACGATAACGGCAAAGCTCAGGGCTCTGCCGCTCCGGAGGATGAAGATTTAGGGCGGACCCGGCGACTCTTATTTCCGTCTCCCAAGAAGGATGGCCAGCCTAAGGTGCTCGGCGAAGTTGCGATCAATGTTGTGAAGACGTCGCCGTCATATGAGAGATCCAAAAAAGTGGTGATGGAGCAGGAGAACATGCACTTAGATATCGAAGGTGACCTGAAGCTCCTTGGCACACCAAAGTCCGCTCACAGAGGCGCTCTCGTTGATGATGACATGGCCGACTTATTCGGTACGCCTCCGCGCCCCTCAACGCCACCTCCCAAGGAGAAGAGCAATGGTCATTTCAAGACGCCTACGCGACCAACCCCGAGTCATCGACCGATAACTAGGAGTGTCTCGAAGTCGATACGTTCGGTGCGCTCGGTCGCCAAGTCACCAGGACATGCTCTACACGCTCTGCAGCAAACGCCAACCAAGACACCAAGAGTATCGAGTGCTATGAGACAAAATGCGCAGCGGTACGATCTCAACTCTACTCAACATTTTCACACCCATTTCTCCCTCGACGAAAGTGACGTGGCCATATTCAGCGAAGCGCATGATCTGGGAGCAACCGTCCACACCCATTTCGACTCGCCTTTCTCGTCGACGCTGAACCAGCTCCTCTCGGAGGCTCACGACTTCACCACGGGGTCCTCGGCACACGGCCTGGGCGACCTGGACCTCGCAAGCTTGCCGAACCTGGATAGCGACGCAGTTCTGTCAGGGCACTTGGAGGGTCTTGATTTTGGCCATTTCCTGACGACCGACGCGGTGATGCCTAGCTCGCCACCATTGATCAGCAAGAACGGCGGAGGGGCACATGCTTCCTTTGGGGCGGCTTCTCAGACAGGCCTAGAGGGCGAGGGCGCTTCGTGGGAGAGCTTCGGTGAGGTAATGATGGCGGACGCCGGAGACGGCGAGTGAGGCGCGTGATGAGAACCGGCGGTGGTGTTTGATCATCTCTGTCGGGCAATATTTTGTTTCAAGTACACTGTGTTTGTTTTAGCCCATCATTGGCGGGACGTACGGTTTTGCATCTGGCGTTGGCAGCAGGGCCGGTTCTTGTTTTAAAAGATCTTCAGCCTAGGGGCAAATGGGAGCGAAATAGGGATTGTCCAGACTTTTAGCACTTGGTTTATTTTCGCACTTTAGCGACGAGAACGGTTCCGTCGCAACGCAACAGCAGTACGTCGGCAGACCGACGGTAGATCTCAGTGATGAGGCGTCAGAGCTCAATTTAAACATTATCAAGACTTCTTAAGGGTTCTAGTGATGTCGGTGTCTATGTTGTGATCGTAAAGTTTGGGCAATCAGCCTGCACTTAAAGTATACAAACAGAGGCGTCCTGCTTATTCTTTTAAAGGGGTTATGGATAATAATACCTACTGCAGTCGACCTTCTCCGTCCTGCACAAAGAGCCGTGTAGCCTCTACCAGCGATAGCTATCTCATCCCTAGTTAGAGACAAGGGAACAGCTAATCATCTGCTTATCCATAGGGCAAACCAGAAGATTAGAAAGTCATTGTGACGGATCCTGTGTGGCAAACTCACTGTGTTTATTTGAAAACATTCATTATACCTTGTTCTTCTAGGACACTTCATTCCATTATAGCTTAATAGAGGTACTTAAAGATAAATAATTATTATAAATAGTAAATATAAAGAGTAAGTATAAAGAGTAAGTATAAATAGTAAGTATAGATAGTGAATATTAAGAGTAAATATAAATAGTAAATATGAATAGTGGTATGAATAAGTGGTATAAATAGTTAATTCGAAAAGTCTATCCATAGGGTAAATACAGCAGACGAGCAAGTTATTTTAAATACCATCGTTCCATGACCTTGAATTTCTGCTTTTTAACAGGCTACGCCGGCGATATCCGCATGGGCGCGAGACAATCCTGTGATAGGGCCTCACTTCACTGGCTGCACACACCCGAGAGGGCGGCTTTGGACTTTTTGGGGAGAGAGACGCCAGGCGCGTTACAAGTCACCACTACGTTTTCATAAACACACCATGCCATTCAGAATAGTGCCATAAGATCACAAGACAACGGTAATGTTTGCTCCCCAACACGGGCATTATCTCTCATCATCAGGAAGTATCTCGTCCGCGTCCGCAGTGCGAGCGACACGCCAGCGCCCAGAGTCGTCCATGACCAACTGGGCATACGTCCTCCCATTGCCGGTCTGCCTCGCAATGCCATTGAAGATGGATCTCAAGAGTTCCAGTGACGGTCCAGTAGCCACGTCCCTCCTGAATCTGCTGGTTCCCCACGGTGACGCGGGTTCCCTTGTTGGTATCCGCTTGGCGCTATCTAGATTCCTATGAGGCCGGTCCTCGGTGGTTGAAAACATATCATCTGGCCCGGGAAGGGCTAAGCAGGGCTCACGTCGTCTCTCACGCGGCACTGTGGGCAGTGGCAGCGGGTCCGCGTCTCGGCCGAGATCAAGCCTGCTCAAGTCACGCTCCAGGCCGACTCCACCACACTCGTTGATCATCCTCCCGCTCCGACCGCGGGGCTGGTGACGATGACATTGGGACGCGGAGTCAGAGGGCCCGACCGAGACGAGCCCTTGGCTGCTGCTGCTGCTGCCACTGTTGACGGTGGTGGTGGGACGTCAGTTGGTTCCGAAGAGCTGCCCGTGCTTCTGGGTGACCTCCACGACGTGCTGGTAGATGTTGAAGTCTGTGTATGGCTTGACGTCAGTGTGACTTGATCATGATGAAGGGTATCACGTGATGACCTGGTGATATCCCAAGGCTGCATGTTGGTGCATGGATTGCCTGATGGGGAACAGTGAGGACCCCGTCCTGCCATCCGGGGAGCCCGCCGTCCAGGGAGAAGGGAGGGGCAGGGTGGCAGGATGGGCTGCAGCGGAGGAGGGGGGCACACGTACCGACGCCAGTGCCCAGGTCCAGTGCGCTTAACACCTTGATAGACAGGTCTGGGTTGACCTTGCCGATGATCTGTACCGCGTTTCCGTTGGAAAGGTGGGCTTCCTGTAGGTCGCCGGGGATCACCCCATATCAGCCGACTGGGTCCGAGCATGAAAAAAAAGTATAGAGGTGTGAAACTCGCATGGGCTGGAAATACAGGATTGGAGGGTTTGGGATGGCACGAAAACTTGGAAGAGATGGTCACGTACACGATTCAAGTGGGCGGTGATGTTACCGTCGGCGTCGATGAGTGCGGTCTCTCCTCGAAGCTGGACGACTCGGCCGACGACTATGACATTGCGGCCCTGGTACGAGTCCAGGTACGGCGCGGTGATACGAGGTGTCGACTGGAACTCCATAGTTGAGTGCACTCAGATCGAGCTTGATGGGCTAGTGAACGCGGGCCGTGGTGGATGCAGATGCTGTTCGGGGGTATCTGGTCTGGGGGAGACTTTGACGCGTAGCAGACAACTACCAGGGCGTGGGGGTATGTGGTTAAGATTTTGGCTGGGGTGTGGAGATAGATGCCTGTTCAATACTGCTTCAGCCGCCAGGACTCCTCGCCTGGTGTAGTGGTGGTGTACGTACACAGCAGCAGCAAACGTACCAGTGGACAACACACGTGGGTTGACAGGATGGGACGGGGCTCCGTGGGTCCTCAATGGGGGGCAGACTTGATTGTTCTCGATCGTGTGTTCTGGGTCTGTCAGATCCGGCTGATCGGTCTGCAGGATATGATTCCTTTATGATGGGAATGTGACTGGTGGTTACCATGACGCGACTCTCAAAACGAGGGCTGATGGGGGCGTTTGTCCCACTGAGCGCGTTTGGTTTGCCTACAGGGTGGGGCCGGTTGGCCGTTGAGGAAAGGTTATTAGGTACGTACCTAGGCAGCCCGGTCGCCAAGGTAGGTACGTTCGTGCCTTGATACAGCAGCCTCTGCCCAGTGGGCTCGCCAAGGTCTGACCCGCGATGCTTTGAGTGGTTATGCCGTATGAACAGGTTTTGACAGCATCACAGACCAATAATTTACATTCAGGGCCCCTCCCTATTGCTCGCTGTCGTGCTCTGTGGCTCTCTCTCTGACAGATGTGCATCTCTCTAAAGCACTTGTCCCGACCCTGAAGCATGACATGCATCGCTGTACCGTCAAGTATCAACTGACAATCCGCGAGTTCCAGAATCTTGGAACAGCTGATCCTCATCTGGGACTGATATCAGATATCAGAATATTTCCGAGGCTTTGTAAACATAGCACAGCTGCATGGAACAAGTCCGAGGTCTCAGGGTGTAGGTCGGGGCAGGCAGCTATTGTGCCAATTGACAGGGTGCAGCCACAACCCTCCCTGCAAGCTGATTGACTCCAAGAGGCAGAATCGGCCAGAGATGTAACAGGCGCCAGTGGGCTTGCCACCCGGGGACAATCCGCTCCATACTGACAGCGGCCGATGTTACTGTGCTCCGTTACAGTTCACATGAAGATTTCTTTCTTTTATTAGTGTGTTGGCTGGTTGGAGGGGACAAGCCAAGCCATTGGAAGAGGCACAGAGGATGAGCTTCAGCAACAACGGCAACCTGTCCTGAGCCTCGCCCCCCCTCCAAACTGCATGCTCTGGCCCACCAAGCCTACCTACCAGCCTTGCCTAATCCACAACCACACGTTGTCAGTCTTCCTCCATAGCACAGGACTGACGGTCCGGATCTGCCAATCTCCTCAGCCAAAACTTGTCTCCTGGGACGTCATCATGCAAAAGACCGCTCTTGGCCAGCACTTACGTCATATCCCGACCCTGACGACTCATGAAATGCAAAATTGTACGACTGCCGGTGAATCCCAAGAAAAAGAATTCTTCCGATTGATAAGACATGGCAGCACAGTACCGTCTTTTCCCCTCTGTCTTGCCAATGTCCAGAAGGCTGTGTGGTACTGTGTAGTGTGGTTATGCTATCTGGCTTGCTGGCTGTTAGGTTGCACGCCTGGCGGCCTCGCATGGTGGCATTAACGACCCAATTTTCAACCAGTCATTCCGTCATATGTGGAAAGTGGAACTGCTTATGCTGGAACGAGACTGTCGACCCATGCGCCGACCATGGCGTTTACTTTACCATTTGTCGCCACACTCTCCTACAACCAACCCTTGCCGTGCAACAGCAAGGCTACTGTGGGTTAAACAATAGCTGACACGCTAGACGACGAGTGTCGCTGGGATTATGGGATGGTGCGGCTGCCAGGATCTGCGGCGCCAGGAGGGAGGCGACAAAAAAGCTGTCCCGGTCAGATGGCGATTTCATTCATGGGAATCTTTCAATTCCCATCCTGTTTCGGTGGCAAGGCTGGTAGGGGTGTGCTGGGGCGGGGAGCTTAAGCAATTATACTTTCGCTTGTTGACACTCTGTCCCGGCCCGCCGTCCAATGCAAGATGGGCTGGCTGGCTACCCGCGAGCCTGGCTCCCAGAACCCTCAGTAAAAACCCCTACTTTCCCACTGCTTCCCGGCCTGCTGCTACGTGGCTTAACCCCGGGGGCCTGGGGACCTGGGACCTGGGTGGGATAGGCCCTGGGCCAGTGTCTGACACCCTGAGTAGATTCAATGGACATGTGTAGAAAAGCTTCCGTTCTGCAATCTCGATGAATGTCTGCCCCCCGAAAACCGCTGAGCGACCTGGCGACTTGTCCGACAAGGACGAGATTGCGTTGCAGCAGTATGCAGGTACGTACCTGATCATCCCTGTGCAAAGTGTGTGGCTGTCTGGGGCAGGAGGGGATTTGGCGGCCTAGAAAGGAGCTTTTGGTCCGGTAGCTCGTCCAAAAGTTGGAAGCCGACTGGGCAACTGGGCAGAATAGAGGAAGGTGCGCCTCCAGATCGGGACACTTCCAGTCCCACTGCTGGGCCCCACGCAATCCGATCAGCCATCTCTTCCGCCACTACCACATTCCCAAGAGTGGCCGGGTTTTGTTTACTGAACTGCTGGGGGGGGCGAACTACGCTGCCAGCTCCGCTCTGCTCTGTGTCGTGCTCTGTAGGGCTTGCTAGGCCTATTGGCCTATTAGGCCGGAAGACTGTCCGTGAGGATCTACTCTCATTTTGTAGGTGCGCTTGGACTCCCGATTTGCCTATTGACAAAGGCAGCCAGTTCCGGCTAGCTAGATGGGTGTGGGTGGGCGGCAGGGGGGCGAAGCGTATGTACTGTGGTACCGTCATGGTGACCAGTTATGTGCATGTGCCTGGCTGGGTAGGCCATGTACTCCAGAGGTAACACAGACCCGTACGTCCAGGCAGGTGCTTGTGAGTGTTAGAGCACGGATATGAACGCGCCTCAAGGGAAAGCTCTAAGCTTTGAGCAGCTCTGGAACCCCGCCTGTGGGCCGAGTGGGACCGTGGTAGCTTCGAGACAGAGACAGAGAGAGAGAGAGAGAGCGAGAGAGCACGAGCGGGCGAGAGGGAGGAGAAAGTGGCAGAGGTGATGGGCCGGCTTGCAAATCATCGCGTGTGGGAAATTGAAAGACTGCCAATGTCTTGCTGGCGAGCTGCTGGCTGCTTGGGGACCAGAGCCAGCTTCATCTCACACACACACACACACACCCACTCACACACCCGCCTTGGTCCACTTTTGCCTTCTTCTACCAGTCCCTGCAACTTCGGATGCGCGGCGTCTCTCATTGAAACTGCATCCCCATCAATTCTGGCCCGGCCGTGAATAAGATCCTGCGCCCTGTGACCAGCAGACCTGGCCTCGTCACTCACCTGGGGGCTTGTGTGGAGGAGGAGCCTGCAGTCTGCCTACCTAACCAAGCCATACATACCCATACATACCCATACATACCCATACATACCCTCGGGATACCTCTGACTAGCACAAAGATTCCACTGAGCCCCCCCCCTTCTTCCCAACACACCTTGACACCGTCCGCGTCATAGCATACTGCTTGGTACATGACACTGAGGTACATGGTCATATCTCGGTATCCATCTTGTCCACTGCCCATCCCTCTCGCTCCACCACGCCTCTTGGTTTCGATACTCTGATTATTGAGCTGCCATCTTGCAAGATACTTTACCTACCTCCTCCCCTGTCATCAGCAACCAAACGGTCTTGTGAGGGCAGACCAACGGCTAAACAACGTCCGCTTCTCGTACCAAGTTCGCCTGCATTTCCCACACCCCACGCAACGCGACCAAAACAACAATCATAATAGCGACCACCAACTTGATTGGAGCTCTCCTTCCCTCTTGGCCTCCTGGTCCATCTGAGATAGCAATTGCTGTACGGCAGGCTTCTCAGGCCATTCGGCTTTCTTCGCCTCTAGGCACTGATCCCTAGACTATCTCCGGAGCTTTTAGTCCTGACTCCCGGCCCGCGACTGCCCTGGACCGCAAATCACCCCTCGCGGTGCACCTACAAACATACATCATCCGGACCAACTGCACCTCGCACAACAAATCCCGGACGACTTCAGATCCAGCCTTGCAAGACGGCACGCGCCATCATACAGGTGCCTCTGACGATCACCTCAGAACTAGCGTTGATCCCCCCTCAAGCCAGGCTCAACATATTGTCCACCGCGAATCCGTTTCCGATTGAGGTCCCAGCTTTCCTGTTGGGCCATAACCCTTCTCGCGCGCTGTGTCGAAGAGCCCGAGGTTTCCTTCCGATTGTGGGTCGCATTACCAACGCTGCTGCACAACGGTCACCTCTAGCCACGGTAAATCCCTCCAATTTCTATCGGCTGCCTTCACCTGCCTGCTGGCCATTTTGTTCTTAAAGCAGTCATCTTCCCTTGAGGATCCGAGAAGTGTGTGGCTGGCTACTTCGCGAGTACATACCTCCATTGCCATTTGTGGTATCTCCCTGGCTGAGTAGGCTGCTCTTCTCTCATAACAACGTCATTCTGCCGCCGCTCAGATCTGCTCGCCGTGCTTTGCTTGCAGGCCTCCGCGACAGTTACTCCGCGACCATTCTTGGTCGGATGGGCGACACCTTTCAGGGCCTCAACGTACCCGTTCGGCATCACTAAACTCGAGTGTTAGCAGTTCAACGCCTGCCCTTGTTTATCGCTTTGTCCAGAGGAAACTTTCCGATCCCACAGTCTCGAGAGAGGCAAGCAGTGTTTCGAGATCACCCTGGGCGAGAAGCTGGCTGCCGGCCCCACGCGCGGCATGGAAGACCCCTCTCACTTCACCACAAGCGACCTCGTCGACTTCGGATCATACCCGGACACCCTTGAAGACGAGGTTGTCGTGGCTTCCACAGAGCTCCTGCCCACGTCACAGCAACCCTACTCGTCAATAGATCCTTCCATGATTCCGAGTCCGCGCTCTTCTCTAGGTCAATCTCCAGCGATGTCCTTCCAGGACATCACATACAGTGACCAGGTTTGCGATCCGAGCCTCTTGGCCAACAAGCCGCCTGCGCCAACACAAAGCAAGGTTTCGGAGCCACTGACACCGGCCTCTTTCGGGGAGCGAGGCTCAATCAGCACCAAGTCGAGCTCCAATTCTATTCCCTCACTTAAGGAAAACACCATGCCACCAGCACACAAATCTCGACGTGAGGACTCAGAGCCTCCGAAGAAAAAGGCTCGCCAGAGGCAGATCAAACCTGCCAAGCAGGAATCAGAGGACGAGGAAGAAGACGAGTCGACGGAAAAGCGGAAGAAATTCCTTGAGAAGAACCGAATTGCCGCGAGCAAGTGTCGGGAGAAGAAAAAGAAATGGGTGCACGACCTGGAATACAACAAGTCTCAAATGGAGCGGCTGAACATGGAGCTCCGCTTGGAGCATCGCGGGTTGATCAATGAACTCAACCAGACGAAGAGTATGCTGATGAGCCACGCGGACTGCAACGATCCCAACATCACCGAGTGGTTGAATCATCAAGCACGAAGGATTGTACAGACCACAGGCTCCAGCATGTTCTCGATGCCGAATCCACTTTCGACGTACCCATCCCAAGGCCAGCACCGGAACGGCGGCAACGTGTCTGGAGGCTCCATGGTAGATCTTGACTTATCATCGCGCCGGGCCAGTACATCCTATTCGCAGGGTGAGTATCCATTGATGGGGTGAAGCAGGAGTAGGGCTCGTCTCCTGATGCAGAACAGGCCGTTCCTCAGTCGACACGACACCACCGATAGACCCTGCATTACCGATGTCATCTGTATCGCCGAGAGTCAAGGAGGAACCCTTGGTCAACCTCGACCACATGCGCTGGGTGAACGAGTGATTGCGGAGACCCGACAAAAAGGCTGCCAAGTCGGTGACTGCCGCCGCCAACTGGACGTGCTGGAATCCCGACAGTTGCAGCGTTACCGATGGGCCATGGAATGGGCGGAGAACAGCACGCTCGACGGTCGGTTTGATTGCGTTTTAGTACCTCAGAAGACTTCTTCATCTCTAGCAGGAGAGTAGGCCTTTCGTGAGAGCTTCGACACCGCCCAGAACTCCTTTGGCCATTATTAGGGTAAGAGACGTTAAAGAACGGCCGGCATGGGTACTAGGACGTGCCTGTCATCTAGCATTGGAACAACCGTGATGGCGGTAATGCTCTACCCAGTGGGTAAGAAGGCACAGTGGTGGCTGCGATTACTGGCCAATGCAGCAAAATGGAGGGGAAAAGTGTTGTTTGGAAGTCGCATCTCGAAAATGATGCGAGGGAAAGGTCAGTCGCCTGGAGAGCGAACGTGGCTCGTTAGCTTCTACCTTTTGTGCAAGCCTTTTGAGGCCGGCCTCAGCCCGTTGGTTTGCACGGGCACGGCGCGGACCGCGTGATAGTTTTGGCGCATATTGCAGAAGGCGTTCTCGGCCAGTCATTATACGGAGTCGGACAGGCACAGGATGGATGCAGGCTGCACCGGTATTATTTTGTAAGGAGAACTGTTATGAATGACGACGCGAAGGGAAGGGACCATGGCATCTTGTAGGTTTTGAGGGCGAGACACCACAGATTTGAGCCACCTTAAATGGTCTAATATGAGGGAACTGACCCAAATATGTCGTCATGTGCGGCTTGTGATCACTTGTTGACGCGGTTGAGATTGGCTGCGGCGAGATCCTGAAGCCTTCACTTCGTCATAATGAGGTCTGGTGAAGGCTCTTGGGGCGTAGTGCGGCTGGCTTCGCGACGGATGCCCAAAGACCAAAGACACAAAAAATGGGTTTCATGTAGCTATGATAAAAGTGGACAGAACAAGTCAACCACAAAAGAAAATAATTTTTTGAGAGACGGGGTCGCAATTTACAAAACTGTAGAGCTTCATCCAAGAGACAATCTCAAGGAACAGCTGCCAGGGCCCGGATTCGATATGACGAATGTGCCGTTCCAAGCTGCAAATGGGGCAAAAGACACCACACACCATGACCCCTGCCGTATTAGTCTAAGTGGTGGGCGCCTGGGGACGAACCGCGGTCCAATGTACTTGCAAACCTGAGCCCTGCGTAATGTACTTTGCATACTGGTTTGGGTAGAATACACGGCATACACAATCTCGCCGCCTCGCACCCCACCGCTCGCCCACCCTTCTGGAAGGGCTTCCTCTCTTACTCGCTGCCTACTGGTGGATGAAGCCGCTCACCCCGGTTAGCTGGGTGGGTGGAACTTGTTCCTCCCACCGGAGAATGCGCAGTCTCGGCCGAGTCGGCGCCGGGGAGTGAGCCATGGGGGTCCAGGGCTTGTCGTATACATCATACATATATGCTGCGTTATTATCCTGCGGGTTTGAATATCCCCTGCTGCTTGCTTTTTACGGGGCAGGGGAGACGGTGAACCAGGTATGCGACGAATGATTGTACTTGGTCTTTCTTTGTCTCTGGTCTCCCTCCTCGAATCTAACACGCATTTCTTCCACACAGTGTCCAGTTCGCCAAATGGCAGATTATTTGCGTCCTCATGTCCATATATGTATATGTACTTGTGTCACGCCTGGTGCCATCCCTGCTCCTCTGTGAGCATGTGGGCCGATCCATTTTCGAACAGCGGCATAAGCTTTACAGTGTTTAAATCTTGATCATCAGGTACATCATTACAGGAATACAGCCACATGCTCAAAGAGTTTGACATCATTATTGGAGACCATGTGGCTTGGTTAAATCTCCCGGGTACCAGTATCGACTGGTACACCAAGAGATTTTCCTTGGGGAAGACTATCTTATGGTAATTTATATCATATTGGATACCATATTGGGTCACCATACATGTAGTCGTCTTATATAAGGTTAGTCTATGGGAGATTATAAGGAGACGATGCCCTGTGTAGATGCTGTCGGTGCGTAGCAGACACGCGGGCAAAGCTCATTCGTTATTCTTAGCCAAGCTGGTGGGCAGTGTTGGTCCAACAGACGTCCAAAGAACCGTCGCTCGTCTGTTGCAGTCAGCCGGTGGATAGACATGACGAACGTCTCCAGGACAAAGTAGATGTTGTCGCGTTAAGGAAACTCTACGTAGGTACGTACAATGGAGCTGAAAGGGAGATCACAAGGTCTTGCGATGGCACAGAGAATAGGAGTCACCAGGGTACTTCATGCCCACATGCAAATGGTCTCTCACGTGGCAAGATTGATATTGACAATATGGTACAAGGCTCCTTGCAACGCGACAATAGCTTGACAAGGACCCCAGGATGACCAGGCGTGCCAGAACCACCCTATGTGCCTCCAGACATCCGGCCGATCCTCTTGGTGTACTTCCAGAGCTGCCTGTACTTGGGGCCCTGCCTCTTGGCCTCCCAGCCCCTCGCCTTCTTCGGGGACTTGAGGCTGTGCACCCTCTTGCGCCTGAACACGATCTCAGCGCCGGGGATGCCGTGTCTCTCCATGACCTTGGCCGTGCCCTCGTCCCACTCGGTCCTGAACATGTTGAACCCGAACGGCGACGCCTTGTGCTCGCCGCGGAAGGCGCGGAGGTTGAAGCCGTCGCGCCCGGAGTAGGCCTGCCGCAGCTTGGCAACGTCGAGCTTCTGGCCGTCCTTCTGCTCCAGGATCCACACCGACAGTCGGTGGTAGGGGGCGCCCTCCTGGCTGGTCGGCGGGAGCCAAGGGACGGCGAGGTGCTCCGCCTCCTTGCCGTCGGCGTCAGCCTTGGAGAGGCGGCTCAGGGAGAGGTTCTTGGTGGCGTAGCTGAGCGGGACGTTGGCGGCCATGAAGTGGAGGCGGGGCCCGAAGGCGTCCTTCTCCGTGTCCGGCACGTCGCTGTCCAGCACCACAACGCTCACGAGCCGCTCCTTGCTGTCGAACACCTGCACGCGCAGGTTCGGGGGCGCCTCCGAGACCAGCGAGTCGACCATCTCGCCCGGGTTGACCTTGTAGCCGTGGAAGGAGAGTTGTACGTCCATCTTGGGGTCGAACTGTGCCAGGATGTCCGGGACGATGTTGAATTGTTTCACTCGCTGGACGAGGATCTTGTAAGACATGCTGAGCCACTTCTCGTGCGCAAAGTGACGGTAGATTGGTTTGCTCAGGTCCGCTGAGGGTGCGCACATTAGTTTGTTGTCTCATCCATGGAACTTCTCCTGGCCGAGGCTTACCTAGACCGTCCTCCCACTTCCTCTTCACAGCCGGATCATTGACATCGGCCTGAATTTTGAGCTTTTCCAGGTGTTCGCGCAAAGATCTCAGTTTCTTTTCCTTGTGCTGCTCTCCAGCCCTGTACACATCTGCCGACCTCTGCTCCAGTTTCGCGATCTCGATAGATGTCCGCCTCAGATCCTCCAGCTTCTCCGCGCGGTCCCCTGCCAGGACTTTTCGGGCTTCTTGGAAGCAGTGGTACGGTAATTGTTCGAAAGGAATATTTGGCGACTGCCGTACTGCCGCTCTCCGTCTCCGCGATCCTATTGGTTCTGTGCCCTGCTTCAACAGCCTCCTCTCTGCCCACAATAGTGTCGTTGTGTTCGGGTCCAGCCATTGCTCTTTTAACTGAGCCGGCGCTGGGGTTGTGTTGGCCAGGTCCTGTGCCGATTGCGCATCCGCGGCAGGTGTGGACGAAGAGGAGTTGCTCGTCTCGACATCTCGCCGGCTCGCCGAGCTCGAAAATGAACGTGCAGCCGCGGCGTATATTGAGGGCGCGGCGGGTTGTGTTGCAAGGCCTTGTCGCAGGCAGCGGGCCAGCGGCAGCGCCACCTGTTGGCACCTCGACATCTTTGTTGTGGAGCAGAGGACCATTGGGCGTGCTGCGTGCGCGTTGCGTCGGTCTGGCACGCGGTGTTGAAGCTCGTGGTCGAGCTCGGGCGGCTCCTCAGAAATTTCGGACCCCTGGCGCTGCCGCTGGCGCTCCGTCTCGGGCGAGCTCCCGGCCTGCCGCTGCAGCGTCTCTCGCGTGGCCGGGTCCGTGCACTCCACCCATCTTGGATCTTTTTTGGATCGACAGCTTCACCTCGGCCGCCCGCAACGAATGCCACACGCACGACGTTGTAGCTCGGCTGCACCCACAGAATTCTCTTCAGCTCGGCGCCAGTAATCGAGAATGTCTGGCAAGAGCTTCAGAGGCCTCAATGAGGCCATGCGGGCTCTGAGCCTTGCCTCACAGCCTTGCAGAAACACAAGGCCAGCCACGGTACGTTCAAGAGGCGTCTCGCAGACGTCCTGTTCGCATTAGAGTTCACGCAACTGACGGCGCATACAGGCAGGACTAACGTCCATGGCATCACGTACAATGGCGACCACAACAACGCCATCCGGCCTGGCGGTACCATCGGCCGACTCTACCGCCTACGTCCCCTTCCAACCTCTCTCCACAGTACCCGTCACCGTCTACAACTTCCCCAGTCTCGAGCCGCGCGCCCTCGAGAACTACTCCACAAAGCACCTCTACTTGCCCCTGAGACGGGACATACTCCACCTGGCCGTGACATACGAAGGCGACAACACACGTCAAGGAACAGCCAACGCCAAGACGCGTTACGAAGTACACGGATCGCACCGCAAACTATACCGGCAGAAGGGCACGGGCAAGGCGCGTGTGGGAACTAAGCAGTCGCCACTCCGCAAGGGCGGTGGAAAGACCTTCGGTCCGCACCCGCGCGACTTCGGCACCAGCCTCAACCGCAAGGTGTACGACCTGGCCTGGCGCACGGCGCTGTCGTACCGCTACCGGCGCGGGGAGCTCATCGTGTGCGAGGACAGGCTGGAGCTGCCGCTCCCCGAGGACTTCCTGGCCCTCGCTCAGCAGGGCAGGCTGAACAGGGAGCTGGAGGACAGCTTCGTGGCGCGGTACCTGGGGGACGTCATGGGCGGCCTGCGGTGGGGCAAGGGCCACGGCCGCACGACCTTTGTGACGACGGACCCGCGGCCGAACCTGTTCACCAGCCTCGAGGTCGCCAAGGACCACGGCACGGCCATGGAGATGCAGGATGTGGACGTCAAGAACCTGCTCGAGGGCGGGCGGATAGTGATGGAGCGCAGCGCGCTGAGGGAGATTTTGAAGATGCACAGGAGCGACCTGGTCAGCAGCATTGTGATCAACGGCACGAGGGACAAGGGCCCTGAGATTGGGTCGCCAGTTATCCAGTAAGGGTTTCTGGGTGGGGGTGTGAGACGATATGTGCGGATTTCGGCCTAAGCATACGGAATACATAAAAAGTCATTTCCGTCTCCTTCCGTGCCTGCACTTGAAAGACGCCGACATGGTGCCATACGAGGCTGCGGATTTCAGCGCAGGCAGCGGCAAGAAGGCAGTTGCTCTACCTAACATTTACGCGTATAGTGCCTGTCCCCCGTCTCTCCTCGGAGTGAGGGCCTTCCGAAGGCCTTCGGTCTGACCCGCGAAAAGTTTGCAGTCTCGATGGAAAATCAGCCCCAGAGATCTCAGATTTGTACGGCGGGCCATGTTATTAAAGGCCCCCATAGAACGTGGTCCAGCCTCAATATTTGGGGTAGTATTTCTGCGAGACAGGATTGCGCCCACATCAGCGGCTTACGGATACGAGGACAGCTGCTTCTGCAAGTATATATCCGCTGCTCTCCCAGCTGCGGCAGTTGCGGTAGTTTGGAGGCCATCAGCCCTGAGACGCGAATTCAGCAGTGTTCAATGGTGGAGGAGGGGAAAAGAGTCACTGCCAGGCCAGGTCTGGAGGGCTTGACCGAGCCAAGAATCCTTTCTTGGACCTGCTTAGTCGTGCACCTCGAGCCATCAGAGAGGGACACCTTATCCTGCGATGCTACGGCAGGGCCAAAGCACAGTACATTCAATACAATCCCATGTTCCCTTGGAGGCCCTTCGAAGCACAAGTAGATCAAGCACAAATTTGCCCCAGCGGCGTGGAAATGGATCGTTGGTGAGAGTGTCGATCACCGGCTCCGAAACTGTCTAGATCCGTAGGACTCTGGGAGGAACTGATGGCGTTTGATCCGTTTCTTGCTGCTGCGCCGTCGCGGAAGCAGAGCCTGGACATGCCCGGCTTAGGACGGCGATGGTCTCTGCTGATGGGCATCCTGCCTGCATAACAACTCAGGCTACTGTACAAGCTGTACAACCAGGCTATCTGCCGTGGCAGCTGGTTTCCTAATGCGGGCATATGCAAGCACTCTCCTGGGCAGGTACTACCAGCAGCCCTTGCATCCGGTCCATCCTACAGGTTGGATCAAACTGTGTTACTCACCATTTCTGTCTCTTGTCTCTGATAGCAATCTTGCAGCATCAATTGCTGCCTTGGATAGCAAATGAGATGCCGAGGTCGTCACAGGTCAACCAACGCATTCGAGATGCTGGGCCAGGTTGAACACACATTCCCGTCGCCTGCCTAGGACCCACCCACCCTCCTGCTCCCTGCCGTTCCCTCCATCATCAGCACCAGCCAAAGGGAACCCGAACCTGCCATCTGCCCACAGGCTCCCGCAAGAACATTCGCTTCATGACAACAAAAAAGGTGTATGCATTCATTGTACAACATCTCTTCCTCCTTCGAAGCACGCCACAAATCACCCCGCTTCCTCATGCCCACAACCGGTTTATCGATGTTTGCCACGGGCTTTGCCGGCCTGAAACCAGAAGACCCCCAACAGCTAACTTCTTAATTTAGAATTTGGAAAGATTCCTTCGCAGCCCCCAGGCCACCACGGCCTCCCAAACGGGCCATAGCTTCTCGATGGCGGCGAATAAGTGCGGCGCATCGTAAGCGCCACCGCGGCACAACACTTGCGCGGATTGCCCTGACTTGCCCATGGATTCCAACTACTGCGGTGTGTATCCACACCGGCCCTTAACCTTTCCTAGGCCGTCAACTCCTACCACTTTTGGCCTCCCCGGGCGGCAGACAGAGGCATTGTCGATCAGATTGCCGCCACAACCAACAGGCCAGGTCCCGGGTGAGTTGGCAAGTCGAGAGGGACATCTGGGCCCTGAGAGGGTTCTAGGCAGGGCCTCTCCACACTTGATGGAATCCTTCCTCCCTTGAGGGACCCCGAGGGACTCGAGGGAAGAAAGAGCCTCCTCAAGGGTGTGCCATGCGCCGGCTTGCCAAGCAGGTGGCCTCGAAACGAGCATATATCAATCCCGCCCCGGCCCGGCCACCCTCACCCATGACCCAAAAGGGTCAGGCTGGAAGGGGCCGTTCCTGAGTATATCACCAACCCGGTGCTGTTTCTCTTTCCTGTTTCCAGCTTCCTGTCTCCCCTCCTCTGCGACCTGGACCATTTAGTTCGTTCGCCCTCAACGTCCCTCGCCCGTTTCCACGTTGATCGACGCTCTCCTACAGTCCCGCCCCAAAATCATGTAGGCCAGATGTATTCGTCAGGCCTTCTTATTCTTCTTCTCATTTGTCTTATTCACCCATATTGCACAACCGCATTGGTCGACACGGAAACAACAATATCTCTTCCACATGTCGTCCCACTGGATATCCAGCCCGGCATCCGCCGCCGCGAGGTCATCAAGGCCCTGAGACAGCGGCAGAGCGCGAGTGAGGGCTATTGCCCATCCAACTTTAATCAGTGTGGCAATGATCTCCCAGACGAGTTCTGTTGCAGGCCCACCGACACCTGCATCCCTCTTGCCAAGAACACGGCAGTGCTGTGTTGTCCTGATGGCGGCACATGCACATCGATCCAGCCCATCACCTGCGCCGTCGCCGTGCAAAATGCCACAGCCTACCCAACCAGTTCCGTCCACTCGACAAATCTCGATGGAACACTCCCGGTCTGCGGGCGTGATAGCTCCGGCGGGAACACTTGCTGTCCCTTCGGATATTCTTGTAACGAGAAGTCAATCTGTATCTTGACGCAGACTGAGACTCCTGTCTCGACAGGGATACTGTCGACCGCAACATCCGACGTAGCATCAGGACCGACCATGACGGATTCTGACGGCGCTACAATTACCTCATCGACGCCGGAAGGAACTCCCACAGTGATCCTGCCGACCTATGTACCTCCCTCCGAAAGAGGAGGCTCCTCCTCGGACAGGCCCAAGACCATAGGCATCGCAACAGGGTCCGCGGTTGGCGGCGTTGCTGCTGTTGCAGGAATATTGGTATTCGCATGGATCAAAAGGAGACGCATCAAGGAAACAAACAGACAAAATAAACAGCCCGCCACCCAGAGGATATCAGACACGCCTCCGCCACTACCTCCCAAAGAATTCCCTTACCCGACCCCGACCCCGAAAAGGAAGCGGACGTCGCTGATAAAAAGCTGGGCACCTTCGTTCATTAACAGGTCGACGCCAGTCGAACTCCCGGCGACTCCGGTGTCATTCAGTGCCTGGAATAGCCAGTGGGATGGTGTACAGCCTCCAAACAGAGCTCATAGACCGTATCCTCGGAATTCGATGAGCCCGCCCATGGCCTATGAGTTACACTCAGATTCAAGATGGCTGCCTCAACCAGAGCAGCAGCAGCATGAAAGAGGGCCTATGTATTTCTAACAAGGTCTCAGGATACAAACCATAATAATATAATCATTGTTCAATTGACCGATACCTCAGACATGCATTATTGTTGATATCGAGTTGTTTTGTCCTGTAAAGACAACAAAAGCTGTTTCAGACTTCCCTCGCGAATGAGACTCGCAACGCCTTTCTGATACCCACTTGGCAGGCCTTACCGTCTCACACTGGCATGAAAGGAAGAATTCGTAGTTGAGCCTCCTACTGATGATAAAAAGGCATAACGGGAAGGCAGCCTCGAGCAAAGAAGAATTGCTATGCGAACTCGATGTCCAACAAGCCATTATCCGCTTCGAGGCCTTTCTTAAACCCGTTCGTCCAGACATGTTCCACATGGACCAGCTCATACGGTCCCGCAGGGTCATCCGCGATGTGACGTACAGATGGATCCCCTTCCTCTTCGTCGTCCTGACCGTCGTCGTCTCCACGACGCTGCTGAGCACGGGGGGCCAACCACCCCGCGGCATAGTCGTCACCTTCAGCGTGCTCGCGGGCCTGCTCGTGGTGGTCTTTCTTGCTTGCCACCTCATGATGTACTGCACCCGGATCAAGCATGAGATGGATGCGGAGAGGGCCGGTGGTGGCCGTAAGGACGATGATGATGATCCGAATACAAATGTTGCTCGGGGCTTTTTGTCATCGAAACGGAATGTCGGAACCCAGGCGCCACAGCCGAGTCGTGATCCTCTCCGTCCTGGGAGGGATGAGCGACGCCAACACAGCCAAGCTCGTCCAAGTATTCGGGTTAGCAGCTTTACCCCGGGTCGCTTCTCCGCGGCACAGTATACTCCATCACCGCTCAGCCAAGTTACGGGGTATGGCTTAGATCGGCCACAAAGCCAGGCGGCTTCAGAGAACAGAGTGAGCCAGGATCAGCCTACAACAACCGACGATCAAAGACTTGGGGGTAGTGGAATGCGCCATAGTTCAGCATTCGTGGCCCCTCTTCATCTTACTCGACAGGAACCCCAAGCACCAGGTATTCAACCTCGACTCCCGCGCGGGCAGGGTTCTGATAAGTCGTCACCCCCACGTCCAGTCTCACAGGACTTCAGCGAGAATATCCCGATAATGCACACGGCAAGAACGAGCTCGCAGACGCAGACGGCACAACTACCACTTCCGCATGAAGGCTCACAACTGCACCGCTCCTCGGCTTCAAGGAACGCTGCGCCGCAACAAGAAAGACTAAGACGCGAGATATCGCCTTACCGGCCTCGCGACACAAGCACCAACGAGTTAGGCCTCGGAGACTACCGCGAAAGCGTCCATGGGCTCTCGGCCTTCACCAACCCGCCAGGGCCGCCATCCGCAACTCGAACCCGCCGCGCCGGCACGGCGGATAGTGTGCGCGCCCAGCTTGCGCTCCTCGGCGGCCCGGACGTCTGGGGCCTCGCCTCGCGGTTCCTCCCCGACATCAAGCCCCGCACTCAGCCACGGCGGCGCATGTCGGCGAACGACTGTCGCCGGCGGGCCCCTTGGGAAGTTGGTGACGAGGATGCTGAGGAGCTGGTGGTCGTCCGGGACGTGGGCCGTAAGGTCGTCCGGGTGGTGCATCCTGTCGCTCCCGGGCTGGAAAGAGCTCACAGCCTGAGGGGGTCGGTCGGGTGGGGTTCGAATGATAGCGGGTATTACTCGTCTGGTGGGAGTCAATATCTGCCGCCGCTGCAGACACAGACACAGATACCGCCTTCGGGCAACACGCTGACGGCGGTCTCGGCGACGTCGGTCGAGTCGCCGGGTGGGTCTTGGCCTTTGAGCTCGGGTGGATCGCGGGACTCCTCGTCGGAGTCGAGCGCGATTTCTGAGTTGCTTGGGTTTGGGCCACATTCAACTTCGGGTTCGGCCTCGGAGGGAATGGAGTGGCGCAATCGTGTGAGCGTGGGGAGTGCTGGCGCCATGAGTGTTGTAACGGGGGTATGGGTTCGTCGCGAGAGGCAGAGGCCGCTGGGACGGTCTGGGAGTTGTTAAATGGATGTCTGACAGGAACAAGGGGGCAGGTTTTTCGTGTTGGTAGAGGTTCTTTTTTTTTTCGCTGTCAGGTTCCGTCCTAGAAATCAGTCTTGTTTAGTAGTTCAATACGTGATGAATCCAAGACCATCATCAGCCTTGCCAAGTCGGTGGCAGTCTTCACAGCTTCGAGTCACCTGGAACAGTAGCGGTAACAGAGATTGAATCGAGCAATTCCCAGTAGACATTCCATGAACAAAGAAGACAATGTTGTAATGCATCTGGTATCAGTCCCCCAACGCCTGGTCGTAAACCCAAAAACAAAATGCTGCGGATGCTCATAGGATCTCCTCGTCGTCGTCCTGAGGCGGCGGCGGAGGCGCATGCCTAGAGCCAGCCATGGATTTCGGCGGCGCAGAAGCTACCACAGGCGCGTCCTTATCCGCCTCCCACATCTCATCGTCCAGCTCCTCGACATCCTCCTCATCATCACCGCCATCCGCCAGCCCCGCAAACTTATTCGAGCTCCTTGCCTTGGCGACGGCCTGCGCGTTGATCTCGTCCCACCCCTTCCTGCGGCCTTCGATGTTGGCGGCGGACTTCTTGCTCTTGTTCACCTTGTTGGAGGTCCTGTCGACGATCGCCTCGGCCCTCTCGAGCCCGCGCTCGTGCCTCTTGCGCGCCCGCGTGCTCAGCACTGCCTTGCGGCCCCGCTTGGTCTTCTTGCTCACGCCCGAGGCCTGGTGTATGCCCAGGACGGAGGGGCGGACGTCGACGGACTCGGGGGGCGGCCGGGCGTCCTTGAGGGACTTGTCTGTGTTTATGCTGGGCGATGTGGCTCGGCGGGCTGCGCGGGAGTGGATGGAGGGCGCTGTGGGTGGGTGTCAGTTATGAAAATTTTACGGTGTCTTTGGGAGACTGTAAACTCTGCCTTTGTGAGGAATTACATACCTTTGCTCTTTTGTTTCGCCATTTTGCTTGCTGGTGCAGAGATGTTGTGTTTGGGGAGGACTGGAAATTTTGGTATCGATAAGAAATTGAAATGCTTGTAGTTGAGCTCCCCTGCAAGTACACGAGTTGTTGGCTGGCCGAGGATGGCAGGTTGCTTTGCAGATCTATTTTGAGCAAGGGGGACCCCTGTCTAAACGGTGTCTAAGCGATTTCTGTAGCCCTGAGGCTGAAATCCTGACTACATCCCCCTCGTCCCTGCAGCTGTAAGCAAGGCACGACTGCATGGCATCTTGGTATGCAGGAATATTTGTCTTCCTGACATATCCCTTCCAATGCATCAGCAGCAGGCAGCTAGCTGCTAGCTGAATCCTGAAAACGAGTGTTGAATGAGTGTTGTTAAGCATGTATTGCGGGTTTTGGGAGCACAGGCTGCCAGCTGGGGCGACTGGGCACAGAAACGCTGTCCGGATTGGAAGCCAGTCCGCCGCCACAAAGCAGTTGTTAGTGACTCACTCAAGGGGAATATTGGTCTGCCCACAAATTCTCTTATGTGGCCGGGCTCATAACCCGGAGGTCGCTGGATCGAAACCAGTCAATGAAACCAATTGCAGCCATCTCACTCATCAGACGCATCAGTCTGCGAGCAGATCTCTGTCTAGGGGACAATCAACTTTGCTCCATTTTGTCTGGTGTTCTGTACTACTAGACTTCAATGATCCTGAATGGTGGAGTGGTGGAATGGTGGAAATTTCCTGCCTGGATGTTTGTCCATGGCCTGTTGTGCCACAGTTTTGCTTAACTGTCACACACTTACAATAAATTTAATTATTTCTTCAATATCCACTGGTCAAAATCAAAGTCTAGATGTAATCAAAGCTTAGATAGTGAGGGTTGGTTGGTAGGTGGCCAAAGACAGATGACGGAACAAGATCCCAAAAAGCAAAAAAAGAATCAAATAGCTACAACTGGTTTCGATCCAGCGACCTCCGGGTTATGAGCCCGGCGCCTGATTATTTGTTAGTACACATTGCAATTTACTCCACTGGAACGAGTCAACTCACTCTTCCCCTGAGCTATGTAGCTGTTGGGATTCAAAATTATTGTTTATTCAAGTGAGTGGGTTGAAAGGAAGAAATTTCCGTGGGTGAGTCACAAAGGGCGGCCATGTGTTTGCTTTGGGGCATGTGGGCTACTAGGGCTGGCACAGATACGAAGTGACAGCAACAAACTCTGCTTGAAGTGGGGCCAGAGTTCACTACGGAGTACAGTGACAGGTACTGTACAGTGACAGGTACTGTGCTGCATCTCATCGACCTCAGTACAATTCTGCTCGTGCTCCACACACTGCAGCCCTGTGAAACCTGGGCAAGGACAAGTGGGTCTGGGTGGACGGCTAGTCAGAAGCCAACACCACTCTGGGCACACCAAGCAAGTCATTTGCAACGCCCTCCCTCACTTGAATTGGCCAGGCCGCCAGGCCGCCACAGAACTAACCATCTAGTCAAGCCCTTTTTTCTACATATCAGACCATAGACTTTAGGAGAACCCAGTGTCCTCAGGCATCTATTCAATCCAGAGTAGCAGCATTCTCCCCTTCTCATGTAACTATTCACCCTGGCATAGTGTCCTACTGTGACAATGTGACAATTCACCTTGGCCTATCAATTCATTTACTGTAGCCAAAATAGAGTCAAAGAAGATGCAGCCACAAGTTAAAAGCCCAAGTCCAACACGGACTACCTCCACGAATGGACTTGATTAGCACTCACAAACACTCAACATCCAATCCAACTGCATCAGCCAATAAATCCCAACGCGAAATCACCACTACAGAGTTGTAGACAAGATGCCTCCAAGCGCTCAAGATCAAGACGGCAGTGGAAAGAAGAGATCTGACGAAGATTGGGTCAAAGTACCCCAAGATCCTGAGTGGCAAGAAGACATTGACGAGCACGGCCAGATCTACTCTGACCCCGGATCCAAAACCAAGAAGCCCTCTGAGCTCAAGTCGACATCATTTGGAAGCCTCCTCAAGGAGTTCTGCCTGAAGGTCATGGATACCAGCTCACGTTCGTCTGGTATGACCAGAAGGGTTGGTGAGAGTCGAGCCGGCCCGTCAGCCAAGAAATAATCAACTACTGGCCCTGTGGGAAGGCCTAGTCAGACTCACCATAGAAAGTCTCTAAAGTCCAGAGTCAGGGGAACTTTTTGAGGACGGTGACCTCAGGTGCTCCAGATCCGATGGCGCCAGCACCATTAGCGGCCATAGCGAGCAGAAGAATTGATGAAATTCAAACTCACAGTACATCAGTATCAGGCTAGTTGTCTGAGTTGATCTATGCTTTTCATTTATTCCAATAAGTGAACTAGCTTGTGACTCTGTACCGAGAACGAGAACTTAAAGCCCACATTCCTAATTCTCTGAAAACCCCCCTTTCCCTTTACCCTCATACTTCAAGCTACCTACTATTACATCTTGGATTCCTCTACTTCCACTCAGAAGACAACTTTGAGAGTCTCATCAATATCACACCTTCAAAAGCTGAATTCTTCCATCATGAAGTCTCACGTCCCGACTTCCTCCACTACCCCTACTTCATCTACTCAATCATCCCGAGTCAGCAGCCTCGCAAGTCGGGTATCAGCAACCAAACAAACTAACAAGTCCAAGACTATCTCCACACAAACTAACAAGTCTAGAAAGACTATCTCCAAACACAGAGATATGCATACGAAGCTGGGAACTGACATAGAGGAGGCTATCAAAGACCTCAGGGACAATTCGGAAGAATTTGATCTTGAATGGAATGACGCGACCGGCCTGGATCAGAGGATATATAAAGCTTTTGGGATCGCGCCTGGACAGGAACCCATGGGACATTCACCTGTAGGAGAACCACTTGCAGGACGAAGTTCACTTAGGGAAACCTCCAACAGCCTGCCTTTCCACAGGACAACCTCCTATGGGACAACCTCTTATGGGGCACCCTCCTATGGGAATGAGACAACCTCCCATGGGACAACCTCTTATGTGACACCCTACTATGGGAATGAGACAACCTCCTATGGGACAACCTCTTATAGGATACTTTCCCACAGAACACAGCCTTTAGGACACTTTCCCACAACACACCCTCCTATGGGACACCCTCATATGGGACACCCTCATATGGGACAGCCCTGTACGGGACAGCCTCCTATGGGACAGCCTCATATAGGACAGCCTCCTATGGGACAGCCTCCCACAACACACCTTCCTATGGGACACCCTCATATGGGACAGCCACCTCCGCAGCCCGTGCCTGCACAGTCTATGTCTCTGCAGCAGGGCAGCAATTTTCAACACAGATTTGGCGGACTCCAGACACACTTGCTTGACCAGGTGCCATTGTCCCAAGAGGCCATCAACACGCAGCACGGCAGCAACTGGCAACAGGGAAATCAAGAGCAACAACAAAATCATTGGCAGAAGTCCAACACTCCAAATTAGGACACAGAAGACTGTTGTTTTGAAATCGGCCTTTTGATATCAGCTGGTGGCTGGCATAGGTGGTGACATACCCGCCAAATTATGGCAGAGTCGACGGAGATTGGCAAAATGTATGATTATTATACTCGAAGCTGACTTGGGCTTGCCGTGCTGCTCGATGGTATTAACAGTGGCTCGGCCGGCCAGATCCTTGGCGACATCCTTCCAGAACTGGCTCTCGTCGGAAGCAGACTTCTCCGGGACGCCACCCAGAGTCGCTTGGGGAAACGGGTTTTGGGCGGGTAAACCACCGCAAACGGCCTGACCTTTCAGATCTAAATGCAGAGGGGTGCCCAGGAAGTGCCTTTTGAATAGTCTGTGGGGTCCCCTTATGTGTTACTATTCAAGGAACCGTGAAGGAAAGAGCACTTGAGCGGTCTTCGCGGTGGTTGAGAAGACATGCTTTGTTATGGGCGGGGAAGAAATACTTGACGTTGAGTTTGACGAATATACAGTGTTGGAAGATTGATGATTCATGTACCTCCTTGAATATGGATTCGAAGACAACAGAGGTCGTTCCTTGGAGCAGGTGTTTCCCGGTCCACGGGCCGTGAAGATGGTTAGAAAGGTACATCTCTCGCACTTCTCCAATGATTTGATCAGCTTCACGTAGCTCTAAGCATCTCTCTGGAGCAGAAAAGAGGTCGCTCCCTGACTGAACATCGCCGCATATATCATGGAACCCAGGATACTCCAAATGGCTCCGGGAACCTGTTCGCTCGTGATGATCCGACTAGTCAAACGGGACCAGCGGTCCGCATCGCCGCTGTGTTGACATGGAGATTTATCCATGCGATCATTGAGGTCCGGGAGTGAATGTTGCGATGATAGAGATAGCTAGGAGAAGCCTGGGTCTATGTTTAGGCGGTCCTGTGCAGTTCTTCGTGGAGGGTCTCTGTAGTCGTTTAGGGGTTTATTCTAGCTCGGAGAATGCTCAAGACTTGGGCGGTAGTCCTCATCAATTTTCAACTCCCTTCATATCTCGCAAATTTGTTTAGGGGTCTCGGAATCGTGGCTTCATCTAGTCTAGGTTCTCAGAAAAATTCACCTCCCAGAATCTCGTGCACGATATTTTACGTCTATGTTTAGTGAAGCCGGCCATGGATTTTACCCTCTTTGGAGTTGATGTGTCCTTGAAATTATCCAGTACGATCCAAAAAAGACTCCTCGAACATCATGTGGAATGACCAGGGCAGTACTTAGGCAATTTAATTTGGATTTACCGCTATGTGAAGCCTGATAATACGCGAACCATTTACTCACCGAGTGGTACGCTCGTCCCACGATCTCACTCAGCGTATTTGTGACTAGCACGTAATTGTATATTCAGATGACTTGAACTGTGATCATAATTAATTAGAAATTCAGGGTATCTAGAGAAAGGACGATACATTGTACTTTGAACCACTGCTGGTAGTTGTGTACGAGTTAACAGGTATCTCTCAGTAAGGGGCTCCAGGCACCTGGGGTCTGCTAGAGCGAGGTCGACTAATAGTCCTAGTCAAGCACTATTCATGCTATGGGCAACACAAGTACTGATCTACAGTACTCGACAGAGGAATACATTGCTCAAGACAAAAATCCAATAATGCACGGCTCGGAATACCGAGACTCCGTTTTGCTGACAAAACAGCAGTCCCCATGACAAGTCACATCTGTGCAGAGGGCGTATATGCAGGTGAGATATGAGTTGCAAGGACACCACGATGTTTGATATGTGGTGTGGTTGGCAGAAGTTGAGAAGAGTGTGGTTAGATGAGCCGACTTTATTCATTCCACCACAGTCATCTACTGTCCATGATGTTACCTTGGTCCTGGTAGAGCCGATTGCTTAGGCGTCGAGGCAATCTGATTGAACCCGTGAAATTCTGAAGGAATTCAGTCTCCAGAAAACAGGAGCGCAATACTGTAACTGAAAAGTTTCCACGGGAAGTGTCCCCGTCACTACGACGTTCTAGGCACAGAGCTGAAGCTAATAAACGTCCAAGTTACATGCAGTGGGGCCTGCGTCATTCGAGCTGTAGATCGGCCCCCGCTCTCGTAGGACATGCTTACGAGACTCACTTACATAACTCGCACTTATTGCATCGTCGGCATCGCTCAAAAGGCGCCTGATTTATAAGCGCGTCTGTGAGATTGACGTCGAGCATTTGACTTAAAGGGGCAGCAAGCCTTTGAACAATTCTGACATTTCCAAGGGAATGACTGCAAGACTCCAGAAACTCGAGCAGCATCTCAACATGGCCAGCGAATCTGACATTCACCTCTGTGAGCCCCTTCCCCGGACTAAAGCGGGCACCAAGAACTCTTCTTTCTGACTTCTCTCATAGACACTACGGGTACGCCCAATGGAATCAAGATATCCATCCTGCTGGAGGAGCTTGGCCTGCCTTACAAGGTCAGCGTCGCTAAGGCCATTCGCCGTGCGTGACATCGTGTTGACGAGTCGGACAGACCACTGCCATAGATTTGGCCAAGAACACCCAGAAGGTGAGGCTTCTCTGGAGTGCGTCGTACTCCCCCTGGACAGTGACTGACACGTCAACAGGAGGACTGGTTCCTTGAGATCAACCCAAACGGGAGGGTGAGTGGCCGCGCCATGGTGGTTACAGGCCGGCGGGAACCCAGCTAAGGCAGCTCTCAGATTCCGGCCATCACGGACAAGCTTGGCGACAAGACCATCAGGCTCTTTGAGAGCGGTTCCATCCTGCTGTACCTGGTCGATCAATATGACAAGGACCACAAGCTCTCGTATCCTCACGGCTCAGAGGAGTACTATGAGACCAACAACTGGGTGTGTGACGGGCCCACACGTAGCTCGCAGAGAGGTCTCGACGACTGACACGGCTGGTAGCTCTTCTTTCAAAATGCCGGCCTAGGTCCGATGCAGGGTCAAGCCAACCACTTCACAAGTACGACTCCTGCACCAGATGCCGTTGCCTACTGTGTCTGGCTCTCATGCTGAATTTTGTGTAGGATATGCACCCGAGAAGATCCCATACGGTATGACTCGGTACCAGAACGAGACACGACGGCTGTACCGTGTCTTGGACACACACCTTGCCAAGAGCAAGTCTGGTTTCATTGTCGGTGACCGTCTCACGATTGCAGACATATCATGCTGGGGCTGGGTCTCTGGAGCCAGTGAGTTTGACGCCCTGCAACTCCCACACCATCATTTTCCTTGCGTGCGCTTACCCATGCAATTTTATTTCGCAGAGTGGTCAGGTGTCGATATCGACGAATTCCCAACACTCAAGAAGTGGCTTTACACACTGCTGGAGCGGCCTGGGTTCGAGAAGGGCCGGCACGTGCCCACTGAGCACAAGGCCTTCAAGATGGCCGAGTTGTCAGAGGAGGAGCTCGACAAGCTTGCGGCAGGGCCCCGTGCGTGGGTGCAGGCAGGCATGAAAGAGGATGCTGCTAAATAAGTGCACACTGTATGTGGCTACACAGGCAAGTGAGGAATGTCATTTCAGTTAAATGCCGGGCACCCTGTGATGACATGGGAACTTGGCGATTTGAAAGCTATGCGAGAGGGGAGACAGACACTCTTTACACATACTTACCATACGATTTATGATTATCATCATCATTTTGGACACACTCGCAAGAGTTGCGCAATTCTACGGAAAATGTATGAAAGCACTTTGCTACCTGGACTGGGCATATTTGTTCCCTGACCTGAACTTTTGAGATATATAGAACAGGCGAGTGCCGATGACGAATATCGCAGGTAAAGTCGAAATTTCAGCTGTGCGAGGGGCTGGATTTGTGACAACTTGAGGGACGTGCTGGGGTAACAGGAGAATCTACTGCAGGTGCGGGGAGCTTGAGTTGTTTTCAAAATCAGTTATCACCCTGTAGTATCAATAAACAGAGTTACACCTCATCAGTGATGTTAATATATATGGATACCATATTGATTAGTGATTGTGACGGCCATTTGTGAAAGTGCTCTCTCGGGTGCCTTAACGTGTTGCAGGAGACAAATGTTGCTTGCTGGCTCGATTGGCTGCTATCTCACGGACCACAGTGGGAAGTTGCTCCCTGTTAGGCTCTCGGCCCGGTGCCAGCAATACCTAGGTACTCTGGTACTCTGGTATCGTCAGGAGCTCGGCACGCGCTAACGAAAAGCCGGCAGGCCCATTCTGCGCTAGACCAGTTCTCCGGGTGAAGCCGCTGGAGTAGGCTTCCGATAGTAAATGCCCATTGCTTCGCAAGCAACTTTTCAGTTTCCCGTCTGCAGCTTCAGCCATCCACCTCCCAACAACGTGCATCGACTGCACCCCGAAAGCATCAGTGTCACCTGCCTCCAAGAGGCAAAGAAGCGACAAAATGGCCTGGAGAAATCAAGGAATCACTGGTTCCAACAACATTCCGTTGGGAAAGCGCAGATTCGGCGGCGAGTCTACTGAGCCCGACGCCCGAAGTGACACCTTTTCCAACGCCCGAAGTGACACCTTTTCCAACGGAGGCGATCGCGAACTGAAGCGCGGTCGCAGCCCCGAGCCTCGTATGTGTACAACGGGATCCCACGGCATATTGGACCCAGACACTGACTGTCACTCAGGCACCGATGCCGATGGACCTCGTCGTCGCAAGAAGCGAAACCGGTGGGGCGACGCCAACGAGAACAAGGCCGCCGGCCTCATGGGGCTGCCCACTGCCATCGTTGCCAACATGACCAGCGAACAGCTCGAGGCGTACACCCTCCATCTGCGAATCGAAGAGATTAGCCAGAAGCTGAAGATCGATGATGTCGTGCCTGCCGATGGCGACAGGTGAGTTTCTGCTACGCCCCCCTTGACGCTGCTCGTGCAGACCAGATGCTGACGACAATATTTCCAGATCCCCGTCCCCTGCTCCGCAATACGACAACCACGGTCGCCGTGTCAACACCAGGGAATACCGATACCGAAAGCGCCTGGAGGATGAACGTCACAAGCTTATCGAGAAGGCGATGAAGACCATCCCTAACTACCACCCGCCGCAGGACTACAGACGGCCCACTAAGACCCAGGAGAAGGTCTATGTGCCGGTCAATGACTATCCGGAAATTAACTTCAGTATGATTGCTAACCCTCTAACCTCTCTAACCATGTTCCTCCTCCCCGCAACCTGGCATGGCTCCAGGTGGCGTACCTCGGCAGTGGTGCCTCGCAGGCCTGCCCTACTGAACGAAGCGTGTTTCTAAAAGCCTTCCATACTTGATGACGATACTAACACTTAGCTCTCCCTGTTTTAAGTTGGCTTACTCATCGGCCCTCGTGGCAACACTTTGAAGAAGATGGAGACCGAATCGGGGGCAAAAATCGCCATCCGTGGCAAGGGCTCCGTCAAGGAGGGCAAGGGTCGCTCCGATGCAGCTCACGCCAGTAACCAGGAAGAGGATCTCCACTGCTTGATCATGGCCGACACCGAAGACAAGGTGAACAAGGCCAAGAAGCTGATCCACAACGTCATCGAAACCGTGAGTCCGCCCTCCACCCTATTGTGACGCGCAAATACTGACATCTACAGGCTGCTTCCATTCCTGAGGGCCAGAACGAACTGAAGCGTAACCAGCTCCGTGAGCTCGCTGCTCTGAACGGAACCCTGCGCGACGATGAAAATCAAGCTTGCCAGAACTGTGGTCAGATCGGACACCGCAAGTACGACTGCCCTGAGAAGCAGAACTTCACTGCCAGTATCATCTGTCGAGTGTGTGGCAATGCCGGCCACATGGCGCGCGACTGTCCTGATAGACAGAGAGGCGCAAGCTGGCGCAACGATGGCCCACGGCCCCAGGGTCGGATCGGCGGAGGCGGAGAAGACGACGCCGAGTACGAGGTAAGTCATCGTCCGCTTATATGGATGTGAACGACTGTTACTAACAACGATTACTAGCAATTCATGGCTGAACTCGGCGGCGGAGCAGCACCCGCGCGTATCGAGGCCGGACCTGGCTCCCACAGCAACGGCGATGCTAAGCCGTGGCAGCGAGGACCTACAGGAGGACCTGCTCCCTGGCGATCCCGCAACAACGACCGCGACCACCACGATGGTGGAGGAGGTGGAGAGAGAGGCTCGGGTGGTCCTGCTCCATGGGCTCGGGACCGACGTGAGCGGAACCATGACCACCACGGTGGTGATAGCTACTACGGGGGCGGCCAGAACAACGGCTACGGCTCGGCACCGCCAGGCACCGCGCCCTGGCACCAAGCTCCTGGTGGTCAAGGCGGGTACGGTGGCTCAGCGCCGCCCGGCACCGCTCCGTGGCAGCAAGCCCCTGGCGCCCCGCCGGCTTATGGTGGATATCCTGGCGGCTATGGCGCGCCTCCAGGTCTTGGGGCACCACCTCCACCGCCTGCACCGCCAGCTGATAACCTCACGGCGCTGATTCAGCAGTTCTCTGGAGGTGCGCCGCCGCCGCCACCACCGCCTCCGAGTGAGGGCGCACCGCCGCCGCCACCCAGCAACCAGCCACCTCCTCCCCCACCGCCGGGTGCCTGAGGAACACACCAGCAGCCAGCTTCGACTTGCGTCCCGCCACTGACACCAGGCTGAGATACTTGGATTCCAGTTTCATTCGCTCGTCATGCTCACCAGCAGGAAATCTTATTGGTATCTCGCGGCCGCGTAGTTCCAGGGCAATAAAGACTGACTGACTGACTGAATGGCACAAATTGGGCCTCAATGGTACTGACTGTATGATAGGCAGCTTCTACTAATGCAATAAAAATCTTGTTTCGCTTTTTAGTTCAGCACCCGTGTTGAAGCCCTTGCCAGCTGAGTGAGATGGTGTCCCGGGTGGCCGAAGTGTTGCTATCACCTACCGTAGAACTGTGAAATCAGGCAAGTGACGCTCAGGTGCGGACGTCTACACATGTCTGCGTTGGGCAAGTCTTGACTGCCTAATTCCAGTGCATGAAACAGTCATGATCCTATTAAGCCGGCTGTGGAATGTGCTAGGCTGCCCATCCGACGTAGAACGCCGGGCAGCTAGGCCGTATCTGCTTGATTTCGGCCGAGGGAGCTTGGGCCACCTCGAGCTCATGCGGGGCAAGTAGGGTCCAACTGCGAGGTGACGAGTCCAGCCACCAACCACCATCACTTGCCCAGCGATCAGGGAGTTCATGGATTGCAGCTGCAGCTGGTGGCACCACCCCGTCCTACATACGTCAACCAGACATCGCGTCTTGATGGCAAGCGCGGATCTCAGCCCCAGGACCCAAGGAACTGCCCCCGTCGAAACGGAATCCGAGCTCGTCCAACCGGTTATCATAATCTTGCCGCAATCGTATTAGCTATCTGGCAGCCTGCTTCTCTCACTGCCTCCTGCCGCACTCTATGTTACCATCCTGGTGAATTCCAGAAAGAGATTGTTCTGCTGGGCTCGCCCCACTGCACACAGTTGCATGTTTTAGACTTTTTGCCGGGCAGCCCCCTTCATTACCACGACTCCTCCAGTTCACGTTGTGACCAGCATTCACCATGAACTAGGCGCCTCTATACGTCCTCTCCAGAACCTTGGGAATCACGCTCGGGACACAATCGCTGTGTTGACCCGGCTTCAGTCGGTCGTTGTGTAGGGCTGGCTCTTGCGGGGCTACACTTGCTCCTGTGACAGCATCGACCATGAATCCATTCGCTTTTCGTCCCGCTCAGGTAACGATATGGACCACTATCGTCTACCTCGCTCTCCTCATTCCTATCATCGTCCTAAATGAAACTGTGCCACGACCACCATCTAACCATAGCCCGTACGCCGGTATCAACCTTACCGAAAGCTGGCACGACCTGGCGACTCTGACCCAAGGCTACCACCCATACAACAGCCACAAGAACGACGAGGTCCGAAACTGGCTTCTCTTACGCATCCAGCAGATCCTTGACGGGAATGATGTCGATTGGGTTACGGAGGAGACTATCGGCAAGAGACCGTGAGAGTCGTCTCTCCAGATTACCACAGACCACACAACTAACATGAGCACGACCAGATCAAACTACTCGATCAGGTCTTTGAAGCTGTCAGAGAGCCGACCGGAAGAATCCAGCCATAATGTGACAGTATTCAATGACTTGATGTCCAATGTGACCTTGCGGTTTGGGGCCCTCCCTGGATCTCGCCCGCCCGCAGAGGGCGAGCCTGGCAATGCCGCTTACTTTGAGGGCACCAATGTGATCGTCTATATCCGTGGTTCCCTCGACGAAGAAGGGGAGTGGTGGAAACGAAAACGAAACCATTTGAAACTGCCCATCGGCAAAGGTGGGGTCTTGGTGAACGCGCATTACGACTCGTGAGACTCACTATGAACACCTGCGGGCTCATCTTCTTTGGCTGACATCCTCTCAGGGTCTCTACCGGGTTCGGGGCAACTGACGATGGCATGGGCGTCGTGACTATTCTTCAGCTGATCAAGCACTTTACGACTCCAGGCCATCAACCCAAGCACGGCATCGTCGCGCTGTTGAACAATGGCGAGGAGGACTTCCTCTACGGGGCTGTGGCTTTTGGAAACAGCCCACTGCTACCTTTTGTGCATACATTCTTGAACCTCGAGGGTGCTGGTGCTGGTGGGCGTGCCACGCTTTTCCGTGCCTCGGATAGGGACGTCATGGGCGCCTATGCCAAGTCGCCCAAACCATTCTCCACTGTCATCAGCTCTGACAGCTTCTCCTTGGGAGCAATAAAGAGTCAGACTGATTATGTCATCTTAAATGGTGTTTACGGCCAGAGAGGTCTCGATATGGCCTTCTACAAACCACGAGCGAGATATCATACCAAGGAGGACGACGCGAGACATGCGAGCCGAGCCAGTCTCTGCCATATGCTGTCCTCATCAATCGCTACGATGAAAGACCTCACAGATAGAACCTTCAGCGGGGAAGTGGCAGAGGACACGTCCAGTGTTGTGCCTAATGGTAAGGGGGCCAAGGCAGTATGGTTTGACCTATTTGGCAAAGGCTTTGTGCTCTTCAACTTGAGAGCTATGTTCGCATGGTCTTTGACACTGCTCATAGCGACGCCACTCATTCTCATATTGCTCACATATCTCCTCCAGAAGAAGGGGAAATACTACTTCTTCTCGAACAGGGTGGACATCTATGAGCAACCAAGCCCTGATTCAGGAGATTACGAACGAGTCAAAATTGGGGGTCTCAGAGGCATTTTCCGGTTCCCTCTGGCCATCAGCGTTTCCGGCGCGCTTCTATTCGGCGCAGCCTTCCTTGTCCGGAAGTTCAACCCTTACATTGTGCACAGCAGCCAATATTCAGTGTAAGTGGTTCCCCATGCCGTCCGTGTTTCATTTTGCTGACCGGGCTTTAGTTGGGCTATGTTCGTTTCACTGGGCTATTTCGCCTTTTGGTGCATCATGAGAGGCGCCCACGTGGCGAGGCCGAGCGCCCTGCATCGGGGCTATGTCAACATTTGGCTATTCGCATTGGTATGGGCTGTGCTGGTCGCTGTGACAGTCTTTGAAGACCGGTTCGATATTGCAGCAGGCTACCCTTTCGTGTTTCTGCAGTCAGCTTTGTTCTTGACCGCAGTCACCTCGCTCCTCGAACTCTTTGCCCTGCCGAACATGAAGACGTACGGGCAGCAGCTCAGGGAGGAACACGAAACCCACGATCATCTGGAGCAGGTCCCAAGCTCTGATGGTATAATCGCCCCGGGTCCTGACGAGGCCGACAGTATGGCATCCGACGAAGCAGCTGACCGCGAGCCCGGAAGAGATGCGCCAGATGCGACCACGCCTCTTCTTGGGAGAAGCGGCCGTGGTGAAGACTCGCAGAGGACATTCGCGACTGGGTATCGCCGTTCGATTGCAGCCATAACTGACTCTGCAACCAAGAAAAAGAGTCCTGAAAACACGGACGCCTTGGGAGGCGAGCAACCTTGGTCCAAGAGCCTCCCATCATGGACCTGGTTCATCCAGTTCCTGATCCTCGGCCCGTTCTTCATCATCCTGACGGCCCAGAATGGCTTATTCCTGGTTGATGCTACCCGTCAGACAGGCATCGAAGGCTCGGCTGCCGTGTTCCCGTACCTCCTCGTTGCAATCTCAACAATACTACTGATGCTCCCTCTCATGCCCGTCATCCATCGCCTCACGTATCACATTCCTCTTGTCCTGCTTTGCGTATTCATCGCGACACTAGTTTACAATCTTGTCGCCTTCCCTTTCTCAGCAGACAACAGATACAAGGCATTCTGGCAACAGACTCTCAACCTCGATACTGGAGAATCTACCGTCAGGCTAGGCGGCGTAGAAGAGTACTTGCGTCTCATCATCTCGGATCTGCCTTCTGCCTCAGGGAAGGACGTGGCCTGTCGTAAGTCGACGGTCCGGGCGGATGTCTCGGAATGCTTGTATGACGGGAAAGACGTTGCGCCGAACGTCGCCAATACCCTTCCAGATGGCGTCCCTCCACAGCTGGGCTACGCGAAGCTGGTGGACCTCGACGTGTCACGCACCGGGCCTGGGCAAGCAAAGTTTACAATCAACGCTAAAAACACCAAGTCATGCTTTCTCAAGTTTGAGCGTCCAATTAAGAATTTCATCGTTGTGGGTGGCGCAGACTGGGACAACCGCTTTGGGACGGTTCCTGAGGGCGGCATCCAGCTGATCAACTTGTGGAGGCGGGACTGGAACAAGACATGGGAGGTGAATGTAGAGTGGGATGAGACGGCGGCAGAGACGCACCAGACTCATCAGGAGGATGGAAACGAAAAAGTGCTCATCACGGCACCCGATGAGCTGAAGCGGAGCACAGTCGGCCTGGACGGAAACATTACATGCATCTGGAGCGACCTCAACACGCCGGGAACCATCCCCGCTCTCGACGAGGCCATCCAGTATGCGCCCTCCTGGGCGGTGATAACCAAGTTTGCTGCCGGGCTCGTGGAGGGCAGCAAGAGCTTCAAGGTCTGAGGGGAGTCGGACGCGAGGGACGAGTGCGTGGGTGGTTCATCAAAGTAACAAGACTAGGCTGTGCTGTGTGTGAAGCGTGTTGTTAATTTTGGCTTTGCTTTCGCGTGTGTTCTCACGGAACTGCTGAGTCTGAGGATTGTCATTGCATCGAACATGATGGAGCATCCGCCGGCGTTCTGGCCCCTTCTGGTCACTTCACAAATTGCATTCTTTGACTTGCATTGGTTGTGTGTGTTGTGCTTTCTCAGTGTGGTACATAGTAATATGGTAAGACCTAGGAATGAGCAACATTTTGCGTAGCCATGAACGTTGCAAATCGCTTGGTTGTTTGCTCTGATAAAACAAACGTACACAACGTGGTGATAGGAAGGAGACGTTCCAATCCGCTTCTGTTAACGTACGGGTACTGCCTGATGAGCTCATAATGAAAGCAGGAAATTATCCGCACTCTTCATCCACACAGTATTCTAAGACATTCGGCGGCGTTGGCACCGAGCGATTCTCTCCTCCTAGGTCCACTAGTAGCGACAAGTCACACAGATTACCGTTGCTCGGCCGTTGAGTCTTGTGAGAAGATGGCATAGCACTTCCCTTCTTGCACGTAACCAGAGACTTAACAGAGAAATGAAATGGATGGCTGTGGGGCAGTATCATTCATATCTTACCTCTCATTCCGTATGCATCAGCTGAATTTCAGCCAAGTCATGGCGTATGCATTGGTTGAGGGATACAAGTGAACGTATCTTACGGGATGTAGAATCTGTAGGCGATATGAACAATCACGGAAACAGAAAACTGGGAACCTGAGCCAAACGTGACATTTGGATGGACGCAGGGAGAACATGGTGCTCCAGATGACGATTGTACGAGAACCCTTCTTCCCTGACTCTGGGCTGTGTGGTTGCAAAACAGCCAGCCAGCGGCCGCCCAAGTCTCATTTGAACCTCATTGGCAATGCCGATAAATGCGTCTGGTGAATCAAAAGGCTCGGTGCAGCGCTTCTGCATCGTGTAGGCCGAACACGATGTTCTGGGTTACTCTACGGGGCTCCTGACTGCTGCTGTGCTGTTACATGAGCATTCAGCCGGCAGCTACCTCGCCATCCGGTGTGAAAATCCTCAAGTCTCTGCATAAGCAATTTAGAAATGCACCGTGGGATTTTATCAACGACGGCATGTCCCAGAGCACTAACACCACCCAACCCTGCTCCCAACATGGATCCCCGCTCTCCCGATGGCATTGTGAGAGGCCGGGCTATTTGCTCTTAAATATCCGGCGACCTCCACCAGTAGTAGCATATGAGAAGGAACGTGGTGCATATGTCATTTATTTGAGGTAGGGGCTTTTGCACCACCAATCCGAGCATAGCTGGATGGTGCCCCTGACGGTATGTCGTTTGTGCCAGGGGAGGGGCGATGCGCGAAAATGATAACTACTCGATTTCCTCCATTATGGGCTGATAATGCTGTGGCGTTTGACGCCGTAGATTAAATGCGAGCCAAGCTGGCTGTCAAAGAAACCATCGAGGAGACACGCCGCCAAATGACTGAGATCGCTTCGCACGGCTGAACAAACCAGATCCCTCGCCTTCAAGAGACGTGATTCACTGTGCTGGACTTCAGATTGTTTCTTGCCGGGTATTTCAGGCTCGAATCTCCTTGGACTTCTGAAGACCGTTCCTGAGAACAGAAGCCCAAAACACCAAGGGTATCTTGCCTACTCGACGTTATCATAAACCACGACCCAAATCTGAGATATTCTAGCGATACATGGCCATAAACACCATGTCAAAGCCTTTTAGCATTCTCCTTGCGGTCCTGTCCGTGGCTCTCATGGCCGCTGCGGGTGTCATCGAGCCCGATCGAGTCGCAGGGCGCCGATCGACCCCGACTTGCGTCTCCGGCTCTCAAGCGAGTCCGTCAGGGTACGACATCGATTACGCCGCCGTGGGAGACCCGGATGGCAATCGCTTCTATGACATCGACCCTGCCTTTACCAAAGACCACTCCGTCGGCAGTGCAATGGTGAGCCGCTTATCACACCCTTCATGGAGCTCTGGCAACTCCATTTCCAAAGACCCTCCTCACGCTCCCCTTGCCGTACCCTCGGATCACTCTCACCCAGCGCGAAGCACAGTCTGCTAATTGCCTCCGTTGAAATTCTTTAGAACTTATACATGGTGCACGAGGATGACCCGAGCGCGTACGGCTCCTTCAAGTGCCAGTACACGTGCAACGCAACGCCCGGGTGCGTTTCGTTCTTTGGGCGATTCGTCCAGGTGAACTCATCGTCGGAGCGGTTTGAGTGCTTGGGCTTCAACACCCTGTGAGTGAAATTCCTCTGGTCGAAGTCAGTGTTGGAAGCTGGGCAGCTGATAAGTCTCGAACTGAAGCCTCGATGACTCTTCGTTCACTGCGTCCACCGAGAACATGGCCAACGGGGGCTGGAATAAGCTGTGTGGCTGATTCCTCTTTTTGCGGTTCGGGCACCGTGTGCCACTGCTTTATCGGATGGAGCGTTTGGAATTGAAAACATTTTGAGGGTGAAGGTGCGTTGTACGTAGCCTGAAATTCAGTAAATTGCAACGGGCTTTCGATAAGTCGTAGGCGTTGGAGGCTGGCAAGCGTTCGATTGGCGAATAGCGGAACAGAATGATTATCTTGAGAGCGAACGCTTTTGGTGGATGTTACTTTCGCCTTGATTATGTGTTGCGAGGCCTGCCCACTCTGAGTGAAATTGAAGTCGTAATGGCAAAGGGTATATGAAAGGCAATCCATAATCTAGCCCCTACTCGACCTTTTTGCCAATCCTTTCAGGGTCCCGTTACGCCACACTCCGGAACATGCTAGCAGCGAAAGAGAGAAAAAAACTGAAAAGGGGTGACTGGATCCAAAAACCTCACCCTCTACCCCGTCATGCTAGCATCACCGTCCCGGTTACCCGCAGCACCCGCACCCCCAGACAGCGTCTCGAGATGCTTTCTCGCCTTGGTCCACAGCTCGGCCTCCATCTCCCGCTCGACCTGGTTGCTCCTGCTATTGAGCCAGCCGACGTCGAGGTCGCCGACCTTGCCGACGCCGTCGGGCTCCAGCGCGGGCTTTGGGGCCGGGGCGGCCGCGGGCCCGCCAACGCCGTCCTCGCCGTCCTTGGCCTTGCTGTCCTTGGCTGCCGCAGCGTCCTTATTGCTAGGCAGACTGATGATGCCGGCCTCGTCGAGCCCCAAGATCTGGCGCTTCAGGCGGGCGTCGACCGAGTGCAGCGTGGAGAGGAACTTGTTCATAGCTTCCTCAAACTGGCGCGTCTGCTCTGCCGCCGAGGGCTGGGGCTGCGACTGGGACTGCGTCTCTTGCTGCTGGTCGGGAGCCCCGGTGCCTGTGCCTGTGCTATTGGTGGCAGGCGCCGGTGGTAAGCTCTGTCTCCCCAGGCTCTGTATGGCCGTACCCGTCAGGTCCAGGAGTGAGGCGATGTCCTGTGACACATGTTAGGAAATATTACGAATTGACACGTGGCGGGCGGTGTGCTGGAGCGTCCGATCGCCCGGGGAGCTTTTTGGCTTACACGATCAATGTCGGCGAGCTGCTGCATGCGCTCGGCGCGCGTGAAGGGGGCGTGGATGTCCACTGGAGGGTCTGATTGCTCCATCGTGGTGATGTGGTGCTCGAAGGAGGAAAGCAGTCGTGGCACGGTAGATCCTGCAAACCTCCTGGACACCAACGGCTCGTTCCCTGTCTAGTTTGTATTTAAACGAATCTAAATGATCGGGCGAAATGACTTTGTTATTGTAACGTGTAAGCAAGTTACTTGAGTCCTTACTGAGAACGGAAGGGAAGCTCGATAAGTTTGATGCATGATAGAGCTCTCTGAAAGCCCAGGACTGGGGACCCCGCCCGGTAGATCTGGAAGGCCCACGGGCCCGCAGGACGGTCCACCGTGAGTTGTGCACCTGCACCTGCACCGGGCCTGCGGCCTGGATGCTGGGGAGCTGTCTGGAGCTGGGGGCTGGGGAGCTGCACCCCTGAAACACAGCACCCCAGTCAGCCAACAGCAATCTTCTAGAAGACCTGACCTGTTCTGTTAGGCCACCAGTGCAGGCATGGCCGGGTGGGGCAGAGCTGGGACGTGGTTGGTGGGCAGGGCTGGCGATCACAGGCGTACAGGGCCTGGCGTGATGCGACGCATCGAAGTCGAGGGCTGTCACCTTCGTCATTGGGTGGGCTGCTGACCCAAGCCATTGGTACTGAGGTTACCATGATCTACCAGTCTGCCAGAACCTTCGCTGCCTTAAGGGATGTTGTGCATATAATGCTAGATTTGATCGTCTGCTTAGCATTATTCCACCACACCATGGCTCCCTAGCGGCTCGAACTCGCCAGGCCCGTCCGGACTATTTTGGCCGGTGACGCACTCGGATTGACCCGCTGATCAACCCCCCAGGCCAGGCACACTGGCACATCACCCGAGATGCTGGTATGGTACGCTGCTGCTGCTGGCCTGGTCGAGCAGCCTGGGCATGAGACGGACGTCTACCTCTCCGCGACCCCAATTAGGCGCCTCGAACAATTTAGTTTTAGGGTCTCTTCTGGAGAAGCTGGGTGAGGCAAGATGGGGTAGTGGCACTGGCGTTGCACATTAACACCTGTCAATCAACAAGGACCCGTCATCCCGCGCCCTGCTAGCCTCACGCTTTGCCCCAAAAAGCCCCAGCGCAGGTTGACAAGTAGAGAATGTATCTGCCTGAGGATGGGTCGACTACGAAAATAACTGGCAGTTGGCAGGCTGCTCCTCTTCAAGGGCCCGAGGATCCGACGCCTGGCCGTGTTGGTGAGGCCGGGAAGGCTGGAGGATTATGGAGCGTCGTCATACCCTTCAAGGCTCCATTCTTCTGCCACCACCAAGACAGGTGGCCATGACCAAACCTCGTGACTCGACCCGGCAAAACTGGCCACTTTATGACTGTCGTGTTGGCTTGTCACCTAGTTTGCAGCGTGGCGTAGTATGATATAATTAATGCGGAGGAGGTAAACAACCACAAGAAATAGAAAGGACCCTTCAACGGCGACCTGCCTGCCATCCCCCCACTGCTGCTGCGACAATCTGCCGACGTTCTATTTTGGCACTTGCGAGTACCCTTCAAAGTTTATTCCTCGCTCCTGCCTACCAGCCTTACCCACCTCCCGCAGGACTGGGTTTCACCTGCCCCGGGCACCTGCAACAGCTCGACGCTTGGCCGTGCTCCAAACGCATTGTCCCAAAACCCACTCAGCCAACCCCCAATTCCCCCGCCATCCACCCCGAAAGGGCAAGGATCAAGTCCCATTCCACATTACTTTGGTACATCCCGCCTCGGTGCTCCGCCTGGGTAATCTCAATAATTCAACCTCCACAGCTGAGGCTGGCCACTTTGTCGCCGCTGGTTCGCTTGACCTCCTCCTCCTTCAACAACGCCACCGTCCGCTGTGCCTAGATTCCTCGTCCTCGTCCTCGTCCTCGGTTACGCCCTGCTGCTCGGCGCACTCAGCTCACTCACGACCCTGCTCACTGCCTCCTTTCCGCGAAGAAATGTGCCAGTTGCTCATCGCTAGATAGCCTCGAGCCATTGGGCTTCTGGTCAACCCCTCCTCGTCCTCCGCCAAAAACGAATCTGCGCTGCAACCAGACCCTGCGACCCTAACAGCCTCGGAGCATACGTCAGACAAGATGAAGGCTAGCATACCAAAAAGACTACTCACCCTCCGGGACAAGAATGGCAACCATCGCCACAGCAAGTCTTCCGACGGCCACAAGGTTCGTCCCGTCCCCCCCCCCCTTCTGTGGAACGCCGACTTGCGCTGATTATGCGGACCTCTGCAGTCCCGACCTCTATCCACAGATGCACTCTTCTCTATGTTCAAGAGTGGCTCGGCCTCACAGAATGGAAATGACGATGAGCACAAGGAGAAAGACAAGGAGAAAGAAGCCGCAAAGGTTGGTGAATCGCCTGGCGGGCTGTATATACTAAGGCCGAGGCTAACCATGTCCACTGGGTTCAGATCGACGAACTTTCGAAGCGAGTCGAGGCACTCGACGACCTGCACGACATCTCCCAGGACTACCTCCGCTTCATACTTCGGAGTAATTATGCGGCCGGCGACGTCGAAAGGGCTATGGAATTACTCGTCCTCCATCAAAAGTCCATCTCCGGCTCGATACTCTCCTACAACCCCAACGTGCATATGCTTGGTGCTGAGAACCGCGGCAATGTCACTTGCTACCTGGACGCACTGCTCTTTGCCATGTTTGCAAAGCTGGAAGCCTTCGAGTGCATGCTTAAGAACGACCTTACAAACGAACCACAGCGGAATCTGGCAGCTTTGATCCGCCTATGGGTAAACATGTTGAGGAGCGGGAAGCTTATACACACAGACATGGTAGGTCCCAGCCTGTCTTACACTCAGCCAGCGTTCGGACTCGTGCTGACGAAATGGGCAGACTCAATTAATACAGAACGCATTGGCCGCCTGCGGTTGGAAAGATGCAATGTTGCTGGAACAACAAGACACATCCGAGGCTTTCGCATTCATTACAGAGACTCTGCAGCTGCCCTTACTGCCCCTGCAGGTGGATCTGTTTCACCAGGGCAAAAGAGACGATGACGACCACAAGGTCGTCTACGAGCGCCTGTTGAATCTGGCAGTTCCATCCGACCCAGAAGGAAAGGGCGTCAAGCTGGAGGATTGCTTAGAAGAGTACTTTAACACTAAGGTCGATGTCTCGCGCGACGGTATTGAAGAGAAGGCGGGGTTAGACAGGCCAGTTCTCACACCGAAGAGCACAATAAGGATCGTGACAGAGGTTCCGGAAACTGACGAGACTGGTCATGATGCTGGTGCTGGAAGTATCAGTGCTGGGCCCAGGCTCGGTGCCAGTGATGGTGCTGGGGATGCTGAGGCAGATGCTGAGGCAGATGATGAGAAGGAATCATCAGATAAAGTCGACATGACGCCCCTACAGCGACGGTGGACCAGCGTCGACTCCCCGCCATCGACAGCCTCCGCCTCCAACGCAGAGGTAACACGCCCATCTGCTCGTACCAGATCGACCAGCATAATTCAACGAATCGTCCTGGACGATGATGGAAAGCCAACAGACCCAGAGGCTGCGAGTTTACTGCAGAAGGCAAAGCGGAAAGGGGCCACAGTCGTAAAGGCAGTTACGATCCCAGCGTGGCAATTTTTCCGACTGATACGTGAGTCTTGAAAGTACCCCCTCTATTCCGGGAATGTGCTAAATATTCTTTCCAGCTTGGCACGCCGTCGAGAACACCGAACCCAGGACCGACACCGATGTCATGATGCATTTTAATCAACGCCCGGTGGTGGGCATATGTCTGAAGAGATATATGTATACCGAGGACGGGCTGGCTAAGAGGCAAAATACCTTCATCGATATCCCCGACAGTCTCAGACTCCCTCATTTCATGATGGTCGATGAGGCCAAAGTGGAGGAAGACAGCATGCTGAGCCAGGACTACAAATTGGAACTGCAGTCCATTGTGTGCCACCGGGGCGACTCGGTGCACAGCGGGCACTACATCTCGTTTGCGAGGGTCAACCCCAAGCTCCTGACGGACAATCGCCGCCATGACAATGACCCTCCGCCTGACTACGAAGATGCTCAGTGGGTCAAGTTCGACGACCTGGCCTTCGAAAACAGGGTGACCTATGTCGACGACATCAAGGAATCTCTGAAGCAGGAGATGCCTTATCTCTTATTTTACCAGATAGTACCCATGTGCGACGTAACCGCCGCCTCTACTGCAGGATCCGAAACCGAACCGCCGTCATACAACGATTCTGCCCTCAACGTCACAACAAACGGGATGACAACACCAGGCCTTGATATCGACAAAGCCGGGCTTTCAAGACCAGCTAGCGGCTACTTCGACTCCCCAATGCTGAGCTCAACAGGCCCCAGCATCCGATTTTCTTCAGAACTAGACCGACCTCCACGGATAAGTCTCAGCGTTGAGGATGATGGCCAGCAATCTTCTGGTTTGCTCAGCCCCAATGCCTCCCGGCGTGGCAGTGTAGCCTTCTCAGAACCAGCTGGCCATGCTCAAGCTGGCACACCGGAAATGGGGCATTCCCCAGCCGTCACGCCAAATGAAGAAACCACTGCGCAGAGATTGTCGAGGGCTGCGGCCAAATTTACCAAGAGCAGGAGTAGACCAACGAGCCAGGCAGGGGAGAATCGCATCAGCATCAGCATGTCTCGACTCACGTTCAACAAGAAGAGCAAGGATACGCTACGGGAAGCGGCAGACAAGCTCGAAGACGGTGAAGAGACGCCAATCGCCATCACCGCACCCGAGCGCCTTTCGACCGATGTCGGCGAGCCTGGCAAGAAAGAAAAGGATCATCACCACTCACATCATCACAAGAAGGCGGGAACAAAAGCAAAGAACCGGGGAAGTGATAAGGATGCGGAGAAGTCCAAGGGCAAGGGTGAGGTCCCTGATCGGGAATGCATAGTCATGTAATTGGAAAACAGAAAAAAGCGAGCTCGCCAGGCGTTCAAGGGTCGGGATTGTGTTTTTCAGATTTGCTTCGGGAAGCAGCTACATTTACCAAGAGGAGTCGCACTTTCAGCATGCGACACATCATTGACGGGATACGTCTATCGAAGTATCACGTGAGAGGCGCAGCATTGCATTTTGATACCAGGAGAGCCATAGCAACCTGTCAACCACGGGTGGGGGAAAAGGGAAGAAGCTGGCTGGAAGGCGGATAAGAGATTACTTGGGAAACGGCGGTTCTGGTTCGAGGGAGGGTGCTTTTGCATACGTGACCGCAAGACGGCTTTGGGCTTATACACAAGAAAGGTTTTTGGCAACAACGGTTTGGACAGCTCTGCATACAGCCTCAGATGGGATGTTGGTCTTGGGCCAATATGCCCCAGCCCTTGGCATATAGACAGACGACCCAATCAGACAAACATCTATACGGTGAGCGCAGCGTCCCGATTTGTGCGGCGTGACAATACGCGGATAGACGTAAAATAACTGCGTCTGTCTGTTCATCTGTCTTGTTCGTGTTCGTGCTCGTGTTCGCTTTGCGGGCTCGCTGCGGCGCAGTGACTCAATCCTGCGGAAAGATCTCTCCTGTTTGTACCATGTACTTGGGCGGAAGGGAGGTTACTTCGTGCACCCGGCTGCTCGCGCAGCCGAGGGGATGTGTATAAAATATGTGGGCTGAAGTTGTCTTCCCGCATGTGATGTGCTGGACTTGGGGTTACACAGTAGTGTGAAAGAGCTTGGTAGACATTCAGCTTCACCCATTTTCTCTTGGGCACGTCTTGGCAGGGCACACTGTAATTCGCATACATCCTATGAAACCTGACCATGCTCAGCGCCCACAGAGCTAAATGTTTCAAGCAGCCTGTCGTTTGTTTGTCGGATCCGTACAGCAGCTGTCGGTACGGCCGAATGGGATATGCCCGGCCAAGTCTCCGCGCAAACGCGCGGGCCCGCGGCGTGTCGCTGCGGACTTCGGTGGGTGCAGGCTCCGAGTCCGACCCAGCGACGTTGAGCCCTTCGGCCGGCCAACTGTCCGGGGCTGTCTGTTCGTGACGGGTTGTCAAGAGGTTATGTATCCTCTCTGTCCTCGGCGCCGAGTGCCTCATGCCACAGCCTGGTGAGGAGCTCGGCGATTCGGACATTGGGCCTTCCGCCCCCACGCGGGTCTGCGTGATGTCAGTCAAGCTTATGATCGAATCGCGTTGTGAATGACGAGGTTATCCTGTAGAGCGGAATTCCGCAAAGGTTATCCCACAAGAAATTGCTCCACATGAGGTCACCCACAGGAAGTTGTTCCACAAGAGAGGTGCTGCAGAATGTGGTGCTACAGGATACTCTCTCGGAGGGAGCGAGCATATCGGAAGCCAATGATTCTCCGGAGCATGTCGCGGACAGCCACAGGCCCGGACGAGGAATGATGTCCCTCCACTGACTGTCTCGAGTATTGTCCACGGCGGACTTTCTGTCTTGTGGGACATCGTCGCCCCCCTCTCAGATGGACTCCCCATTCGCTTCTTCGTGCTGGTGGCTCCAGCCAACTGCGCACCGGTGAAGAACTTCCTTCCATGCGAAACCCTTGATATGTCTTCACCCGTCCCTGGCCGCGTGCTGCTGAGTCCGTGCCCCTCCTTCCCGGCCAATCTTTATCACCTGTGGCATCACTTGAGCCCATGTGCGTTTGTTGATATGTGACGCAATAGTGCAGCGAGGCTCGCTCTCGGTCTGAACAGCCCAGCTCACCCACCAGAACAGGAGCCGCGGCTAGACGATAGTGGGGTAGACTTAGATAGCCACTAGGCTTCTTTATCCAACACAGCGTTTGACAGGCGCATCTTCACTTCTCAGCGCCGCTTGGCCAAGTCCGAGGCACATGTGAATCATGTACGTGGCCAGCTTTGGCCCGTCAGCCCTATTTTTCTTCTCCTGACGGTCCTCATTTTCTCCTGTAACTTAACGGCGTTGAGCCTGGACGCGTCTAGTGCAAGTAAATGAGTTGAGGTGTCAAGACTAAGGAAATTGGCAAATGATGTGGCACAGGGGTTATCTGTCAAGTGTTTATACCAGCCCGTCCATTTTTGGCTTATAATAAAGCTTATTTGGAGCTGACAGCTGCGGCTCTGGGCTGCTCGCGCCCATGACTTGGGAGCCGAACCTTTGGAAAGCAGTCAGGAACAAACTGGTCTCCTCCGGACCCTCGTCATCCGGCAGGAACGCATAATTTTCTTTCGGATCTCATGGAAAACAATGACACGGGTTGAATGTCGTCGTCATCGGCCCAAGTGAGGGTCATGAAGACAAGATAACCACATGGTACAACCTGGGTGGAAGATAACCTTTCCAATGACACCGATCTGGCAACACGTGCATCGACCTTTTTGTACCTGTAATCCTACGTGGATAATTCGCAATGACGATCTGTTGGTCCATGCCCGACCATAATCGACCACAGTCGTATGGAACCACCGCGGGAATTTCCGATCTGTTGGCGGTTGGGTTTGTCCACATTTTCCACATGTCTATGGGGTATGGAGTATGGAGAACAGCAGTGCGCATGAAGGGGGGAACTTCAGCTTAGGCAGGCTTACTAAAGCAGTTCTGTCGTGAGATGAAGCAACACCGAGACACTCCGAGTTCTTGACTCCTCGAGAGGCCAGACGATGCATTTAGACACCTAGGTTCCCCGTAATCATACGCGTGAGGCAGGGATTGGAACGACAAGGAAGCGTGCGAGCCGGCTCCCCGGTCCAGGTCCAGTCGATCCATGCACATTTGTTTCCTCAACCTTTTTTCTTGTTGATGTCGATAAGACGAGACGGGATGACGTGCGGCTTGCAACAAGCACCGAACGGCCTCCCGTTTCCAGGAATAGTTCCTTAGTAGCTGTGATGGGTACAGGGCATTGTTCGGAGCTGGCTGAGGCTTGCGGTCGGATTTACAATGGCGACATGACTCCGGATCCCGTGCCGGCCCGTTCGTAAGGAACGGGTACCATCTCTGGCGCAGGAAAGCGCTGCAGTTTGATGTGGGAATGGTCCACAAAGTCGGCGCAGGCCGAGTCGCTGGGATTTGCCGGCATGGGGTTGCTTCTTCTGCCCATGGCCAAAGCCAATGCCAATGCCATGCCATGCGACACACCCAAGCTACGGGCCCCATGCGACGGTGACATCCTGGTTGCGTAGCGTGTAAAGTGGCCCGTTGTCCGCGCCCGAGTTCGGCCATCTTGTTCGGTCGGAGCAGGTCGGCCTGTTAAATCCGCACCTCGACCCCAACAACGCAAATTCACAATGCCCATGCACAAGGCAGGTCGCGCCTCGAGCTCCCTGGAAGCTGTGCGGCGGGCGCGCAAGGGCATTGTAAAACCACTTTTCTAAGTTTGACAAGGCCGAGTCATGGGTATTATCGGCCAGGCTGGATGGGGCCACAAGGCTCTTCAGCTAATTATTAATTGGCGGATAGATAGGTGGGTGCTGGGTGTGCAGGTGTGTTGGACATTGCCTGGTGAGGATGGTACGCGGCGCCCAGCTTCGACAGCACGGTGGCGCTGCAAGGGGCTCCAGACTTGGCACATTAGGTGTCTCGACGCCGACAATGTCCTGGCAGCCTGGATGAACTGGGGGAGATTGTGGGCTGTTTGAAAGTGCGTGCACAGGCGCAGCGCGGTGGGGAGCAAAATGCTACGCACGCATCAATGGGCCATCGTGTGTCCCAAGTGGTGTGTGTGGACGAGGCGACCAGGGCTCGTCTTGTTTCTGGGTGGTGGTGGTGGTGGTGCTGTTGTTGGTGCTGTTATTGACCGATATCATCCATTGCAGATGACAATTGTGTCTGTAGAGAGGCTCCCTGCTGGTTCCTGGCCAAGACCAATGTACAGCGAATAGGATAACATGGGTATTCTGGGCGTGTGGGCTGGCTGCGGACGCATTGAGATGAGAAATGAACCAGAACCGGCGACGATGGGCCAACGAGAATGGAGCAATACGGGATTGTGGGCGGAAGCTTGGGCTTGGGCGCGGCCCACAGACAGCAAGCAAACAGCTCCTTCCTTTCCTGCTTGTGTCACAGACCGAGACTTGGTATCCAGGTACCTCCAGTCACGAAGTAGGACAAGCGAGACGGCAAACAGGAAACGGACAAAGGGTGCTGGGAGAGCATCAGACCCAGCCAGGACAGAGCATGAGGCTAAGGTCGATATCCCAGAGCCTCGCGCCAAACGGGATTGGTAAGCCCCGATCGACCCTGATCCCGCCATGCCGGCCCAGTCAGACCGGTGCACCACTACGGTGGTAGTATACGGTGGTAGTACACAGCCATGTACAAGTACTTGCGAGGAAGCAGAGGGAAGGAGAATAGTAATACATTGTTGGAGAAGAGCAGCAGCAGGTGCAATTCCAGTCCGAGTCGGTGCTGGGCACGCTTGCTAAACTCAAAAAAAAAGTCCCCGGGACTTCCCTCTCCTTTCCGTTGGTTTCGATGGACAGATGGATCTCGCTACATGTTACATTTAGACTTCAAAGGGCCTCCACCGCCCATCTCACACCCCCATCCCGCCGCCGTGCTTGGTTTTCTTGACCTTGTATGACCCTTTCTCCCCGGGCGCACACTCTGATGACACATCCTTCGCCCAGGCCCCAGCAGCCTCAGCAGCCTCAGCCCGTCCCACACCCAGTCCTTCAGACTCACCAACACCTGTAACCTTCCCAAGTTCGTCTGTTTGTTGCACTCAACTCAACTCAGCTCAACTCGACTCGACCGTATAGCTCGTCACGGTTTTTGGTGGACACGGCATCGCACTCACTCACTCACTCACTCACCCATCCACCAGTCTCACCTCACCAGCAATTCGCAGTGACCAGGCTCGACCCTGAGACGGGGAGAGATGGCCTCGCGAACAGGGGTCACAGCTGCCACCTCGACCAGCTCCTCACCCGCTGCGTCCACGGCAGCCTCTGTGTCCGTCTCTGCACAAGGCACAAACACAAACACAGGCTCAGGCACAGTTAACAATGCCAATGTCCCTCAAAAACCTCCGCGCATCCTCGCCTGCGTGCTCTGCCAGCACCGTAAGATAAAGTGCGACAGGAATTTCCCCTGCGCCAACTGTGTAAAGGTAGGTCCACGCAAGCAACCGGACAGCGCTCCAGGCACACCAGCCCGGCCCAACCGGGCCCTACTCAACCTAACCGACCTAACCCAGCACCACAACTTATTCTGAGTGAGTGCTAACAATTCGCGGCCCGTCTTCACAGGCAAATGTCACATGCACTCCCAGTACTCCCGCTCCGGCGCGGAAACGAAGGAGGCCAAATCAAGATCTTCAGGAGCGCCTGGCGCGGTGTGAGGAGCTCTTGAAGGAGTATGCCTCTGCGAAGCCCCCATCACCCTCACCCGCCAACTCTCCTTCTCCAAAACGTGCCAAACTCGACCGCCCGCCTGAGTTTACGGATCCCGCTGCGAAATGGAAGCCTACGGGCCAGCTCATCGAGGAGGATGGCGGCCTGCGCTTCATGGAGTCACGGGTTCTGGGGACCGTATACGATGAGGTACGTGCGCACCTCGGCTGCCATGAGTCCAAGTTTCCCGTGCTGAGAGCCATCTTTTTGCTTAGCTGAGGTCGATGCGGAAATTGGTCGACGAGGAGATACAATGCGACGATTCCACCCCCGCTCCGTTCGACGACTACTCAAACTCTCCCGACGACAACTCCGAGTTGATCTTTGGCGCAGAGACCCCGTCAACCAACTCCGAAGACCTGACTCCAGCTCCGGGACAAATAGTACGGCTCTGGCAGATATATCTCGACCGCTGCAATCCCCTGACCAAGATCATCCACGTCCCTACCGTCCAGCCTTATGTACTAGATGCGACAAGCAATACACCAAACTTGCCCAAGAGCGTCGAGGCCCTGCTGTTCGCCATATACACGCTGGCTGTCGTGTCCATGACCAAGGAGGAGAGCGAGGAAGTCCTCGGCATGTCCAAGGATAAGGCCCTGGCCAGGTTCAGCGCGGGCCTCCGCTCATGTATGATCCGGCTGGGCTTCCTCAAGACCCACGACCTGACTACGCTGCAGGCTCTAGTAATATATTTGGTAAGGGACCCTGTCTATCTCTGTTCCAGCACCTGCGTGTTCTTGGCTGACAATGGCAGATTTCCTTGCAAGGCAGGTACAACCGTCATGCATCCTGGATCCTCAACGGAGTCGTCATCCGCATCGCCCAGAAGATGGGCTTGCATCGCGATGGTGAAATGCTGGGGCTGAAACCTTTCGAGACTGAGATGAGGCGACGCTTGTGGTGGCAGATCATCATGCTCGACTCCAAATACGCCATATTATCAGGCCTCAGCCATACCCTCCTGCCCCGTGGATGGGACACCAAGGAGCCCAAGAACATCTCAGATGTTGATCTATTGCCTAATGCCACAGAACCAATTCAGGACCAGGAAGGCCCGACGGACATGATTCTAGTCCTGGCCGTCTTCAAGATCGCTAAGAACCTGATTCAGGCACCCGACATGGAGGCGATCCTGATACTGGACGAGCTCGAGTGCAAGACGGCCATGCAGAGCGAAAAAATTGAGCAGTATCGTACTATTGTTCGGAGTCTCAAGGAGGATTTCGAAAACCTCTTCCAAAAGTACTCATCACCGACCGCAGGCGACCTCCACAAACTGGCCCGCCAATTTGGCGACCACATAATGAGCAAGCTGTGCCCCCTACTCCAAGCCTCCACAGAGGCCCGTGACTCGAATGGCGAGGTCCCAGATCAAAGCAGCAACACCTTCCGGGTCGCCGTTGACTCAACAAGTCACGCCGTCGAACAGCACAAGATCGCCAATTATCCGGCCTGGGACTGGTTCCACCGCTTGCACTTCCAGCTGGACATTTTCGCATACCTCGTGGGCCAGCTGGGTCACCGCACAAGTGGGCGTCTGGTGGACCATGCCTGGGAGATCGTCGAGCAAGTTTACAAGTACTACCCGGAATTCTACGACACAACTCAGAGGGTATATCACCAGCTCGCATACTTTCTGTTCAAGGCCTGGCGAAGGCGGGAAGAATTCCTCCGCGCACAAACGGGCCTCCCGCCAGAAGTCCCGTTCTGTGTGCAGAAGCTGCGGGCGACGATGCCAGGTCCGGACGACTCGAGCGTCAAGAGCGAAACGGGCAAGACGCCCAACAACGAGATGTTCAACTTCGTCACTGGCGGCGGGAGCCGTCACAACGGCCACCACGACAGAGCAGCGATGAATTACAATGGGGCCGAGAGCTCACAGTTCGACCTATACATGGGGAACTATTTCGATCTCGATGCGCTGGAGTTCGAATTATGGGGCAGTAACAACGCACAAATGGTGCCCAACATGCCGGTGGTCAACCCAGCCGCAGCGACGATGCCTGTGCACAACCAGTTCCCATACGGGATGGGCCCCCCGTCTGAGTGGTGAGCCGAAGCTCAATCAGATTCAGTGTTTGGATGTAGGATTGCTGGAGGGACGGAAACGCTTGGCCGAGAATGTGACGAGAGATTCAGGGTGAAGTGCAGGACCGTATCGAGGTTGAATATGGGATTTTCATGCCCCATGTTTTGGCTGTTTTGAGTCCTTGTTGCTGTACCCATGTTCTTAGGGGCTCAACACAGTCAGAACGTGGGTATAACAATCTCAGTCCAGACCTCAAAACGGCCTTTCACTTCGCCCGAATATGAGGTCAACGGCCGCCACAAGAGTTTGTGTGTTATGTTCTACTAGTGCATGTGTTTTGCTTATTTACAGCACGCATGGCTCAGTATCTCCCCTCAAGACGAGTTTACGACGTTACACACGGCCCACGGCATGCACCATGCGATGTGTCTTTCCTGGGTTGGTACAAGGCTCAAGTACATATACAGACTGGCCAAGGGGCGCGTCTATATTGTGATTCAGGACTCGGCGTTTTAGATGGAGGGCGGAACACTCATTTGCACTCACGGGCTGCAACTTGCACGGGGGGCACGCTGTTGCAACCCTATTTGTCTTATTTACATGCGATGATTTATCATGGATATCTGGCCGAATTTGACCACCAAAACAATGGGATGTATTACTGACAGCAATCACAATGTTCACGGTTCAGAGGTTGTGATGTGGTGGGCTATCTTCTGGATTCGTCATACGGGGGGAATATTGCACCGAATTCCGCGAAATAGGGGGCCACACGGCCTGGATGGTGGGGGGTCCCTGTGCCGTAGGCATGTGGGCAGCCGGGTGGAAAACAGCGAGAAGTGCGAGAAAGTGCGGGTGCGAGGCGGGCGGTGTTTTACGCGATTTTGATACCATCAATTGCAGCCAAATGGTCAAGTTCTGATACCACCTTTCACTGCACTGGTGCTAAGGCCAGCCGGTCTGATGAATCGATGTCATCCTCAATTCCGTGGCTTCTACGTCGTCGGGCGAAGTCACCTATCGGACGGATTCTCACAATGCTTATTTTCGGGCCCAGCAGACGGGACAAGGCCAGCCTTACGGGCTTGGGTCGGGCGGGTAAGCAATTCGGTCCCGAGACCTAGTGACAAGCAAGATCCCAAGGAGATCGGAACGCCCGACTAAGCGACCGAAGCAATTGGCCCACCGGCCCTTCGCGGCCGAGTCCCTTGCCACTCGGTCGCGTCAGCACCCAACCCCAAACGAGCCTCCCCCCAAATAAATGAGAACGATAATAGGACTGCCTACCCGTTCGCTCGAGTTCTATGGGTGCACTAAGTCGACGCAAGCGGCTAACTGTCTCGAAGGTGCCAGCTCTAGTCTTGGCGGGGATTGGACAAACCAGCCGGCTTGTCGCTGCTGCCCCTTGGTGGTGGTGGACGGAGGAATAGCATGGAATGGAATTCAGGCCTACCCGAGTCCGAACCGGCGTGCTGTCGACTCACTCGATGGGTTTTCACAGGCCACCTTACCGTTGCCGTGTTATGGTTCCTTTATTAGTGTTTCGTGCGCCGGCATATAGTCTGTCAGCCATGTCTCTCATTCAGTCAATATTTTTACTACATACCGCCCCTAGCAGCGTGACACAATAACTTCCACCGGGGACCTCGCTGATATAACATATATATTATTGGGCCGCCACCGGAATTTAGAGTTGGGAATAGATCACAGTGCCTTCCAGACATTCTTCAGCACTCTGGTTTTCCACCATAGAGCCAGTCGAGAACGCGGCGACTAGGACCCAGCAAGATGCGGTTCTTGAAGCGGGGCCAGCAGCCCAGTCAGGATGCTGCTGATATTACCAACGATGGCTCTTCGCCGCCTGTGATATCACCGCCGAATGAGGAGGGTGACGAGGCGAAGAATGAGATCAGCCTGGCGCGCACGAAGACTGAGGATATTGTCTATCCGACGGGGCTCAGACTTACACTACTCATGACCAGTGTCTTTATTTCCAGTATGTATTTTTCCCTTTCCATTTCAAAACGGTGACCAGATCTCTGGTGTATGTCATTTGCTAATTATCTCGATCAGTGTTCTTGGTGGCACTCGTACGTGGCCTGACCCATGACCCCCCAATTCTCCCTTGCCCAAAACACCAAGCGAGCAGAAGAGCCGGATAGCTTACACTGCGCCCCCCCTCCACCGACTCACCCTGCCCCATGAAGCGCAGGATAGCTGGCTAATACTAGATTCTTACGAAATACAGGACCGTCTCATCATCTCGACGGCCATCCCGCAGATCACTGATGACTTCCACTCCGTCACCGACATCGGTTGGTACGGCTCGGCCTACCTGCTGACCAACTGCTCGTTCCAGCTGAGCTTCGGCAAGCTGTACAGCTTCTTCAGCGTCAAGGGCGTCTTTCTTGTCTCCATCGGCCTGTTTGAGATCGGTTCTGCCATCTGCGGTGCCGCGCCCAACTCGGTTGCGTTTATCGTGGGTCGGGCGATTGCTGGGCTTGGGAGTGCGGGTATCTTCTCTGGTGGCGTGAGTTTCTTCCAGCCTCCCTTCCAAACCTGTGCGTGTGTATAGAACGATGTGGAATTGACAAAGCGGGTGTGTGTGTTCTAGATCACGGTCATCGTTTACGCTGTACCGCTGCATAAGAGGCCTCTCTTCCAGGGCATGTTTGGAGCGGTGTTTGGGCTTGCTTCTGTCATTGGGCCTCTACTTGGTGGCGCTTTCACGAGCAAGGTCAGCTGGAGATGGTGTTGTAAGTCCTTTGCTCTTGAGGAAATCTTTGTGTGTCGTGGATCTTGTCATGACGAGCTCTGCTCGGGTGTCCGGCCACAGTGTCTACCCACCCCCTCCCAGTTTCCTATAGGACAGTCTCCTATAGGACAACACAGCAGAGACAGGCAAGCCAAGGCGGCTCTGTTATGACATTGCTTTTTGAAGATGTGGCGGTGTGACGGTGATAGTGTATATGACTAACAGTGGCTTCAGTCTACATCAACCTGCCGATCGGCGGTGCCGCCATGGTCTTCATCGTGTTCCTGCTCAAGGTCCCCGACAGAGAGACGACGCGTCTTCCCATGAGGCAGAAGCTGGCCCAGCTCGATCCCATCGGACTCACCCTGCTCCTCCCGGGTGTCATCTGCCTGCTGTTGGCTCTGCAATGGGGTGGTCTTGAATATCCATGGTAATTTGTTCCCCTTCTCCACGTTGCTCTTTCACGGGTATCGCGTCGTGTGCGAGAAATGCGCTGACAGACTGAACAGGCGCAACGGTCGCATCATCGCCCTTCTCACCCTGGCCGGTGTTCTCCTGCTTGGATTCATCGCATGCCAGATCCTCAAGCCCAAGACCGCGACGATCCCGCCGCGTATCTTCTGTCAACGGAGCATCCTGGCTGGTTTCGCCGCCACTTTCTGCATCGGGTCTTCGATGATGATCATGGTCTACTACCTACCGATTTACTTCCAAGCTATCAAAGGTGTCAACGCCGTTGACTCTGGAATCCGGCTGCTCCCGATGGTTCTGCCCATGGTCGTTGCATCCATCACAACAGGCATCCTTATCTCCAAGGTCGGGTACTACACGCCGTTCATGCTCGGCGGCATTGTCCTCCTCTCGATAGGAGCCGGCCTTCTCACGACATTGCAAGTCAGCACCGACCAGGGAAAGTGGATCGGCTACCAGGTCATCTACGGTTTCGGTATGGGCCTCACCTTCCAAGCCCCCAACCTCGCGGCCCAGACGGTCCTCCCCAACCACGACGTGCCCATTGGCACCTCGCTCATGTTCTTCTCCCAGCTGCTGGGCGGGTCCATTTTCATCTCTGTCGGGCAGAACGTCCTCAATAACGAGCTGGTGAAGCACCTGTCGGGCGTCCAGGGGTTCAACCCGGCCTCAATCCTGGACGCGGGCGCCACGACGCTGACGCACCTGGCCGAGCCGCTCAAGACCACGGTGCTCATCGCGTACAACGAGTCGCTTAGGACCGTGTTCCAGGTCGGGCTGGTCATGACGTGCCTGACCATCCTCGGCGGGGCGAGCCTCGAGTGGCGCAGCGTCAAGAGCAAGAAGCCCGGGTTCAAGAAGGAGCAGGCACAGAGCTCGGCGGAGGCGGGGACGGCGACCACCATCGTCGATGCTGAGAGGGCCGGGGACGCGCCCAGGAGCGGCTCGGGAGAGTTGCGCCATTCGGTGGACCCGGAGAAGCGTGCTGCTGATGACGAGGCTGGTTCTCGGTCTGAAGCGGAGAAGGTGAATGGACCAAAGGAAGGCTGAGAGGCAGGCAAGCGAATTGATCTCGTGTGAGAATATAGAGCAGGTTATATGAGATGCAATGAGCAGGGCAGGGCGTACGGGTATAGATAGATTCACTTAATGCTGTAATACTAGCCGGAGAACTCCTCTCAAGGCAACTCATCTCAAGTACATAAATCTTAATCAACCAGAGAAACCTCACCAAGCTGTTTGATGGTATTTGCTTCATGCTTATCCGGGCTACTATATCCCTTCTGTACGGGCTCCCCCAAGGTCTCCATTGGACTCATTGTTCAGCTCTAACGTTGTACCACCCGGACTTTCACTGCTCGTCTTACTTTTTCTTCACCTTGCTGTTCCTGAAACTCTGACATTTCAGGTGACTTACTCGAAGATTTTGATGGTAGGAAAGATTGAGCAAGTTTGTCCAAGTCAGTATTCGTCCCATATTTCTGCTTCAGTCAGAGGGCAACACCAGCGCGAATCTGCAGCCTTGCAAACAAAATGAACACGCGCATCGCGTCACCTACAAGCACCCATCATACGGCTTGCCCTTCTCGCCCTCTTTGATGAATTCACTTTGCTCCCTTTCGTTTCCCTCTGATTGATGGCAGCAATTCAATCTCAAACATGAGGCGAAGCGACTCTCCCCAGCTGCAGGTTTGCGAGCTTGCCTGTCCCTCGCCGAGGGAAACAGGCAAGACGCAAACCACCACAGAAACTATGCAAGTTTTCAGGACACCGACAAGAAATCACCCTTACCGCTTCATACCTGCTCGACAAGACTCGAGCCCTTCCTTTTACACCTTGCTGGAGCCATCAGTCACAGCTTGTGTAAGGCCTACGACCTCATACTCAGCTCCAGTCAGACCCCAGGACACAGGCCAGGACAAACGGACCTCAGGTCTCCCAGCTGGTACGAGAATAGCGATTGTCTTGTGCGGGCTTATCCTAATCTTCCTTCTTATAGGCGTCTATGCATTCGCTTCGAGCCGCCACAAGCCCGGGCGCGACTGGGGAAGTCTGCTGGTGTCAAGGCGCAGCCACACCTACGAAGACACCGTCGCCACCGACGACGATGACATCGAGATGCAGGCGCCACGCCGCACAAGAGCACCTTTGCTTGAGCAACGGGACGAGAAGCAAAGCCAGCACGTGAGCCATCACGAGCAGCAACACCAGCAACATCAGCAAGGCGCTTACCATGACGAGGGAGCAGGGATGGGGTACGACGACGACAGCGAGGACGGCAAGAGAGCATGGATAGAGGTGGGAACTGCAAAGGAAGCCCGCATCAGGCGCGTGCCGGCCGGGTCGGTGTCGATCATGAACATCGGGCGGGGCAAGGCGGCGGTGGTGCCGGTGGGGGCGTCACAGTCGGTGCGAGACGTATTCTCGCTGCCGGACCTGGCGTGGGCGGAGACGCTGACGACGGGGGGCGGGCGCAGGCCTGGGGCGATGGTTCCTATTTCCGTGCCCCCTATGACGGCCTCGGCTTCAGCTTCAGCCACAGCTGCAGCTGCAGCAGCAGCTACTTCTACAGCCGGCGGCACGGCTCTTCCCGTCTCGTCGTCCAAGAGCAGCAGCAGCAGCAGCAGCGTGCGGTCCAAGAAGGGGTTGCAGGAGAGGAGCGAGTCGCGGAGGGCGGTCAAGAGGAAGGCCATCAGGGAGTGGTGTGCGCGCGGCAGCGGCGGCGGGCTTGGGCCGTATTCCGCGGCCTACTGAGGCGACTGATTGAGAGTGAGAAGCAATTCTGGGGTGTCGGCACAGCATTTTTGTTGTTGGGGAGAGGGGAGATGTGCAAATGAGGGTTCCTATGCAGGTTAGCAAGGAGCCGGTGGAACATGGTCTAATACAGTGCGGCACAGGCGCGGGCGAATGAATGAATGGGTTACTGAATGAAGATGAGCATGTGGCTGCCTCGTGAGATTCGACTAGCATGCGTGTTGCATGTGCGTGTGTAGGCATGTGGTTGTGGGCAGATGTGTCGGACGAGCAGACGGGGCAGCAAAGCAGATCGAGGGGGGGGTTGGGGCACGGGCGGTTGAAATCTCCGGCAAGGGGGGTGGGAATACAGTAGCGTAGCAGTCTAGGTGAGGGGAGAGGTGCTAATTGACGTTGTTGGTTGACGTTGGCGGGACGGGGCCAAGCAGCCGGGTCGCCTGTCTGTCTCAGGGCTCCACCGCCTCCCGTCCCCTCGGGTCAGATCAAAGACCTTGTTGCAGTGCCTGTGCGCAGACCACAGGCAAGCACAAGCTTGGTAGCCGCAGGGGGTGGGCGCCCTCGGGCGAGGATCGAATCAGGACCGGCCCGCTCCCACCCCAGGGAGCCGCCAGCAGAGCCAGCCACCAGCCCTTACACCACTCTGGCTAGGCCATCTTGGGACCATGCTGTGCTAAGACGCTAGCAACCTTGTGAAAAACACAAATCCCACAAGTGCAATCCGGCAATCACAACACTGCATGGGGTGTGGAGGAGAGGAGGGGAGGGGGCCAGTCATAGCCATATGGCAGGATCGCAAATTGCGGGTGGCAGACTGGCAGAAAGGCAGGTCGACAGACAGACATGGAAAGATAGTCGTGCGAACACCAGCCCACCACACCTAAACCTGGAGGGGAAGCAGCAACCGGACCCGTACCACCGACGTGCGACAGTGTTCTCTCGACGGGCAAGGAACCATGGGAGGCTCATCTCCACTTTTACTCACCTCCCTGCTCCTGCTCCTGCTCCTGCTCCTGCTCCTGCTGCTGCTGCTGCTCCCGCTGCTACTGCAACAATGCGGTTGCTCTTGCTGGTGCTTGCCACCTGGGCAGGTCGTGGTCCCACACCAGGCCTTCCTTTTCCTCTTCTCCCTCCCCCTTGCAACCCCCCCTCATCTTTTACCAATCTCAACCATCCCCAATCTCACCCATTTTCCGAGCACATGGGGGATGATACCAGCGGGGCTGCACCCAAACTTGCACTTGTGCTGCTTCCTGCACCGCACATACTGCCCCATACAGGTGCTTCTCTGCATTCTGTGCCTCTGCCAGGTCTGCGACCCTGGCTCTCTCGTGATTTGAGATCGGCCCAACAGCAACAGCCGACAGCCAACAAACAATAGTTGCACGAGAGGATCTGTGCTATATCTACCTATCGTTGTTTTCCCAGTACTCGTCCCTCCCCTGTGCCCGCGCTCACTGCATGTTACCGTTCTACTGGGCTCACCCTCCTCCTTCTCATCCTCCGCCTCCTCCCCCAAATTCCTGACACACACACACACACTCACACACTCAAGACTTTCTTACTCTCTCCACACACACACACACACACACACACACACCTCTTTATCTCGGCCCGCCCTTGCAGGCCTGTAGCCCCTCAGACAGATATGCTCACGAAACTCGCCTTGGCTACCGTAGCCTTGGCCGCAGTCCTCCTCTTTAATCGTCTTCTCGCCTTGGTCACCACAAGTTCAAAGTCAAGGGCGCTGCCTCTACCACCTGGCCCTACTGGGCTGCCAGTCATCGGCAATGTCCACCAGAATCCAAAGAGTCACGCCTGGCTCCAATGGCACCAATGGAGCCAGAAATACGGGCCAATAATATACCTCAACATGCTTGGCCAGCCTATTGTCGTCCTACACTCTGCCAGGACCGCCCAAGATCTCCTCGCCCGGCGCGGGGCCCAATATTCGGACCGGCCGCGCCTGGTCCTGGCTGGAGAGCTGGCTCTCAAGGGTCTGCACCTGGTCCTCATGCCATATGATACCCGTTACAAATGTAAGACACGCCCTCGAGGTGCCACGACTCGAATCTAAGACCACATTGCTGTAGTACACCAGAGGCTGGAAGCCCCTCTTCTCTCCCCCCGCTCCGCCTCATCCTACCAGCCCATACTGGACCTGGAGACCAGGCAACTCCTGTTCGACATATTCGCCTCCGCCAACTCGACATGCGGTGTCGACTACCATCACCAGCTCGGGCGCAGCATGGCCTCCCTTACGTATGCGCTCATGTACGGCTACCGTCTCCCCACCGGCCGTGAGCCCGAGCTCGTCCGCGCTCATGCCATCATGAAGGAGTTCGCCGATATGATGTCCGGCAACAACATCGTTGACATTTTGCCTTGGCTCGACAGACTGCCCATCCCATGGCCATGGAGGGCCAAGGCCGAGAGACACTGGCTGGAGCAGCGGGATCTCCATCTCACCAACCTCCACCGCGCGAGGGCCAACCCGGGCTGGAATTTCGTCAAGGAAATGGGCGCCAGCGCCGAGGCCAAGCAGATGAGCGAGGAGGAGTTCGCATTTGATATTGGAATTCTGGCCGACGCCGCCCTGGAAACGACCGTGCTCACCGGCAACTGGTTCATCGTGGCATGGCTCACCCAGAACAAGAAGTCCGGTTTCGTGACAAAGGCTCAGCGCCTGCTGGACGACGTGGTGGGCAGGGACCGGCTACCGACCTTCGCAGACAGACCAAATCTGGTATACATTGACGCCATCGTGGAGGAGGTGCTGCGCTGGCGGCCCATCGGCATCACAGGCATCCCACACGTGACCAAGGTTGAGGACCAGTACGAGGGCTACCGAATCCCCGCAGGAACTATGGTCTTTGCGAACCAGTGGTCTATTACGCGCGATCCAGCCACCTTTGGCCCCGACGCCGACGACTTTGTGCCGGAACGGTGGCTTGCGGACGCTGACTGGAGTCACTGCGGGCCAGGGGACGTCAAGGCCAGGCCCAAGTCGGACGGGGCCGCGCCCCTGAAGGATATACCGTCCACGGGGTTCGGCTTTGGGCGGCGCGTCTGCACCGGCCAACACATAGCGCGCAACCAGCTGTGGCTGCAGGCCGCACTGCTGCTGTGGGCATTCAACCTCGAGGGAGCAGTGGACCCGCAGTCGGGCGAGCCCATCGAGGTCGACCCCTGGGCCATGGCGGAGTCGCTCATCATCAGGCCTTTACCTTTCAACGCCATTTTTAAGCCCCGGGGCCCATGGGTTGAGGAACTGGTCATGCGAAATTGCGATGTCAACAGGGAAGACTTTGTCGAGCTGCTGGAGAAGATCGGCAAGGACAGGGCGCGTTGGCAGTAAAACTCGAGTGGTGAATGGGGCTCGCTGCTTGATTCATCTACATCCTAAATCCTAATTCACCCTACTTGTTTGGTTTATTACTGCGCGAAAAGCTGTGAATGGATGCGAATTGCTTGCTTGAACAGCGTTTGTCGCAGGCCGCTGAGGCCACTCAGTGTTGTTTTGCTATGATGTTTTGTTCCCCAATTCGTCTGTGCCTATTCCTTGCCTTCCAATTTCACGTGTAACGAACTCTTATGAATTCTAAAATCTACACTGGTGCAAGTCGTTGTGCTTTCTGGCTGTTTTAGGTTTCTGTCCGTGCAAACACCATCGCCAGAAAATTAGGCCTGATATTGATCACCGCCTTGCGGGGGGGGTTCGATGATGAAAATTACGTAGAAATGATATCATGTGTGATGATTCTCTCCCCAATTGACTTCATCGGTTGATTTGCTAGTACGACCTGAACTTGGGGCCGAAGAGTTGACGAGGGTCAGTGCAAAACAGTCAGTGTTCTCCTGTCGAGGTCTAGATGAAGCTGGTTCTTGATGTCCAATAATTGAAATGATGCCAAGATCTGTCTGAGGTCAGTTCAAGAAACATGTGTCACAGACCTCATGGCGAGAACGGCACTTTTGAGGCGCAAATGCATCGATTTTGTGTCTGTGTTATCTTGTTCTAGTATCACAAAGCTGCTGCTGCGCAGACCGTTGTTTTTTTGATGAGCAGCAAGGCGGCTCGCATGCAGCCAATATCACCCCTGCCCAGCCAATTGCGCGAGTCCTCTCATCGCGCAAAATTTTGCGTTGTCAGAAGTTTTTTTTTCCCCTTGTTCTTTTCTCACCGAGACCGAGATGTGTAGCCTCACAGACAGGGGGGCAGGTTGCAAAGACAAGGTGATGAGAACCCCCCCGTTCCACCGCGTGCAACCACAATCCATTGGGGGGAACCTGTCGTGAATCACCGCCATTTCCTTCCTTCTCTGTGTCTCCTCCCCTCGAGGGTGATTTTTCAGATGAGTTGTTTTCTTCTTCAGAGTTCCATGCTTCCATCGAAAATTACCGCACACACAAAAAGGACAATGTTGAATGAGGTCGCATCGGGTAAGCCTTCGGGGGCCGAAAAAAAGACATCCTGAGGAGAGAGACGTCTTGGGTATCCTACACTTGCAGTTAAATAAATTGCACACAACCAAAACCGGGTACCGCAAGCCTGCCTCGCGGGCAATGAAAGTGCGAGGGCGCTCAAAATCGTGTGTGCGCGTTTAGCCTAAACTTTCCGAGTCCAGAAATCCGCCGGTCTAGAAGCGCGCAAAGGGGAGGAATTTCGATATGCTGGAGTAACTGGAGCAGTTGCGACCACGTCTTGGCGGTCGAGAGTTCTTGGGAGTCGAAGGTGAGCTGTAGTTCCTTGTTTTCAGGAAGCCGAGCTTATCCACAGCTTCGGGGGAAGCTCGTTGGCGGTCTCACTGGTTTAGACCTCGTCGTCGACGAAGTCATCCGGCTGCCAGCCATGGTTCTTGTGGTAACTGGCGTCTGCGACAAAGGAGGGCTGGCTGATGGGGTAGGTGTCGAGGTTGTACGCGCCGATGCCGACCCCGGAGGACGCGGGAGCCTGGCTGAAAGAGAAGGCGGCGGCGTCGCTGGGCGTGTGCGGCTTGAAGTCCTCCTCCTCGGTCGGGGTCTCGGCCTGCGTCGTGTCCAGGGCCGGGGCCTGGGCGTCGTTGCCCCAGAACTGCTTGGTGCCAAAATCGGTGAAGCGAGGTCCGTGCATCGGAGTGTCCAGAGGGAGCGGCGGGAACTCGTTGTCCTCGTCGTCATCGTCGTCTAGGTTAATAACGGGGGCGGCGACCGGAACGGGCTTGGAGGCGCTCGCGCGGGCCTTCTTGGATGCGGTGGACCTTCCGGTCGAAGGCGCCGAGGCGGCGGCGCGCTTGCGATTCTTTGGGGTCGCCGGGACACTGTTGCTGGCGCCGGAAGCAGCGGTAGAAGAACCAGCCGCGGCGCCGCCCTTTCCCTGTCTCATTGCCTCAGCGTCGCGCTTGATGCCGCGGAACTGCCACTGGATGCCATCGGGGGTGGAGTCTCCGAAGTACGCAGCGATATCTGTTCCCGCGGGGGAGGTTGACAAAATGGTTAGCTTACCGCCTTGTTATCGAAGAACTCCTTCGCTGGCTGGCCAGACTTGACCATGTTGCGAACCACAAGCGCGTCCTTCTTCAGGGGGCGGAAGAAGTGCTCGATGCCATCTTTGCCCCAGTCCTCTGGACCAAAGTGTTGGGCAATGGCTGACAGGGTCAGTTACGAGCCTTCACTTGTGTGGGACAATGCTGGGAGGGCCCACTGGAGGGACCGACACCCGAAGCATATATGGGACCAGTGTCGAGATACGTCGAGGTGCAGGTGTGGATGCAAGTAGATATGTACCTACCCTTGAAGTTGAGTTTGAGCTCGGGGTGAGCTGCAATGACCGCCGTCAGCAGGCGACGCTGGGCATCTTCGGTCCTGAAGTTGGCGACCATCTTGCTCCTGTGAGATGGAATTAGCAAGGAAGAACCGAATGATTGGTTCCTGATGAACCTGTTGTATGAGACTTGTGGTGCACGTGTGTGCTGAGATTGTGTGGGAGCGTGATGAGACCTGGGGATTGACAGGACTCAGAAGGCTGAGATTGTCTTGGTTGTGAGACGGAGGACCAAGGTTAGATTAGATGCCCAGGAGATCGACGGCAATGAAGGGGAGGAACTCTCGATAAATAATGTGAGAAGGAGATAAGAAGGAGTATGAGGGTGGGCAGCTTCCCCAATGACCGGAGTTTACGTTCCTGAAAGGCCCAAGAACCAGGGCGATCTGGCGAGCGACAAGAGATGAAAAAGAAAGCTGCATGCAGGACGGAAAGCCCATACGAGCATAGTGCGGCGAGCGACGTTGCGGGATGACTTACTGTTTCGAAGCCGGTAGTTGTATCGGGCTCAGATGAGGAAATCCTGTGTCAGCGGCAGAAGCCGTTCGACCGGAAAGGATGAGGCAATTGACAGATGGGGCGAGGCGCAATATCAAAATGAATGTGTCGAGACGACGATGATAGAAAGTAGAGCGGGTCGCTAAGTCCTGTATGGGGTGGTGTTGCTGGAGAAGTGGGGGGTTGGCGGTTGTACTGGGCAACAACCCCAAGACCAGGGCAGGACTGGGTGGACCAGAGAGCAGCTCAGAATATCGTGAGTGAGGAAATGAAGTCAGTGATGGAGATAGAGGCTTCCACGGCCAGAGTGTGCAATTGGACTGAAGTAGTTCTGGGTTGAGGCTGATGATTCTGTTTTGTTGTAGACATGCCTTGAAGAGTATCTGCGTTGTGAGGATAAGTCGAGGGAGTTGGGGGTGGTTGGGTGAGGTGTGGTTCGCTTGAGATAGGAAGCTACTCTGTGTCCCTGGGCAATAGCCCTGCAAACGAGACGAAACCTATAAAAAGGAACCATAGAAGCTGGTTGAAAATCTTTTACTACATTTTGAAAGCTAAATGACTTTTCCTTTACTTTACACAGCCTTCTGACCTCTTATAGAGTGAATAGAGTCAGCAGGCTGGAAGTCCTCTCCTAGCAGAACTTCACACCTCCCGCAGTACAACCATATCTGTCTCATTTGGAACTCTTGCAGGGGGAAACTGTCCGCCAGGGAAACTTATTTTCAAAGCATCCCACTGATAAGCAATGTGGCATTGATTGGGGCCAATGTGAAGATGATTTAGTTGTCATCCTGCGAGTTCATTTAGATATGCAAGCAATGCATGTCAGATCTCAATTGACCCGCTCTAGGACTGGAAGCGGGCAGGTCTGGCGGGGTTACAGCTCTGTCCATCGCTGAGATCATGCTAGATCTCCGCGATGCAAATTACCAGGGCAGTGCCGGGCTGTCAAATTTGCCGCGATGCTCTGACATCTGTTCAATTGATCGGGAGCTATCCCGACGGGCCCCACAGCTGCAGTCCCGTTGTGTCTGTTTGACTGCATGGATCGGGTATGTGTTAGGTACGCGTTAGATAATATCGCTTGGCGGATTCGGACATGTATTTATTTAAGATCTATCACAACGGCTTTTCAAACGGCGTCCGACGACCACTCTGCGACCCACTCGGCGGAACGGCCATGCTCTTCATCTCCCCGTTCCACTCGGGCGCAGCAGCCTCGTCCTTCAGCTTGCCCTCCCCGGACCCGTACATGAGATACTGGACGCCCAGGAACGCGTCGCAGGCCGCCTGGAACATGCCGCACAGCTTGAACGCCCAGGGGATCTCGGTCACCGACGTGAAGAACCAGAACATCTTCATGGCGTCACCGGCGAGCCAGCTGGCGAGCACCGAGACCCGGAAGCCCTTGCACGACCGGGAGCGCGCGTTGGCGAATATCTGGGGCAGCGGCAGCGTCGCCTCGACCGAGAGGCCAATGTAGCCGAGCAGGGTCGAATACGAGGCGTAGAGGCCGCTGAAGGGCGCGAGGGCGAGCTCGAGCGCCGTCAGGATGATGAACAGCCAGAGCAGGAACTGCCAGTATCTGTGGTTGTCCGCAACGTCAGCACGACCTGTTGTCTTGGCCTCGGGGAAGAAGGGCTGGGCAACAACTCACGGCTTTGGCGACCGCCACTGCCAGAACTGGTACGGGCGCTGCTTCTCGAAGAAGCCTTCCTTGGCCCCGGCGAACGGGACCGCCGCATCACCGCCCTTGGACGCGGGGCCGGGGCGGTGGTCCAGGGCTATCTTCAGCAGCAGCAGCTGCATTATCACCATCAGGAACGATTGTATGAGCAGCGCGGTGTCGAATCGGGCGCCAGGGTAGTAGAATATCCTGTGCAGAGTATGTCAGCGCCAGTAGTACAAGAGCAGGCGCATGTGCAGGATTGTTGGGAAGCTGCATACCTGAACATAGACGCAATGAGCATGATCAGAGGTATGTCCAGAGAGAAGCCGGCGCTCGACTTATTGCGGTGCATGGACATTGCCTGGTCGCTATAGGACAGCACGGGCGACAGGATCAGGAAGATGGGGGCAACATAGCCCGCGAGCGAGGTGAGCCATCGCATCGCGGCGGCGGCGGCGGGGTGTTCGGCCGGTGGTCAGAAAAAAGGCGAGGAAGGACGGAGCTGCAGGGGGCCTTTCGGGTCGTCGCGTCGCTGAATTGACGTGGCCAGACGTACAAAAAAAGGGCGATAAGATCTTCCTGGGTCGAGGAAGTTTTGAACGGGGAGGAAGGGAAAACAAGAGGCGGAAAACTCGGATCCAGCTGGCGTGCGGATGGATGCGTCGCGCTGGACAGCAAATTTGGCTTCTCTATGCGGTCCCCCTTTTTGGAGTCGCGGCCGGGACCAAAGGGATGCTTGCTGGCCCCGAGAAGCCGCCTTGCGCCAGTAGCGTGTGCAATTTTTAGCTCCACGCTGGCAGGCTGGAACAGGCTGAACGGCTACGTCGTTGAAACTGGTTGGCCGCTAGGGCGGCGGCCCGTGGCTTACCAAAGCGACGGGCCGGTCATCTCAACTACAGCAGCCCACTCACCACAGGTTTAGCGGGTTACACGGAGATCTTGCATTTCTGGTGGGTTCAGTGGGTACCACCTGCTTACCGCGACACAGGCGGGTTTTGGTGGTGTTGATCAGTCAGGCACACATCCACCGTTGCAAACGGATGCTGATCCTGAGAAACTCCGAGGACCGACCACGTACCGTACACCTAGGCCACGCCATTGGGAACCCTCTGCGTAAGGCATCATCTTGTACACAAGACCTGTCATCGTCCAAATCCATGGATTGGGTATATATATAATTACCAATGGCTCATTTCTCTCCCATTTGTATAGATGGACCGAGTGGCTTGCCAACCTGCCTGCTCACTGACCATGAGCACTCAATCATGACTTGGTTCGGTCCCCAGTAGCGAATGCCCTGTCGCGACTCAACATTCTTTGGAATGTGTCAGATGATGTGCATGGGCAACAACGCAGCTGCTCATTATGCCACCATGCTCGGTTTGGTACCGAAAATGCTGCCAGACAAGGCGTCACGGATTGGCTGGCTACCCAAACATGTCTTACAGACTGTCCACTCACTGCGCTCGACGAGACCGTCTCCCAAGGCTGCCCAATGGCTACAGACATATCTACGCGTCTGCCTCCCGGTTGGTAGGCCTCTTGCAGCTTGGCCTGTCTCCATTCCACCTAAAAGCGGCAGCTCACGTTGATTCTATCTCGAAATGGAAAAAGATCCAAACGAGTCTCTGTTGGCCATGCAAGGCGTAGAATCAAATACGAAAGCACCTAACTCTAAAGAACATTTAAGTTGACGAGACGCTGTCCTAAGCCTGGTCCATTCCTGATCACCATGACTGCCATTCCAAACTACGTAACTCCTTCCTTACATTTTGTCTTGCACTAGTACCATCAGACCAAGCAGACATTCTCATCATGGGGGTGGCTCAACTGCAAACGGAGGCTCTGAGCCAACTCCGCTCTCAAGACCAACTAAATCTTCTCGATTCCGTCGACCAGTTCCGATCCGAAGGGCTCGGCCGCTATGCCTCCCTTCCTCAGATTATTGTTTGTGGTGATCAGTCGGCTGGAAAGTCCTCAGTTCTTGAGGCCATCTCTGGCGTGTCGTTCCCCGTCCAAAGCAAGACGTGCACGAGATTCCCTACCGAGCTCATCCTCCGCCGAACCCCACAGGTCAGCTCGAGTGTTTCGATCGTGCCAGATGCGTCACGAACCGAGGCAGAGAAGCTCACACTCATGGCGATGGGCAGGGACCTAGAGGGTTATGACGGCTTGGGTGAGATGATCAAGGCTGCCAAGGATGCCATGGGCATAAAAGAACACGGAAAGACGTTCTCAAGGGATTTGCTTCGCATCGAAATCACTGGCCCTGACCGTTCTCACCTGACTATAGTCGATTTGCCTGGTCTGATTCACTCCTCCACAAACCCTCAAGCTGATGACGATGTGGGCTTGGTCACAGATGTTGTGAGGAAATACAGTGAGTCAATACCAACACTCGGGCCATGCCAACCAGGGCTGACCATGAACCTCTAGTGGAACAGCCGAGAAGTGTGATTCTGGCCGTCATTTCGGCCAAGAATGACCTTGAGAACCAAATCGTTATGAAGATGCAAAGGGAGGTTGATCCCGTAGGACAGAGGACAATGGGTAGGTTGATTCTTTCTGTTAGATGGTGAGAAGATACGGGACACCATTATTTCGGGCTTGCAAGCCAGTTGTCGTTGCATGGACATCTGATACCCATCAGGAATGCTCATTGTAGCCACAGACTGACCCTTCTTTGCGTTCAGGTATCATCACCAAGCCCGACACACTCCACATAGGCTCCGAAACGGAGGCCTTCTTCGCCTCACTAGCCCAAAACGAGAAAGTTGAGCTCCGTCACGGATGGCATGTTCTCAAGAATCTGGACTCTGAAGAGGCTTCGTTCAACATGGCGAAACGGGATGTCCACGAGAAGAAGTTCTTCTCAAACAGTATCTGGTCATCCCTATCACCTCAATTGCTGGGCATATCCAATCTGAGACCACGTCTCAGCAAAGTTCTCACGAAGCAGATCGTCGCGGAGCTACCCAGTCTCGTCAAAGAAATCTCTTCGAAGCTCGAAGACTGTCGCAACAAGCTCATACTCATGGGTCCGCGCCGCGAAACGAGAGACGAGCAGCAAAGATACATTGTGAGAGTCAGCACGAAGTTCCAATTATTGGTCAAAACTGCAATTGACGGTGTCTACAACGACGCTTTCTTTGAAGACGCGCAATCCGACCACGGATACAGTCAACGTCTACGCGCTGTGGTCCAAAACTCTAACCAGCAATTTGCTAAAGATCTCTCAGATCATGGTCACTATCGCTATCACGTCGACTTTCTGGACGAGGATCACGAGAAAGACCGTTCGGGCGCAGAGCGGGTGCCGGTGAATCGAGACAGATTCATCACCCACGTCAAGAACATGATGTTCTGGACACGAGGTCGCGAGCTACCGGGTACCTTCAGCCCAATGATAGTCGAGGACCTGTTCAAGGAGCAAAGCCGCCCTTGGAAGAAGATACTGAATGCTCATATCCAAAAGGTTGCGGACGCGGCAAGGAAGTTCCTCGTTCTCGTGTGCGAGCACGTCGCGGATGGAACTGCCCACCAATACATCTTGCTGGACGTCATTGAGCCTGCCCTAGAGACTATCACGAAGACTCTACAGCTCAAGGCTGACAAGCTTCTGGAGCCTCACGAGCATTGGCATCCAATCACCTACAACCATTACTTCACCGAGACCATTCAGAAAGTCCGCAATGAGCGCCGCGCAGTTCAAGTTCGCAAAGCTTTGGCCAGTAGCCTCAGCGTACCTATCGATCAACTGGGCTCACAAAGCTACAAGGTGAGTATGTACGTGAACCTACGGGCTCTCACGTCAGACCTCACCGGTTGTAGTGAGCCAGACATGGATTGCTTCGCCGCCGCCGAAGCCCTAGACTGCATGGAGGCGTATTACAAAGTGAGCATCAAAGAACTTAAAGTGTTTCAAGCGACAAGTACTAACATTTACCAAACAGGTCGCACTGAAGCGTTTCATAGACGATGTTGCAGCGGAGTTGGTCGAGGCAGAGCTTCTGAAGGCTCTCCCCGACATCTTCTCGCCGATGACAGTCTATAACATGCCACCTGACCTCGTGGACCGAATTGCCAGCGAATCAGGCGAGAACCTCCGTCAGCGCGAACAGCTTGAGAAGCAACACGACGTCCTGAGCAAGTCCTCGGAGGTCTGCAAGCGGTTTGCGAACATGAGACTCATTGGTGAGACCCATGAGCACCATCCCTGGGCTTTTGCGGGTGAACAAGGTGCTGACATGACTACAGATACGATCATCGACGGAGCACAGGCACCCTCCGGTGCTGATGAGCCCACCAGCGAGGATGGTGCGGACGAGCCTTCGACCGACGGAGCGCCGGCTAGCGAGGCGGACTCGCTTCAGGCACCGGACCAGTCTGGACTTGCTGAGGATACCACGAGTCCCGATCCTGACCAACAATGGTTAGACTAGCCCCAGTATCTGGGTGGCCAGATGATGGAGTCTGGAGAGTACGGACGAGGGAATGTAGTAATGAACAGCAGTACTGGATTGATCGTGACAAATGATGCACGATGCATGATACAAGAACAGGCTGTAAATGTAAGGCGCCGTGTCCCAGCGCCGTTCGCCCTCCATTTCTGATATTACGCGTCGTGCATTATCTACCACGACAAATCTGGCACTACAGCTCATCACTACATCCCCTTAATTTGAATTTAGGAGGATGAAATGGCATTAGACTAATGTGTGCTGAACTCGTTGACTTCACCTCTAAGCGGTAGAATTATAAGACAGATGGTGATAGCAGATATCAAATGGCAAGAAATACACTTCATGCTTATTTATATTTTCTTGTTGTTTCTTATACATCTCCAATGGTTCAGTTGTGGGATGTATCCCACACTCAGCGCCATCTGTTGTTATTGAGGGGTGGGACCTTGACACCACCAAAGAAACAGAGCGAGCGTTTACAAGGCAGATATACTTGTTTAGTTTTAGTAAATCTATTATTGGTGACGGACACTTCCCTGTTCTGCAGTTATTTCTCGTCGTCCATTACACTTTCACTAACTACATTGTCAACAGAAGAAATCATAATAAGGGTATCTAATGCCCCACAGCCAAAATATCATCCCCTGAAGGGTGATATACGGTTAGTCTTTCTCCAGTCTCGTCACAAGTCAGCAAAGACCATGTCATGAACAGGCAGGGTTCACTCCCACTCCCCCCATGCAAGGCCAAAATAGAACATATTGGGGAGAACTCATTCTTGACCCTCAATCACCATTCCGAGAGCGTTGGGCACGCCCACCAGGATCTTGCCCCTTGGCACCCTGGCGTTCTTGACCATCATACATCCGAAGACGTTCAACTCCCTGAGATTCGGGCAGCTGCGGAATGCGCATCCCACCACGTAGTCATTGACCTCCTCACAGAAGCTGATCTCAAGGGACCTGAGCTCCGGGTACGTCTTGTCGGGACTGAACACCTCGTCGAACGCCAGCTTTGAGATATGGCGGCAGGCGTGCAGGTTGAGTTTCTTCAAAGTCTTACCCGAGTGTGCCATCAAAGCCTTGAAACCCTCGGAGCACAGGCCAATGTCGTCGTGGTTCTCGCGTGGCTTCTGCGAGTCCAGTTGTCGGCACTTCTGAAAATCAATGAAGGTGAGGCCGGGATTGCGCCAACCAGTAAAGAGGCGCGCGAAACCTGCATCAGTCATCACCTCGCTATCAGTTATGCGCAGCTTGGAAAGATGTTGGCAATTGTTGTGGATGGCGTCAAGGACCGTGTTGTCCAGATCCGGCGTCTTTCGAAGAGATAGGGTCCGCAACCCTGCACCAACGCTGCTCAAAACCTCGACGTAGACATCCGAATGCACATGTTTGTGAAGATGGAGACTCAAGTGCTGGAGCTGCTTCAGGTGGACCAGCTCACGTATGCCGTCACCACTAACCTCCTGGTTGTTGTAGACTTTGAGGCGTCTGAGTCCTGGCACTGCTGTCCTGAGCACAGTCATACATCCATCGTCGAAGTGTTTGTCCGTGTAGTAGACCTGAAATCTCTGAAGTGAGTGGCCTTTGGTAGTCAAATACTTCTTCCACATGTCGGCGCTGAGAAGATTCGCACCGTGCATGTACAAGCCCTCAAGCTCGACCTTATCTCGCGAGAGGAGGTACTCCATGACCTCATCCTTGAAGTGGATGGCGTTTCGAATCTTGAGATTCTTCACAGAAGGAACCATCTGGAAGATCCGCATGAGGTCATCCGTGCTCAACTTGGCGCCATCATAAATGGACACATCCTGGGCCGTCGGCTGGAGGAAGAGGTTGAGAGTATTGGGGTCGACCAGACGCTTCTTTGAAAGCATGCGAGCGATTTTGTCGATGATTTGTGGTGGCATCTCACCCAGGTCATCTGCGAGCTCAATGTTCTTGGCGAGTGTCTCGATGCAAAGACTCATCAGGCTCTTGGCTCCTAGCGTGTAAGTGCCATCGAGCAGGTTGCTTTGAGTCTTGCGGCGCCGGCCGACTGCACCGCCGGACGCGGCAGGTTTCTTCTTCTTCTTGGCTGGGCCTTCGTCCTTCTGAAGCTCCTTGCCGCAGGGATTGCACAAGAGGCCGCCATCTGGACCGGCGCGGGAGTAGGGCGTAACGGTGAAGCGGACGTTGCAAATCTCGCAGTTCTCCATCTGACCCGGGGCGGGGCCGCTGGCCTTGAGCAGTTCATTGATCAGATCGTCCTCGTCGTCAGAGCCTTGGAGACGCTTCTTGCGCTTTTGGAAGCGCTTGGTGGCCTTGATCTTCTCGATAGCCTTCTCTGTCTCCTTCTTGCGCTTTCCACTCTTCTTGGAGTCCTCTGGCGCATCATTGACACCTTCGTCAGCGCCATCAGTGCCGTTTGTCGTAGCGTTTGACGGACCCGAGGCAGCTTGGTCATCATCGGCCAGAGCCTGCTGTCTTCTTCGCTGGTGTTCAATGCGAATTTGATTTGCTGAAATGTTGTGTGATGCCAGAAAGTCCGTCAAAGCCGACTGAGGACCTGGTAGCAGTGTTAGTGTTGGAGATGCATTGAGTGTGGGGCAGCAGCAGTCACCTACCTCTAATCGACCGTCGGGCGGGTTGACGGCCATCCTGGCCATCATTCTGATTGGGTGCACTCCTGAGGCCTCATGTTTAGCTGACGAACTCATGGTTGCAGTTGAAAGGGACACCAACATTCTTGATTTTGCAGTGCGCACCCTGCAACTTCCGGATCCGAAGGGTGGGAAGGGAGGATCTGGTGACGGCCGGGCAAACGGCAGAGAGCAGACGATTTAGGTGGTTACAGTCTGTTCCACAAGATCAGCCCGGACTGGACTAGGGGAACCATCAATTGCCGATGATACCGAGAGATGGATGACTGCTCCGAACGAGGAAGAAAATTCTCACATCTGGGGAGACGTTGTTGGAAATCACACAAAGGTAGTGCTGGCTTGGTGGCAAACGTGAATTTGCTTAACTGACAAGGAAGGTCTGATCCGAAGCAGCCAAAGGGCGCTGGCGGCTGGAATTCGGCATTGGCGGGGGTTGCCAGATTCACTTTACGCGCCAGGCACCAACGCGTTGTCCCGTGCTCTTTCCCAAGCTGCAAACTACTTTAGACCCATGGCGACCACTTAAACCCCTGTCGGGCCCCCTGCCTGATCCCTGCACCCTACCCCAATTTAACTCGACTTATTGTCAACTGCTCTGTACCTGGGTGGCGCCCTTTCCATTTCAGCTGACAACGCGCCTGAGTTTGGCGATTGAATTGAAGCAGGTGGCAAAGGGAGCTAACCATCGGGCCTTTCTTTATAGCACCCGCGACGTTGGCCTTTGAAATCTTGAACCTTCTTTTCGCCGACAACACCACTTCATCCATCTCCTCTCGTCTCCCCTCTCCCACTGACCGCACTCTTTTCTCTCCTACTTCATTTCCTCCACGTTCAGCTAAGCTCCGCCATTGGAGAGGGCGCTTTTCCACAGCGACTTCCATTGGTATGAGTCCTCCGATCTGACAAATCCCCCACCACCCCGCGTCGTCCTCCTTTGTAGCCATTCGCGTGTTTCACCAGCCTCTGTTGCCTCGTGGCGTCGTGGCATCGGTGACATCACCTGCGTCAAACATCACCGGTTGCCACAATGGCGCGAACTAGAAGGTCTCTCGCCGGCGCGGCCAGTGACGCAGGTACGTTCAGTCCACCCATTCAACAGCACGGCATATTTAACCTGACACCGCGTCTCAGGCGAGAGTTCCCAGGCCACTGGGAACGACTCATTTACATCTGTGTCTGCACCTGCAGCAAGTAATTCGCTGCCCGTGAAACGTGGCCGCGGTCGTCCTAGCAAGGCGTCCTTGGCTGCTGCCGCTGCTGCTGCCGCTGCTGCCCACAACGAGTCACTGTCCTCTCTTGGAAACTCGACCTACTCGTCCGCCGACTCCGCCTCAGGCTATTCTACCCCTTTAACCAGCAATGTCACAACTCCCGCACCAGTCGACAATGCAAAACCCGCATCCACTCGATCAACTCGCTCTGGCAACCTCGACACATTTAGCCCCGCTGTTAAGGCCCGTGGGTCTGCCACAACGTCGAACTCCAAGGCCAACAGCCGATCAGCGAGCGCTTCTTCGAGAGTCACTCGGAGGAGTCGACTCGCTGTTGTTCCTGATAGCGATGACTTCGATCTCGATGATGATTCTCTGGATGCTCAACGCATCCGCTATGACGAGGAGGTTGCTCGTTCGCTCCAAAATGAACTCAATCGTGAGGCTGAAGGCTTCCTTTCTGATGACGAGGATGCCGAGGAGCAATCCATGCCTGAGTCTGGCAGTGAGGATTATGCCGCAGCTGACCCCAAGGGCAAAGGCAAGGCAGTGGCTACCCGCAAAGCATCTGGCACTCGAGCCGCGGCCAAGAAACGTGTGGTCCAGGATTCGGATGTTGACGTCGATGATGAAGACGAATACGACGAAGACTCTGACTTCGCCGACCTGGTTCCTCCAGCCAAGAAGCGGAAGACCACTGTTAGAAGCCGAGGAAAGCAAACGGTTGCGAAGGGAAAACAAGTTGCAGCTCCCCTTGCGTCCGAATCAGACGAAGACTTGCCTTGTAAGTCATAGGAAAACACTCCTGCCTTTTCCCCCGAAGTCGCACACATATGCATGCAGACTTCGATTCACTCTCGGTCCTCAAGATCTCTGTTGTGCCTCCGTAATCGGGTCGCATTGGGTCACCTCCAGTACCTCGTCTGAATCCCCAATAATATCAAACCCGACCATCGCTTGAACACTGTTTGCTAATGTCTTACAGTGAGCAAGCGACAGAATGGCCGAAAGGTAGCACTCAGATCTAGAGCAACAGCTCAGAACATTGCCTCAGGGCTTGACGAAGCTAGTAGCGACGGTTCCGAATTGAGCGATGTCGATAGTGTAGATTTCACCGCGGAGTCAGACGACGATAGTGACGACGCCGACCCGTCGGCCGCGACAAACAACTCGACTAGAATTCAAGGCGTAAACCGTCGTGGTTACGGCGCATACGCCAACCGCAAGAGAATCAGGACCGGCAGGCTCCAACTCGAGGAGCACCATCCTACCCTCAAGACGATGTGGGACCGCCTCAGGGACATGCCCGTTCTGAAAGCCGGCAAGGCCGAGCAGCCCAAGACCATTTCCCGAATTCTCAAACCTTTCCAACTGGAGGGTCTTGCCTGGATGAAGGCGATGGAAAAGACCGAGTGGAAGGGAGGCCTTCTCGGTGATGAAATGGGCTTGGGAAAGACTATTCAAGCTGTCTCGCTCATCATGTCCGACTATCCCGCCAAGCAGCCCTCCCTGGTCTTAGTCCCGCCCGTTGCTCTAATGCAGTGGGTTTCTGAGATCGAAGCCTACACTGACGGTACTTTGAAGACGCTCGTCTATCATGGCACCAATGCGCAGGTCAAGGGCAAGACTATCAAGGAGCTGAAGAAGTACGACGTCATCATCATGTCGTACAACAGCCTCGAGTCGATGTATCGGAAGCAGGAAAAGGGCTTCAAGAGGAAGAACGGGCTGCACAAGGAGAAGAGTCTGATCCATGCCATTCAATTTCACCGTGTCCTTCTCGATGAAGCCCACTGCATCAAGACGCGGACGACAATGACTGCAAAGGCCTGTTTCGCCTTGAAGGTCGACTATCGATGGTGCCTCACAGGCACTCCATTGCAGAACCGAATCGGCGAATTCTTCTCACTCATTCGTTTCCTCAACGTACGCCCTTTCGCATCGTACTTCTGCAAGAACTGTACCTGCGAGTCGCTCGAGTGGACCATGGACGAGGACCACCGCTGCACCCAGTGCAAGCACAACGGCATGCAGCACGTATCTGTCTTCAATCAGGAACTTCTGAACCCAATTCAGCGCTACGGCAATATGGGCCCTGGCGCCGAGGCTTTCCGGAAGCTTCGACTGATGACTGACCGAATCATGCTGAGGCGCCTCAAGAAGGATCACACCAACTCGATGGAGCTTCCCGTGAAGGAGATATACGTTGATCGCCAGTTCTTTGGTGAGGCAGAAAATGACTTCGCCAACAGCATCATGACGAACGGCCAGCGCGATTTCGACACCTATGTCGCTCATGGTGTACTCCTCAATAATTACGCCAATATCTTCGGTCTCATTATGCAGATGAGACAGGTGGCTGATCATCCAGATTTGATCTTGAAGAAGAATGCCGAAGGTGGACAGAACGTTCTGGTGTGCTGCATTTGTGACGAGCCTGCGGAAGAAGCCATTCGATCTAGGTGCAAGCATGACTTCTGCCGTTCTTGTGCAAAGAGCTATCTCAGCTCACAGGAACAGCCAGACTGTCCCCAGTGCCACATTCCACTCTCCATCGATCTGGAGCAGCCCGAAATTGAGCAGGACGAGGCATTCGTCAAGAAATCTTCGATTATCAATCGTATTAAGATGGAGAACTGGACGTCATCTTCCAAGATCGAGCTGCTGGTTCATGAGCTGCACAGGCTCCGGTCAGACAAGGCTACTCACAAGTCCATCATTTTCAGCCAGTTCACCACCATGCTGCAGCTGATTGAGTGGCGGCTGCGTCGTGCGGGTATCACCACTGTGATGCTGGACGGTAGTATGACTCCAGCTCAACGCGCAGCCTCCATCGATCATTTCATGAAGAACACCGAGGTGGAATGCTTCCTTGTTTCACTCAAGGCCGGTGGTGTTGCATTGAACCTGACCGAGGCATCTCAAGTCTTCATCGTTGATCCGTGGGTTTCCCCAACCTGGCCTAATATCTCAATAGCTGACAATGCTCCAGGTGGTGGAACCCTGCTGCAGAATGGCAGTCTGCTGATCGGTGCCATCGTATCGGTCAGACGCGTCCTTGCACCATCACTCGCCTCTGCATTGAAGACTCTGTGGAGAGTCGCATGGGTGCGTATTCCCTTTGCCCAGTAGCAAAAGCACGACCCCAGTCATTAACAATTCCTTCAGTTCTACTACAGCAGAAGAAGGCCAGCATGATCCACTCCACAATCAACAATGACGACGCAGCCATGGAGTCACTGACACCAGAGGATCTCCAATTCCTTTTCCGCGGACACTGAGAGGCCACCTTCATGTCTTGACAACCAAAACTCTGGCCTTGATCTTGCGAAATGCAGGACGACCGCAATCCTGGACCCCCTCAGAGCGGGTCAAGATGGCTGTCTCTCAAGTCATGAGCGAGCTTACGCTCATGCAAAATTTTGATTTCTTTCTCCGAGCCTCCAGTTGCTCTGCATTGTTATACATCTCATGCCGGAGGCGTTTTTAAAGAAAGGGCATTGCGCTTTGACGCTGCTATGAGGCAAACGCCATCACGACGGGGAGTGGTCTGGCGTTATAGGGCAAGGCGGAAAAGTTGCGTGATTTCTTCAGCCCAGTCCAGTGGTTTGCGCATTGGAAGTTGTTTTTTTTGTTATCCAGGGGCTCTGGCCATTCTCCTGCCAAGGGCGGATATGTAGCCTCAGGCCGACCTGTAACGGTCTTTTGCTTGTAGCTACCCAGACACAGATAGCCCTTTATCACGAAATAGATGTAAGAATTTTGTGTGTATAGCCCAGGCTGCAACCGCAGACCATGGAAGAGGCTCAGAACGTGAATGCACGTACTGAGTGCGGATTTACTCCTCCTGTCCCGGAAAGATACTTTGAATGAGCTATCTCGCACCATAGTCAGCTCAATGGTGCTCCCCAGTTGACCGACCGTAATCAAATCGAGGCCTTTTGATTTCACGTGGCGTGCATCCCACTGCCACAGATTAACTACACGAGGGAAACAGTCGGCCACGGCATTTAAGTGTTCCCATCAAGTCTACCGTTCCTCGCCACCCCTCCCCTTCCCAAGCATCACCTCAGCCTCCCGGACTTCCATCCTCTCATCAAGCATTGAGCCCGTCTCATCATCATCATCAGTACCCTCGTCAACCCCGCCCAGATCATCATCATCATCCTCGTCCTCATCGTCATCGTCCACATCCGCCGCGCCATCGAGCTGCGTTCCCCCGACAACGCTGCCGGCGCCGTTGCTCGACGACCCGGGCTTCCTCTTCTTCTCAAAGTCCTGCTTGTGCGCCTCGGCGAGGATGCGCACTATGCTCCTCTTGCCCACGGTGTCGGCGCGCTGCCGCCGTCGCATCCGCAGCGAGTCCTCGCCGGGCGTCCGGCCCTCCTCGGCCACGTCCATGGTGGCGGCGCTGGTCAGGCCTCCCGGCCGCGCCCCGCCCGAGGCTGAGCCGGGGACGTCGACGCCCGTGGATGTCGCCCCGCTCGGAGGCGGTTGGTGCTCGATGGCGCCTGTCCAGGTGGCGACCCTTGACGGGGGGCCGAAGGCGTCGTCGTCGTCTTGCTGCTGCTGCTGCTGCTTGCCCGCGGCGGTCGAGTCCGAGCTCACCCGTGCGCTGGTGAGCGCGGGGATGCCCGTGTCCAGGTGGTAGGGGAGGGGCACGTCCCTCGAGGCCTTGTACTGGGCGACGTTGGAGCAGTGCTCGTTCTCCACACGCAGCAGGGTCCACATGCCCCTGCGGGTGACCTCGGCGAAGCTAATGAGGAAGGAGGCGATGCTGGAGTGCTGGGTGTCGTGGGTGAAGATGGCGTAGAAGATCCAGTTGAAGCGGAGGATAGGGTCGAGGATCATGATCAGGTAGTAGGGCCACCGGGACTTGAGTGCTGTGATGTCGCGGAGGAAGCGGTGGCGCGCGTGCGGCTGGACCAGGCTGAAATCCATGAAGATGTCCCAGAAGGCTGAAGAGAAATGTTAGTATGGGATTCGCGTATGGCTCACAGAGGGAGTCATTGTTGTCTGCCAGGCCCGTGATTGTCCGCATTGATACGTACCAGTATAAAAGCCGTTGACTATCGAGAATGCGATGAAGAGTCCCATATTTCGGTTGGTACCGTTTATACGGTACATACTCAGAAACACGCCAGAAAGTATTGACGCCGTGTACTTTCCACCGTTCACTAGGTGCGGGAACATGTTTCGGGTATCTCTATAACGACGAATGCACTGAAGGAAACGCCATCTGTCCGTATGATCATATTAGTCTATGCCCCGGTGGGTCAAGGTTCAAGGCTGAATTGTAGGCGAAAGACGCTCTTAAGCTGTCCTATCGTTGGCGACCGCGCACACTTCTAGCCATGACTCCTCCAGTGCGTTTGTTGCGAGGGTATGGGTCAAGGAGAGACGCAAAGAATGTACCTACATAGGAGGGAGACAGGCGAAGAAGCCCAGCAGCCGCGAGTGATTCGAGTTACACTGTTGTGGCTCATCCCAAGAATGGGCATACAGGCAGAAGAAAAGTTCGATGTTCTGGATATTGATCAGTCATGCGTAATACGTAGGGCGGGCATCGGGAAGAACACTTACACACATAGCGTAGGCCAAGGAGCAATACATGTCTCCGAGAAAGAAATCTCGGAACTCGACTGGGTATAATCCAGCGAAAAACAGACGCCACTGCAGCCGATCAGTATCATCAAGCCGGGCGGTAGGACGAGCGCTCGGAGTGGCCATGAAGCAAACTTACGTGAGAATACAGGAACCATCTTCGAGCCTTATACCAGAAGATCGGCGCCGGCATGAACAGGATCAAGAAGGTGACAAATATGAGCAGGACGGGGTAGTACAGATACATGGCGTCAGATCCGTATCTCGTGAAGTTCAACCAAATGAACAATCCAAACAGGAAGACGAAAAAACTGGGGAACTCTGAGAGCTGCCTCCAGTCCAGTTGATTCCGAGGGTCGAACTCGAATATGAAGGGGTAGTTGACCCGGTTGGAGGTCCAGATCTTGCAATTTAGACAGAACAGGCTGAAGAGGTATAGCATAACGAAGTAGCCGCCGTAGATCTGCATGAGGTAACTCGTTTGGGTACGCACATCATCGTCCTCGTCGAAGAGAAGCTGCGTCCCATACACGACGCCCTGTATGGCAAAGACCGCGCCCACGCCGATGAGCAGCCCGTTCCTGAAGGCGCTGCCGGACTCGTCACGCTTCTTCTTTGTCAGGTTACGGAGTTTGCCTGCAGCAAGCTTGTGGTTTCCGCGCTCAAAGTACCGGGCGTAAAGATCCTCGACTGCCTGGAGATGGCCGTCTAGGACGTCACTGTTTACGAACCAGCTCTTGTTGACCTTTTCGTTCATGTAGCGGTATGGCGGCCGCGCGTGCGTCGCCTTGTCAAATTTCTTGTTGAGCTTTCTGAACGCCGTCCTATTCAACAGGGCATAGGACTTCAGGAGCTCAAGACCACGATAGAACTCTTGCAGTGCCAACTTGAGCTTCCTCTTGGCCGTACGATATGGCACCTCGTGCTCATCGGGCCGCCGCACGTAGTCGCGCCTCTCATCTGGATTTTGTCCATTGTGCTTTGGCGTCTGAGGCATCTTCTGGAGGGCCTTGGAGTTTGGGCCCGGCTTGAACAGCTTGGCCTTGAGGGGGTCGAGCATGGGAAGGTGTCCTGCGCCGTTGCTCTTGATGCCCTCCTTCATGTCATGACCGTTTGACTCGCCATCTCGCTTGCGGCGCCTAGCCTCTGCGATCTCGGAAATCCTCCGGTTGCGCATCTCATGCAGCTGCTCGCGAAGTAGTGCCAGCCGCTTGCCGGCGTAGTCCTCCTTCTGACGGTAGAAGCTCTCAACCTTCTGGAGCTCACCGTCCAGGAAGCCGTAGAATTCCTTCTCCTTCTCCCGGACTTCGTCAAAGGCGTGCATGTCATACTCGCCACGAGAACGATAGCGTTCCAGCGATGGCCCGGCCAAGGAGAACATCCTCCGCAACCTTGCCCGCGGACTTTGCATATCGCTCGGGGTGAGGTTGGGGAATGTAGCACCCGCAGCTGAAGCAAAACGGCCAGGCATTGGAGTACGATCAGCTGGGGTCCCCGACTGCGACCCTGCCCTTGACGCCGTACGGTTGAGAGCGAGGCGGTGGACCGAAGATCCTGAATTCACTCGAGGGGTTCCTGGTGGCATCTGTCTCTGGGCGTCACTGGCGTTGGAAGGGACCTTGATAGCAGGGGCGGGCAGCTCGAACAGATGGCTAGGCTGGCCGGACTCGCTGATGGGAGCAGGGCCATGGTCTGGAGGGGTTGGGACAAAGCTGCCATACTGCATGTCCGACTCGGCTCCCTGCATGAGTCCCTGGTGCTCACCAGCGACAGCCGCGGGCCTCTTGATGGGAATTCCGCGTGGCGGGCTCTGACCCATAGGCGCGGGCCCCGTCCTCAAGGGATCGACGCCATCCTCGGCAGCTGCTGGGTTGGCCGAAGCGGCGGTCCTGAACGAGGCAGAGGCCGAACCAGAGCGATTGTGGTCGGCCCGCGCAGGTAGTCTCGTAGAGGAGGCGCCATTGGCACGGTTGATGGCCCTGGCAACAGCTTTGATATGCTTCTTGCCAGCCTTGTAGTTGAGGTACTTGATGCGCCACTCTGAGCACAAGGTCAGCCACGGTCTCAATAAACACGCAATGTGACTCGGAGCACAGCATTGACAGCCACAGACAGGGGCGGGTCGACTCACCTGGCACCAGATCGCGCTCGAGCTCCTTTGCAAATTTCATGGTGACGTCAGGAACAGCAGCTGGAGGTCCAGCGGCATGGTTGCAGTGAGTGGCACGCACACAGACGAAGGGCAGACCGAGTGCACCAACCCAGCGTACATGGGCCTTGTGGTGCGATGCGTGCTGTGTGGTGGTGCGGTGTTGTTGAAACACGACGGTCCGATACCGAACACAAACAACACTAGACTATCAACAACACCAAGAGTTTCCCTCCTCGCGCGCTACACAATCCCAGGTAGTCGGTCAACCTAGCGGCAGTCTTGTGCAACTGTAAACGGCGGCAACCGATAACTGCGGAACTAATTCAGGGAAGCCAATTAGAGCCGTGTCTGCCAGCACGCCTTCCCCCACACATGCACGTCCCCGCCCCCCTGCCAGCCTGTGGCCCATTGCGGTCAGTCTGCCCAGCTTGCAGTGCTTGGCCAAAAGAGATGCGAAGATCGGCGCCCACATGTCGGCACATTCGTCCAGGATCGTCCATGAGGCTCAAAAATTCTCACACGACTCTTGTGTGTTAAGATAGTAGCGTCCCAACAGCGTTCGTACTGCTAATAAGCGCGTGGTAGCCTCAACGTCCAGACAGATGGTCCCGCTCGAATCAGCTACTCAGTAGGGCCTGGCAACATGGTCAGCAATCCCAGCCACCCCATGTCTCGGCAGCTAATTCCTTGGTGCAAGTCCTTGGTGCAAGTCCTTGGTGCAAGTCCTTGGTGCAAGTCCTTGGTGCAAGTCCATTGGCTAGGTACATGAGGCCGTCGCGAGCACCTTCGAACGGTGCCATTGGAAGCGCCAGGCCGGCTCTGCCTAAGCATCGCGAGCGCCGTGGCCGTCAAGCCTCCCAGTCGCTGCAGTCAGACTCCTTTTTGTCCATATTGCTGACTGACCACGAGGGAGAGACAGCAACGTTGCTTGATGACGCCCGGCCCGCATCTGCCACAGGCCCGCAGTCTGATGGGGAATGGGACGATATCAAATCCAGCTTCACCTGTTGTTGACCTGCCCTGTGTGACTTGCGCCTGCATGTCCGGCGTACCCGCTGTCACAGGTAATCCTGTTTGGTAGCTGGCAGAATCCAAGGAGCACTGTTCATCTCCTTGACCCTGCTCCCTAAACCACACGTTGACCTGACGTCGGCGAGGAACCAAGTGATTCCATCCCTTGTTCCTTCACGGACAGGGGCCTACAGCTTGTTCCTTGGATTCTGAGCCACACCCCGGACGTTTCTTCTTCCAGGGTGGTGTCCGCCGCATGTCGCGAACCAGGCATTCGAGGGAGCTTGCCCGCATACGCCCATGTCTTCGCTGCATGCTCTGGACTCGGCCGAGACCCATGCCGAAACCAGGGCCTGGGGAACCCAGAAGAACCTTGAAGTGCCAACGAAGCGCGATTTTCAGGATAATGGGCCGCTGGGCCCCTGCGCGCGCGGGATCGAGATGTAGAAGCATTATCGGCAGTTTCCACAAATGAGGCTATTCCAAGGTCAATGTTCTGCCTTAGTGGGTGGGTGGCCCCGATGTCACCTTCGAGTTTCGAATGTCAGAAAATGAGCCGATACTGCACGGTCCGATGTTGCCATGTCAAAGATTACTGAGGGTCTGCGCGTGTGGCTTGGCAACTCCAGACCCGATCCTATGGAAACTCACCGACCTAGCGAGGTTCGGTCGAAACCTGTCGACCTCGCGATAACCTCATAAGTTCGAGATGAACGCACGGCCTCCTCCACTGCTTTCCGTTTCTGGAACTGAGCAATTTGTTCTTTTGATCGAAATCATCGCCGTTCATCGTCGAGTCCTGAACTTTCCCGGGCCATTTGCTCCGTCGTCGCGATAGCATTGGAGCCGCACCTGCTGCACATTGCTGAGCTTATTCAGGCCCCACCGTCGTCCGTGGTAGCAACCGGTCCCGATAACCTGTTCCGGGAGACTCCGAGGCGGTCCTGCTGCCGAAGAAACCGACTCATTGCCAATAGTGCAACCGATGCGGCTCGCCTCCAAAAGCCAAGAACGACATTCAGAGCGGTTTCTTCCGTCCGTCTTCTTGACAGCGAGATAACAGTAAGGATATCAACTTCAGGTAAACAAAAGCGGGCATCCCAGAGATTGACGACCCGAGTACCCGGGATGACTGGGCTGCTCGCGTATGACACGTTAATGTGTAGCCAACGACTCAGACATGCTGTCGATCATTTTGTTGTGAAGCTATATTGAGAACTCGTGGGAAGACTGTCGAAACTCAATTTCGATAAGGCCATCCAGGTGCGCCACACCCTGGTAACACCCCCAACCATTTGTGGGCCAAGGCCATGGATAGTCTGGTCACGACGTTGGCGTCCAATCGCGAGTTTCTCAACCTCACGTGGGGGAGCATTCAGAAAGTGGACAGGTACCGGTACATTGACCGCCTAGCCTAGCACCCTGGGATTGCGCTCTGGCGTCTCTCGCAAGCCATCAGCAAACACAAGAAAAAAAGATGGGAATCTCAACTGGCCGGGTTTTTCTCCGGAGATGCGCGGGCTGACCTGCATGCGTCCTGCTGCGCGGTGAGGCAGGGGCCCCGGGCGGCGCGTGCTGAAGAACAAAGAGCTGCTTGCATGCCCTGTGGTTGCGCTGCATGGCACGATGCCCTCCCCTCATCCTGGCCCTCCTCTATCCGTACTGTGGTAGCCAACAGACCAAGACTCGGGGGGCACATGTTGTGAGGGGCTGCAGCTGGCTGTTTCGGCTGCCCACGACGCTTCCCAAACGGGAGTAGACGAGATGAACCGTGTAAGCTGAACGGCCCGCATGCTGCATGCGTTGTGCATGGGTCACCGTCAATCGATGAGCTGTGCTCGCTGTGCCATATCCACAATTCCTGTCAGCTACTGTAGGTGCTGTGATTGTGGCCTGATCATGCAAACTCAATATGTGGAAATGCACTTCGGCTTGTGTATCTCAGACCTGCCAGCCGGACGTACTGTGCATCGTCGTAGGGCTCTGAATGCTTACTGTTAGTGATCCAACGAATGTCATACAAAGCGAATTGTCGAGCTTGATGATATCAGCTCTGATATTGCATTCCGTGGCCAGTGAGCTGCGCGGAGAACCTGTTTTGCCCCCCTCGGCCTGTCTCCGACTGTGCGGGGGCGGATGGATGTGACGATGACATTACTGCCACATGTTGAGAGAGCTCACGTCAATTCAGGCCGGATTGGAGAGGGCGGGCATGAGTGCCGTCAGCCTGAATCATCGCACGGTCTGGCAGCACTTTAGCCATGCCAAGATCTGAGCATTTCTGATTCTTGAGAGCACAGTGTTTGAGTTTTCTACCCACTCACACAGTCAATGCCGTGAGACACATGCAGCAGCTTGTCCGGCCTGGTGACCTGTGGTTCATCAAGATGAGCGCTTGTGACAGGAAGACTCTGAACAGCCTGAGCCCACCAACGGGCTGCGAAACTCTACGACCTTAGATCAGTCTGGGCAGGCTGTGAATGTCAAGCAATTAGCTGTGTGACATCGTCCATGTTGCCGAGCAGTAGTCAGCATGGTAAACCTTAGCTGTTCTGGCCATGGCCATCCAGCCTGCTGGAGACTACTGTACCTCCGTAGGCCAGTTTATAATCCCACGGCCGGGCCGAACATATCTCAACCCATAGGCAAGCAGCATCGTGTGCTCCCCGCATTTAGTCGCAGGCATCTATTAGTCTCTAGCCCAGCATAGTTCGGCGCCATATAATAAGCTTCGCTGGTTCTCGTGCAGAGGTTAGAACTTGCGCTCTCTTGTCTGTGTCTTGCTTTGCTGGGTCGGTCTCTTGTGAAACCGCCGCTACGAGCACGTTCTGAATCAATGGCATTCCTAGCAGCGCTCCGGATTCCGGAAGCGGGCAATTGCTGGCTGATGCTCGGATGAGGCAGGTAGCGCCACCGCCAGCACTGCCGACAGGCTAGCAATATCTCCCGTGCTACGGAGTACACGATTACAGGGCGAATTTGTTGGGCGGGTGGTTTCGTCGGTATATGGCTTGCCTCAGCCCTCTGTCTCCCTGCGACGTCGATCATGGAGCACCGCTGCCGGGCCATTAGGCGCAAGCAGAAACCCCCTTAGGGTCGAGCTAATCACGACGTCCAAAGAGCTTGGCCAACAGATAGATGGAACTGATGGATAGCGTCCATGGTGGGGCGGTTGCCGACGGAATTCTGATTTTCCCATGGGAGTCTTCCGCAGTTCCAATGGACTGAGGCCGAAGAGGAATGCATACAACCCCACTCAGTACCGAGGTAACCTTGTAGAATTTCGCAAAATCGAACCCTTTGTGCAGCACTCGGGGCGGTGCCTGTTCCATTCTGCATCCTCCGTCTGCAAACGACTGGAACGAGAGATACGGCGGCTCGGCAAGCGACCTGAGAGGATTGCGGCGAGAGCAGAAGTTCCCGAGCCGTTGCCTTTGGAGAGATTGAACTTCTGTCGGTGGCACACTCGCCTTGCTTGAGGGTTCGGCCGGTTTCTTGCCATGGCAGTCATGGGTGGAAGATGAGATCTCGATTTGGTGCTGATTGTTACCCATTTTGAAGCCGTCCATTGCGTCAACAGCGTAGGTTCTAGGAGTCGATCGCCTGGGTACGGGGGCAGGGAACCTGTCAGGCTGGGTTGCTGGTTGGCAGCCAGGCATGCCAGGCTTGCCAGGCTGGCGAGCCCTGCACCCGGCGGCAAGGAGACCACGGGCCTTGGGGAACAACAAGCCATTACATCAGATCCGGCTCGGGTCCGTTGATTGGCGCAAGACTAGGGATTTCTTCGGTGGTTCCCTCCAGCAGGGAAACTCTTTTTGGGCCACCGCTCAGATGTCTGCCACGCCCCCGGGCCCGCCCCATGCCGTGCCATGCCTGCGCGTTTTGGGTCTCTGGTGGGCTGCTGGGGCATTCCCCAATGAACCGCTGCAAGGGGCAAGGGCATTGATTCATTGATAGCAATCGCATCGACGTGGACTGCATAGTGCTGAACAGTAGCGGACTTGCAGATTGCTCTTTGCATGGCGCGCCCTGCCTGAAATGCCTGGGACTGTCTTGTGAGAAAAGACAGCTTGAAACAGGTCGGCGACCTCCAGACCGACCTGGAGGAAAGCTAAATAAATAGCAGCAGATGATGCAGGATCGCGGCGCAAGCAGCAGAGACGCACACATGTGTACACATACGGTAGGAAGTGGATGAGTTGTCAGGCCGCATTGGAGTGTCTGGTCTGGTCTGGTCTGGCTGTCGCTACAGTAGCGAGTTCAGTCGAGGTTGGGTTGGTCGACAGGAGGCAGGAAGATCGAAGGAGGAAGGAGGAGAATGCTTCGCTGCGATACAACCACACGGCACTACGGTAACTGATCAACCAGACGAGGCACATGCGTAAGACACGGACAGGATGGGAAATTGTGAGAAAAGAGAGTGCGATTGCGAGACTGAGTGCCAGAGTGAGAGAGAATGAGTGCACGGTACCAGTACGTACACCTCCCCCGGGGTAATAAACGTTAAATTTGCAAGTAGTGGCCCACTCAGGCCCACAAAGTCACGATACTTAACTTAATTAGGAGAGCACACTGGAGACCAAGGTAGCAGAAGCTATTCCTAAAGAGTTAACCGATCTGCTCATGTCTCTTCGCCATAGAAAACACTAGAAAGGTAACTTACCATTTATAGTGGGACGAGTGGGCCACTACTTGCAAATTTAACGTTTATTACCCCGGGGGAGGTGTACATGCATCATCAATGGCTGATTGATTGACAGTGACAGAAGGAGTTCAGGCACAGCGTGTGTTAGGCAAGGCAAGGAGGGCAACGAAGGCACAGGTCAGTCATTTGAACCCCACCCTGGCAGCCCCTACCTGGCATTACCTCCCCTGCTCCCCTGCTGGCTCACGCCTGCTCCCTGCTGCCCCCCTGCACATGGCTGCGCTTCCCTGCGCTTCCCTGGCCTTGACCGGGGCTGCCTGGTCGCCGCTTGATGTTGCGCTACAAACACGCACGCTAGAGTGCCCACTTGTTGCGATTGAGTGACGCTACTGTCCCATGCAGAGCAGGCAAGCGGTTCCTGTGGTTCCTGTCGCGGTACGGCCTGCCAGCCTGCGGACTGCAGCCAACAAACAAGGCCAGTCAAAAAGCTTTGCCCGTCCTCCTCCAAGTTGCCCCGGGGGCTCCAGGGCTCCATCGACCTTTTTGTCCTGCGGTACCATACTTTGCTGCTCTTTGGTAGATGCGGTTCGCTGCCACACATACATAGAGAGCAGCACCACCCGGCCTGGCTTGTCGACACCAATAATACCCTCACATATTGGCCAGAGCCATCGTCCCATCCTGCCCACTTCCAACTTCTTCTCCCTCCTCCCTCGCCGTCACCGTCAGCGTCATCGTTACCGCAACTGCGTTGTTGCTGGCTGCTGGTGCTGCTGGTGCTGCTGCTGGCTGTTGTGCCCGCTGTCTTCCATCCTCTCGTGCTACAAGTTCCAGGGCTGCCAAGACTGCAACGTTGGACCGTCATCTCTTCCTCGCAGCAACCGCAATCCTGCATGTCTGCTGCTGCCATTTCCCACTCTTATCAGCACTGTCCCGGCCGCCTGCCCAGCTGCCCTGTCCGCCTCCCTTGTTCTTCGCAGCCCACCTCTGTGAACCAAAAACCCGTGCGCACCTAAAAAAGAACACAAAAGAGTCGGGCGTGCCCACTCTCCGTCGATCAACACGTTGACAGCCTATAATTATCTCCTTGTCTACGAGCCTTTTCGTGTTCTTGGGCTGGTGTTGAGCGAGACCCTCTCGACCTCGACCTCGACACCCGCAACTGCTGTGTCGTCGCTTGGTCACCGCGCGAGCCTCGACCTGCTCCAGATCTCTCACGCCTTGGAAGCGAAACGAGCAAACCGGTCTGCGGGGCACGAGTTTGCCGCGTTGCACCCTCTTTCATCACCTCTATCCAAGCTCGGGGCCACTGTCTCGTGCACAGTTCACTCGTCGCGACCCGCAAGGCGCCGACTCAACCCAAAGAGATTAGGCTACGGGCGCAGGAGCTTCATCTTCGCAGCTCAGGGTGCCGGCTCCACTCCCATCAGCGGGCCCTCGCCCTGCTCTGCTCATCATTTCCTGCCCGAGGTTGCGATACGACAAACATAGCCCAGAGGTCCCTCCATCTTGGCGGGACCTTCCATTTTAACTCCCCTCGCGCGGCAGCATATCCCTGCGATCCTGGGGCACGACCGCCGCTCAACATGCTCGAGGCACAAATACCAAGGCGCCGCCCACTGCCGGCCGATGCTGCTCAAATACCCTTCTCCCACTCACGCACCCGCACAACCTCCTCAAACGTATTCCCAATGCAAGCACAACACCCCCCAGCCATGCACTTGGGCCAGCCACCACAACCATATGGCCACCAACGCCGCTCTCCCTCGGTGAATACCTTCAGCACCGTCTCCAGCGGTGGAGGGGCAACCGAGCGAGGCCCGCCCCCGGCCGCCTACCGAAACTCTCCACCCAGTGCCGACATACGCCGTTCTACTTCCTCTCGCTCAAACGGTTCCGTACAGCCTGTCGGGTACGTCGCCCTCTTGCGAAAACAGAAGGCCACAGTCTGGTGCGATCGCGCACAGTCCGAGGACCCGTACATGCTGGCGAAACAGCGACAGGCCAAGGCCAGGGCCCTCCAGACGGTCGGCTCCGTGGGTCAGGCCCCAGGCTCATCCGGCGGTGGTCGTACTTCCACTGGATTCAGCAGTGCCGGCGGCAAGGTCGTGGGCAAGATTCGCCATCACGGAAAGCCCGGAGTGGTCGGCTACGCCCCGGACAACAACTATGTGGGCGTCGGTGGCGTGCCACTTCGACTTAGTGCGACAGAAGTGGAGGGCGAGGAGAGCGATGACGACGAACTTGCATCGCAGCGACTGCACCACCGACGGACCGGGAGTAGCGGAAGGTCAAGCACGGCGGGCAGCATTCAAGGCCGAAGGGGGCTCAACTACCGCTCGTCGACCGGCAGTGGCCTACAGATGACCGGCGGAGGTTCACAGAACAGCCGAAGATGGACTGGCAGCGGTGGCGACAACACGCCAGAGCGAAGCAGCAGCCTGGTCGATGGGGCCATGCTCGAGAAACGAGCTAGCGATGCTGCAAGCGGCAGGAGTGGCAGCAGCGGAGAGCGTGCCGACGACGTGCCAGACATGGGGAATGATGCTGCGCGGTTGGCGAGCAACAGCCTGATACACTCGGCGCTGACGAGGGAAAAGAGCGTCAAGAATCCAGACGAGCTACGTAGGAGAGGCAGTGTTGACGAGAGGACAATGACGCTCACCTCTGGAAGGCTTTTCATCGCCAACCCCGACTAATCAACCAATCGACTCCCAACTTAAATCGCTGCCATCGAGATGTTGGCACACTTGTTTCATTTGTCTAAATCCTGTTTCGAGGAACATTGGTCCAGGAGCGGAGGGGATACCACCGGTCGCTATTTATTTTCCTAAACCTTGCGGGGCAGGGCAGGCGTGGAAAGCTTGCAATGCACAACACGAGACGGTCGTTCAGCTCTTTTTTCACATTTCATCACCACCATTGCATTGCTCGGCGTTGAGGGGGATATCAAAGACAAATCGAATTCTGGATGCTTTCTCGTCTGCCTGCTTCATCTTCCGCATGCTTTGGTCTGATCACATATGAGTCAAGCCGGGTCCATTCGTTTGCACGGGGCCCCGTGCCACGTCAATAAATGAAATAAGTCGTACACAGTATTTGAAGCGTGACCAACACAGCGAGCCCCTTGTCGAAGGTGACCTGTAGAAGATGGAATGGGAAAATAAAACTCTCGCCGTAAACAACAGTCCGCGAATCACCTCAATCCATTGGACGCGGACGCATGTGAAAATGGGTACGCGTAGAGAACCCAGCAGCCGCAAACCCATGTCTTTGAAATAGTGCCCCGCAGATTCAGATACCCGGCATCGTGGTGGAATCAGGCTGTCTCGAAAATACAGACACCATTTTATCGAGGATTCGAGGGTGAATAGTGGGGGCTCTCCAGTCAGATAGACAGGTACAGTGGTAATGGGGAGGTACCCTGGTACCCATGCCCCCAGTGGTGCACGGACGCCATTTGACGCGTAGGTTGCAGATTCCCACTTTCGACGCGAACGCGACTTCCCGCAAAAGGGTCCACCTTCGTTCGACCTTCCAACCGTCAACCTTGGAAAGCACGTTGGAGCCACCCAACCGTTTTCACCACCAAAGAGCAAGTGTGTCTGGACTTGTTGCCTTGTTTCTATCCTTATTGTTTACGGTACCTGCCATATAATTGGTTTCCGTCTGAGTTCTGCATCAGTCCATCAATGTCCGTTTCGGTCTGTTGATACCGGCATCTAGCAAGAGCCTCACGTGGAAGGCACAACCTCAGGCTCGAGCCTCCCCCTCCTGGTACATAAAGACCCCGCCTGGAGCTACCTCGACGACCAATGCCTCTGATGTCAATGTCTCTCAACGTGCAAGAGCTGGAGTCGCCCAGCAGGAAGCGAACGCACACCGATTACTCTGGCAACCTCGACGAGTTGCCTGCCTGCGACTCGGCAAAACAAACACAGCTCGATGTGAATGAAGTCTCAAGCAGAGGTCAGTATGACAAAGACAATCACTTGGCCGTTGGCCACACTCGCTTTCTTAGAGAATGCCGTTGCTAATTCGATCAAAGACCTGCCACTAGCCTCCTCTGTCCCGAACTCATCCCGCCTGACATCGGCAGAGTCCACGCCAGCACAAAGCAGTTCACCCTCCCTCCTCGAACCCCCAAGCAGCAACCTCGTCAGGGACTCCGCATCTCCTGACACACCGACCCGACGGCCTACAACCATGCCTGCGGCCAAGTCAACACAGCCCGCTGGCCAGGCCCCTCCGGCCAAAAAGCGGAAGAGGCTGACAGAGGACGAGAAGAAGGCACAGGCAGACGAAAAAGCTGCCAAGGAGGCCGAGAGGGAGAAGAAGCGCAAGGAGAAGGAGGCTGAGGCTGAGAGGAAGAAAGCTGAATCCGAGAAGAAGAAGGCTGAATCCGAGAAGAAGAAGGCCGAGGCCGAGAAGAAGAAGGCGGAAGCCGAGCGCAAGAAGCGCGAGAAGGAAGAGGAGGCTGAACGGAAACAACGAGCCCAACCCAAGATTGGGAGTTTCTTCACGAAGCAGACCTTGACAACCAACCTCAAAACTGACCTGCCAGTCGGCGCTAGAAGCCCGTCTCCAGCCGCCCAAGAGCGAAACGAATACCAACGTCTCGCACAAGAGTTCTTTGTCAAGGAGAATGTCAGACTGGCAAGCAACAAGTTCGCATTGAGTGCGGGCTCCCAAGCCGCCAAGGTAGCGGTGCTAGACGAGTTTGTGGCCGGTACGCGAGCGCCCATCGAGATAAAGTCCTCCGACCCATTGCAGGCTCTGAACCCCATCAACGGCATTGGCCATCCCCGGGGAAAGATCTACCCCAGTGTTCGCAGACTCCTGTCCGATTCCGACGGTTTTCAAACAAGTCCTATCGATTTGACCACGGAGTCACAAAACATGCGGATTCAACACACTCAGCAAGCACTGAGGCGAATACCGCTGAAACATCTCAAGTTCCACGAGGACATCCGGCCCGCCTACTATGGCACTGCCACAAGCGTGGAGTCGCTTGCCAGTCTCCGGAAGCTGGCCAAAAACCCCATCGCGAAAGACCTACCCCTCAATTACGATTACGACTCCGAGGCTGAATGGGTTGACGATGGAGACGATGGCGAGGGAGATGACGTGAGCTTGATGGACGAGGATGATGTCGATGAGGAGGACGGCGAGGGCATGGACGACTTCTTGGATGATTCAGAGGATGCCGGCAGGGGCCCACGAATGATGGCAGGAACGATGGAGCCCGAGAGCAGCGGAGTCTGCTTCGAGGATCGCACGCGAAGGAACCCCAACCCACAGATGTACAAATTTCGGATGGAGTTCATGATCCGTGAGAACTGACACCCCCCCCCCTCTTTGTCCCCTTGACGATGTAAATATTGACTTTGGCTGCGTAGCAAACCTGAAGCACCATCACTCGATCGATCCTTTCTCAGATCAGTATTGGGTTCAGGAGCCCAAGGCACCTTCGACAAAGACTTCAGCCAATGGCACGGCAGAAAAAGCCACAGATGGTGGTGCTATGGCACCACCGCCTGTCCCTTCATCAGTCTTTGCCGCGCTCGGTGCCAGTTCTGCAGCAACCGTGTCGAACGCACCAGCGCCGCAGGATCTGGTGCCGGCAGCGCAACTGGACAGCTTCAAGGCCGCAGTGCTCGAGTATAGCTTCATGCCCAAGCAAGCCATGTTGGCCACGCTCAAGAAGAAACTGGACAACTGCACAATGGCACAAATCAAAGCGACGCTCGACCACGTCGCCGAGAAGCCGAACAAGAAGGGAGACTGGAAGATCAAGTCTGGCATGTGAGCATCGTATGTGGGGACGTGATCATTCTGCGGTTGTGCATGGCGTTCTGGCGTAGACTTGCTTGGGTGTAGCAAGATGAAGGAAAAGGGACATCATGATAGTGGAGAGTTTCTCTCCACTGCTGTACGACCTTGATGAGGTTGGTCTATCAGAGGGGCGGCGGCGGATCGACCCCTTTAGAGAGAGGATTTTTGGCGTCCTATGTTTGGTTGGGGTTTTCACACATTACATTGCTGCATGGTAAGCACCCTGTGCGAAGGTTGTAATGACAGACAGGCAGGAGTGGGCTGGGCTGTACGACGGGAAAATCCGGGGTGGTACTGTCAGATCGGGTCGCCAATCACCTGGAAGAGTAACTAGGCACTGCATTGCTTGCTGGCTAGCATTTAAGGGGCCGTCACATGCGAGGGAAGATTATATGAGAACGAGGATTGTCCTCCCAACAGTCAGACTCCCTGCATTTGTGATGACAATATGACGTGAGTCGACGAGCCGAGCTCAATACTGTGTTATCTGCATGTGAGGTATTCTCTCTTCCCAGCCATGGCGAAACGAACGCAACTCCTTCTCTCGGGACTTCCTAATCAGCGGGACACTGAATCTATCCCGATCTCGCCGACATGACAGCAATCGCAGCACGCATTGCCAGCCATACAAGTTGGCCACATCACAGCGCAGACAAAACGGAACGGCACCCAAGGTACGAAAAGTAATATATATAAATGTGCCGTCGCAACGACGAAGCTCCCCACCACCACAAAGGTTCTTCCCATTTTGTTCGATCGATATAGATGTCCACCACCACAAGCCTTCCATCCAATCTCCTGGGGCCCTCTTCCCTCCCTGACTTCCTTCTTCCCAATCCTCCTGTGTTAATACTCCCGGGCGTTTCTTTGTGTGTGTGTGTGTGTGTGTGTGTCAAAACTTAGTTATCGTGCTAATATCTTGGCTCGTGGTCGCGTTCGCTCGGTTGATACATAGTACATTCCATTGCATTACAACAAAACCCCCCTTTACCGCCACCCCAAGAATGTGTGTGTGTTTCTCCGAATATGTGTGCTTTCGTTGTTCTCGACCTTCCCTCTCCCCCCATATAGTAGTATGTTCTATTCCCATGACCGTGCTTGCACCGGTGCCCAAATATTCGACCAACACGTGTTGGGATGCTCGGTTCCCAAGTAGAAGAATAAGCTTGGAAGGATAAGCTACTAGTCATCCATCGGCTTGTCCTCCAGGGTGACGCCTCGGGTGTGCTCGTCACCGGCTTCGGTCAGAGGCGTGGGGTTGACGGGGATTCGTCGGCCGAGTGAAGACCGTGCTGGGTTGCGGCCAAGAGAGTTCCGCTTCTCCAGTGAGTCGTTGGATCGGAGGGTCTCCGACCGGCCTCTAACTGATGTGGGAGACTCTGTCGAGTCGCTGCCGTTGGTGACTGATTCGGTGGACACCGAAGATGGAGGGGTGCCGCTTTCGCCGGGCACCTCAAGACTGGATCGTTTGATACCTAGGACAGGGCCCATGCTCATGCGCACACGCTCGTTCTTCTCGGTGGGACTCGTCTGCACGGGGAACCTGCCAACACTCCTGTCTCGTCGGTGAGAGCCAAAGCCACGGGGGCTTGGGGCCGGAGAGGTGGCTCTGCTACGACCGCCTCCTGCCTTCTCCAATAGCGCCCGTTGTCGCTCCTCCTGATGGATTCTTCGATTGCTTTCATCAGTGCTGATGGCGCGTGGACGGTTTGTGCTGTCGCTGTTGGAATTTGTTACCGAGGTAGAATGGCCGAGGGTCGACATGCGCTTCAATTCGCTAAAGATTGCAGTCTTGTGAGCGAAGAGGTCACGTAGCAGGCGGTAAGCGTGCTTCTCCTCCATGGTCAAGGATGTCTCCACACGTGGTCTTAGAATGCAGGGCGCCAGTGTCGTCGCAAGTGCAGAGATGTACTCTTCGTCCGCACTTGTCAGCTCAATCAACCTCGTAAAATGGTTCATGCATGCGTCAAGGGTGGCAATGTTCGTCAACCGCAGCTGGGACAGCGTCTGCTGAAGGACAGAGACACGTCCAGCGTCTGAGGTGTCCGGACTAGGCGTGGTGTATATAGTCCTGACGATCTCGTAAACGTGAGAGGAAACCAGAGAGTCTTCAAAAACGTCAGTGAAACACATCGATGATCGGTAAGGATACGGTACTGACCAGGTAGTTCGAGGAAGTAGAGCTTAAGCAGACTTGCGACAGTGGGTATATCGAATTCAGAAAGAACATCAGGCGAGAAAGGTTTGCCGTCGTTGACCTTGTTTCGCAGAGCATGGGTTTGTGCTAATGGCACATCCACCAGCCAAACTCCTCTCCTGGCCTCGTCGCCCTCGAGATCAGGGTAGTGGTTGTCGAGATAGGTGAGAATAGTCGTCACAATCATGGGCACCCGCTTCTTGTCCGCTCTGGCGCGGGCCTCCAGGTCAACACCGAAGGTCTGCTCGTCGACCTTGTTGTAGTAATTCTCGTACACGATAACCTTGGGAGCAAAGCGCCCGGTGCGGTAGTTCTCGAGGAGGTAGCGCAGATCTCCATCGGGCTGGATGGTCTCCTGGAAGAGCATCATGTTGTCAACAGCGGACTGGAGACTGGGGATGACATTGCTAACGCATCCCGAAAAATCCAGAATGACGGTCTTGATGGCCTTGAGCCGGTCCAGCTCACAACGCTCGAGGAACTTGAGATGAACGGTGATGGCCTCCTCGAGCTCGCATCGAACCTCGTCGAGCTTCTTGACTCCATCCTTGTACCTGTCATCGGCCTCCCTCTGCTCCCTCCGCAAGCGCTGTGGTGGAGTCTCGCCTGGGTGGGCATTGTTGAGAGGGTTCCATCCGGCCAGGTACTCACTCACTGTCCCCACGACAGGTGAGTCGGCGGGTTCCGAGCCGTTGGATGCCAGAGAGAAAGTCCTGCCCACCGTTGGCTTCTTCTCGGGCACACCAGACATCTGGAACGCCTTGGGCCGCCACTGGTAGAACATCTTGGAGCTGTTTGCGAAAGTGTTTCCCACGTTTCCGACGAGTCTCAGGAAGCCGTTGGAAACGAGATCCTGGCCGATTCTCTCGGCATAACTGACACTGGTGGTGTCCATGTACTTCTGGAGGTACTCGACAATGTCCGCACCGGCTGAAGTGTTCATGTATGTTCCCAAGATCGGCACTTTGGTGTCTTGCAGTTTGATGTTGTTCAACATATGCGCCAACCGTTTCTTCATCTCCTCGACGTCGAAAGTCTCGTCGCCAATTTCGAAGATAGAGTCCTCGTCGGCCATTTCGGCCTCCTTGTTCTCCGAGACCTTGATCTCGGGGATCTTGGGTTTGGGGCTGCTCTCTGGGTCCTGGAAAGCGAATTTGGTTTCCTCCTCGAGATCCTCGACCAGCCGACACTTATTGAAGTAATTGCTCCTCAACTTCTTGACCAGCTCGGCCTGGCGATCGTGGGCCTTGATGCGGTTCTGCAGCTCGTCCTGGGAGTCTTGTACCCGGGTTTCGTGGTTTTCGCACCATCTGGAGAAGGGGTTTACGACAAGGTCGCGGATGTTCTGAGCAATCTTCCTGTGCTTATTTGCGCCCTCCGCCATCTCGGTCCTTATGCCCTCGTAGGCCTGCAGACAAGAGGAGTCAGCGGGGGCGTGCGATGCATCAAGGGGCAGCAGGGCATCGAGATTTGTTTACCTTCCGGACGGTAGCGCCATCATCCTTTGAAAAGCCTCCTTGCACCTTGTCGACAGCCGGGGCGATATCGTTGAGGCGCGTACCGTAGAGCTCTTCTGCTTCAGAGCGCATGCGTGCGATGGTCAAGACCTGTCTGTTCTCTATGACTCCTTGCTGCAGCTTGCTGAACAGGACGCCAAGACCTGGGATACGTCAGTGGTCGCAAAGTGACACAAGTCTGCGGTCCCGGTCCCTACCTGCGGCGTAGTCGCCGGTCCAAAAACTATCTTGGAAGCCCGGCATATTGGTTGATGTGTGGGGAGCCTGTGACAGGCTCTCTGTTGTGGGACTTGCGGTTGATCAATAACTAAAGGCTCCGTCGATGCATCTATATCATGGCTCGCAGAGGTCTGGCAGTCTGATGTGGTATTTTCAGAGCCTGGCCGAGAGGAAGAAGTTGTTGGCTGGATGTGTCCAAGGGATCACAGAGGAAGGGACCACGGGGGACCACCGGTGAGGCTGAGCAGCTGCGAGTTGGGCAGGTTGTGGATGATGCGGCGCGGCAACTCGCTGGGTCGTGGGTCGTGGGTCTCGGGTCTCGTCTAGGCCACTCGTCGGTCCTGGGCGATGAAGAGGGCAGCGGCAAGAGGTGGTGATGGGCCGGGGCGGTGCGATGTGGCTCTCGTGGGGCAGTAGCAGGCCGGGTTGTGATTAGGGTGGAAGGAGCAACAGCAGATTCCAAGATAGGGGCAACGGCGTCGGCGAAGTTATTCTCCAACCTTGAAAGGGACGTGTCGCGATGGACTCTTTTAGTCTGCAAGGGAAATCTCACAGCGTGCGTCGCCTAGAACTTCTGATGGGCCCCGCTGCAGCTCATTGGCTCGCCAGCTGAAAGTCTAGTTTGTCGGGCCTGTCAGGGGCCCCTAGAGGCAGCCCGAGTCGTCTGCCAGCTACCCCTGACCGTTGATTCGTTGCGACCTGAGCTGGGACGACAGCAAGCTGAATCTGAATACGACCGCCAAATGAAACTTATGAAACTTGAAACGGGGCAGTCCATGTCCTACACCGTCCGACCTTCCAAGGTTGTCACCGCCTGTGACGTCGTCCCGTCCTGCTAACACCAGAGCATTACACAGTAATGGAAGGTTCAGAAGTCGCGGCCCAGCATCTTGCTTAACTCTTGGTCGCCAACTCAACTAGGCCAAGTCGGTAGTTGACTTCATTAGCCACACCGTTGGAGCTCAAGAACCGCAGCTACGCGCCTTCATGTCTTGGGAGTGGCCGAGACGACCGTTTTTTTCTTATTCGCACGGTCTGTTGCCCAACATCCCATGCACACGAACACAAAGCTGTGGGGCTGTGTCTGGCTTGTCGGTTAATCTCCTACCAGTCATTGTTTGCATCAAAAGCTTTTTCTTGTTCGGTTGGGTCGCACTGAAGTCCTTCTGGATCACTCTCTGTCAGCTTGCGCCCGGTTGACTTCGACCGAATGTGCAAGTGCATCTTCACCATCACCATCACCATCGCCAGGTACAGCCACCATAGACCGCGGAGCCATTACATTAGTGGGCGTGGGTAAATCCAGGAACCAGCTCCAGCTAGGGGTGGATAAAATGCATGGGTGTTACTCCCTAGAGTTGCATACGCGCCGACAAGCGCTCGCAGCCGAGCAGGCTGTTGTCTAAGGTTGCGGCAGCTTATTAATCAACTAACGATGTCGCGATCTTGGGCGGGCACCCACTCAGCTACGTAGTACATACAACCAGATCTCCAACTCTGAACCACCAGCTTTCCCTCAACCTTGGCTCTACACCGAGTACAAGCACATAAGTTCAAATACTGTGTCCATGGTAGACTGGATCTTTTGCCGGCCTTGCCCCCATTGACCTAATCTCAATTCAAGATCCGCATTCAACCAGAATAGAGTAGGCGTCCCTGTCCGGGGTTCCCTAGCCGCTCAACCCGCATTCCCGCCCGTCAATGCATCCCCACGAGAAGCACCAGCCCTATGAGCCTGCCCTGGATAAGCGAGATGATGCTCGACGATCTTCAAGCCGGCGCATGAGCCTTCTGTTTGGCTTCCTGGCCTTGGTCGGCCTTAGCACACTATTCCGACTGCCTCACCACTGCCACGATGCCGTCTCCAAAGCCCTTCTCCCTCAGAAGCCGCTCACAGTCGAGGACAGGGTCAAGAGCATACTCACCTCGACTCCCCTGATCGACGGCCACAATGACTTGCCCATCTTGCTTCGGGCCATCTATGGTAACCGTATCTACAATGAATCTTTCCGGGAGCCCTTTGAGAACGGCAAAAGCCCCGGTCACGTCGACCTGGTTCGGCTCCGAGAAGGCCTGAATGGCGGTGCCTTTTGGTCTGTTTACTGGCCCTGTCCTAATAGTATGCTTGATTTTAAAGTGAGTTGTTTTCTCAGTGACATTTGGAAAGCATCACGTCTGATACTACACCCGAGATATTTTGTGAGATAGTCTAAGACGCATACTAACTGGATGAATAGGATCAGGTCTACGATGGCATTGTAAAGGAGACTATCCAACAGATCGATCTTGTGACCAGGCTGCAAGAATTATATCCGGCCCAGTTCTCACCGAAGGTGAACAGTAGTACGGCCGAAGCGGCTTTCAAGAAGGGCCAGCTCATCTCTCCGCTCGGCGTCGAGGGCCTGCACCAGATTGGTAACTCGGCCGCAAACTTGCGTCGTTTCTATGACCTGGGTGTCCGCTATGCCACATTGACACACAACTGCCCCAACCGGTACGCAGACTCGGCACTATGGTCCAACCCTACACGATCAGCGCCCCCATACTGGGGAGGTGTGTCCGCAGATGGCAAGGCCCTGATCCACGAGATGAACCGCATCGGCATGATTGTGGACCTCAGCCATACCTCAGCTGATACTCAGCGGCACGTCCTCGGCGGGGGCAAGGACGGGTGGGAAGGAAGCCTTGCTCCTGTCATATACAGCCACTCCTCGGCATACAGCATCTGCCCTCATCCGCGCAACGTGCAAGACGACGTGCTCCAGCTGGTTCAGAAGCGCAACAGCATCGTCATGGTCAACTTCGCCCCGGACTTCGTCTCGTGCGTCGAAGCAGACAATGAGAACGGCCTGCCGGACTTTTACCCGCCCAACTCAACCTTGGCTCACGTTGCAAAACACGTCATCTATATTGGCAATCTGATCGGATACGACCACGTCGGCTTCGGAAGCGACTTCGACGGCATCCCCACCACGCCCGAGGGCTTGGATGACGTTTCCAAGTATCCAGACCTTGTCGCCGAGCTACTGAGGCAGGGCGTCAGCGACGAGGATGCTGCTAAGGTGGTCGGGGGAAATATCCTACGCGTCTGGAAAGCCATTGACGAAGTTGCTCTTGATTTACAGGCCAAAGGGACGCCGCCCCTGGAAGACGAGTTGCCGAGACTAATGTTCGAGTCCACCTCGGAATTCCAGGCAACTTTCTAGGCTTAGCTGAAGGCGCAGAGCTGCAGAGAAAACAGAGTGAAGGTACTTTGACGTTTATTTGCCCAGTGTAGGGCTGTAGAGAATGTACAGTTTGTTGCACATGGCTATCCTGTATAAAGCACGCCAGATCCCGTTCCAGTTTGACCGTGGTGTCGTAGGAACCGTATCAGCGCGACGTGACCTTTCCCGCCGTATCCTCCCATTGAGTGTTTGTTTCGAGTGCCATACTGGCCCATGTAGCCCGCTCAGCCCCTCCTCTCCAGCCTGTTGAGCTTCGCCGACGTCATGTTCTGGTTCCTTGCCCTCTGTCCACGCACCGGCAGACCCATCGCGTGTCTCCTTCCCCTGTACGCGCCCATGTCTTTTAACCGCCTGATGTTCTCCTGTACAATCTTCCTCGCGTCGTTCTCGATCGTCATCGTCGACAGCTCTGCTGTGAGCGCGAGCACGGTTTTCGACGATAGGGTCTCTAGCCTCGCCCGTGGGAAGATGGAGTATTTGGCCATGATCCGGTCTGCTGTCATCGGGCCCAGGGCATAGAAGGACTCCAGGGCTTTCTAGGTTTGGCGCGCGTTAGTTATGGCTGTTGCGACAGACGAGAGGTAGGTGTAGGCGGGCCCGACTACTAATCCAGCGATCACAGGCTTGGATATGGGAGAGCGGAGCTGGTATATGTACCTTGACGAGCTTTTTCTCGCCGAAGTTGACGCCGAGTATGGGAATCTGAGATAATCAGCATGTGCCCTGGCTTTTCCCGTTGTCTGAGACCCTTTTACATACCATCTTGACGAAGTGTGGCCTCGTTTTACCGGGGCAATAGAATCATTGAAAGATTTCGGGGCGGCGCGGATGGCATGTGGTTGACATGCGAATGCGCTTCTCAGTTGATCACTAACTTGCCGCACCTAACCCTGGTAACCTCATGCACCCACCCTCCCCCCATCCGCTCGACTCTGATATTAACCTTGCAGCCAACAGCTTACACTGCATTTTCAACTTACCCTCACACCACCAGGGTCCACTATCTGCAGGACAGTTTCGTGTCGGACAGACTCAGAAGACGAGGCAAGGACCAGTTGAATCATAATTTGCAGAGTATTACTGTTTTCCTTTTTCTTGCCAGGCATAAAAAGGACAGTAATAAGCATCACATCCGACGTCAGCTCTCGGTTACACGTCGTGCAACAATCAGCAATTGATCCGAGAGACAGCCATGTCTGAGGAGCTTGCTGACGAGATTGAGGCCATAAACTCGATCTATGGCGATGGCAGCCTTGTCCAGGCCGGAGAGGACTCGGAAATCTACATTCTGAGCCTCCCAGATGAAGCCGTCTCACTACGCCTGCAGTTCCCACCAGACTATCCCGCAGCGCCCTGCATCCCCCTCGGCACCAACAGCTCCGGGGGGAAGCGTGGTGTGGGAGCCCGTGACCTCGAGCTCTTCCGCAGCGCACTGGGGAACATCTTCCAGCCCGGCCAGGTCTGTCTCTTCGACGCCGTCGAGGAGCTGAAGAGACTGCAGGAGGAGGCCGGCGTGGACAACTACGCGCCGTCAGACCACGAGGAGCCAGACAGCGACGCGCACGCCGTCTTCACCTCCAAGGCGGTCGACGACCTGGGCCCGGAGCCGCCATGGGTCATATCCGAGCCCGTCGTGGAGCTCAAGTCCGTCTTCGTGGCGCGCTGCGCCGCGGTCAGCTCCCCCGACCAGGCGGCCAAGTTCGTCGAGCACCTCCTGGCAAGCGACAAGCGGGTGCGGACCGCGACTCACAACATCACGGCCTGGCGGATCCGCGGGCCGAACGGGACCTCGTTCCAGGACTGCGACGACGACGGCGAGACGGCAGCGGGCGGGCGGCTGTTACATCTCATGCAGCTCATGGACCTGTGGGACCACATGGTCGTGGTGACTCGCTGGTACGGCGGCCAGAAGCTCGGGCCTAGGAGGTTTGCGCTCATCAACGCTGCTGCCAGGGACGCCTTCGTCAGGGCCGGCATCGTCAACGAGCCGTCGACTGCTAAGAAGAAGGGGCACGGCAAATGAGTCCTTGGATTCACATTATCGTCACAAGACGAGTCAAAAACGCAATTCTCGGTCAAGCGCTACTCTATCTCACCCATTTTTCGGCAGCACATGCACGTGCCAGCCTTTTGCAACGCCCTCAGCCGGTATCTAGCTGAATCTTGCGGCGAGACATGCACGGAGTCCCTCCAAAAACATCCCTTATCATACAAAAACGCCGCTGCATGCGATCCAGCCGGATGAGGAAATGGATATCCACCAGAAATTTTCCTTCAACTGTCTCCCGAGGCTGAGATATCGGAGCTTTGGAAAATCCCCATTACTTTCTGCGAGCCCCAATAGTTCGCCCTTCTAAGCCTCCTTTGGCAGCAAGGGACTTAGGATCTCCAAAGCACGGTCTGCATACTCACTGGAGAGCATAACAGCGCCGGTTTTAGCTGTGGAGAGATACGAAAGCTCGGCACTTTCCATGCGCATGCCTTCGACAAGTTTACCTGCTACGCCGGCGACGATTCCGGTCGCCTCGAAGGGCAGGTCGACCAGGTCAAGCAGAATCGGCGTCAGATCCGCATCGGTCGGTCCTATCAGTGAATCCCCAAAGGTGTCCAACAAGCACCGGTCGATAAGGAGCGACGGCTCGTCTTCCTCGGCGAGAGTCACAGACAAAAATCGAGGCTGGCTCACCAAGGCCGCGACCAGGCTCGTATAGAACTTTGTATCGACCTTGTCCACCCATGAGCTCTTGCGGTGGTTTCCATTTCCCGCGTACGACCTCGATGGCCTGGAATAAGTGTCAAGCTGGGAGACATCCTTTCCGGAGCAGTGGATCAGACGTAGGTCAGGCTCTGTGTGCGCAACAACATTGTGCTTCTTCAGCAGCTTGAAAGTCCGCATCTGCAGCTCCGCAGCATTGGATGGTGGAGGCGTGGAGGGCGGGTCATCACTGTCCTGGCTCAGGCCCCGAGTATGTGACGACGCGGCAGGTGACACGAAAGACGAGCTGCTGTCTTCTGAGCACTCGAAACCCTGCTCGAACAAAGCCTGCACAACATTCTGGCGAGACCGGGTGGGGACTATCAAGAAGTCCGAGTAGTAGGTTGTGATGAAGAAAATGGATATGCCGGCAAGCGCAAGGGGAGAAGTCAAATCGACGACTCGACTGCCGGCGTCCGCCCCCGGAGAGGACACTCGGAACACGCAGTAAGACTCGGCAGATATCGATACGGTCTTGGCCGAGGTTTTGGGCAGTTGCTTGATTATGGGCTCGAAAACCTTCCTGGACCAGGTCTCGTTACAGACTATCGAACACTCGATGGGCGTTACGCTGATATTAAGGAAGCCATGCTCCTGCGCCAGGGTCAGGTCCCCAAACTCATCTTCGAGCTTGGCGCAGGGCGAGGGCAGAAGTAGGCGGAGGATGGGCTGGAGGAATTGTGAATAGAGGCCCAGGGGTATGTGGATGAGGCTGAGCGTTTGGTCCTGTACATGCCCGGTCAGTCAGTATCTGATCTCTCATTATCTGATCCACTCGAGAATCCAACACGGGCCCAGGGGACCAATTGCGAGCTCGGGCCCGCCCGATGGACGGCCCCGCAATCGGCCGGGATCATTTCGGCGTCGCGTCCGGAGCAGATCACTCAGAAGTGACTCACTACGGTGGTAACTCGGAGCCTGCAACAAAAAAGAGAAAGGGCAAAATGGAATTGGTGGTTTCCAGAAGGGCTGCGACTCACGAGAAGTTTTATTTCAGCGTTCATGATGGGCGACGAGCAAGTTCTGCGCGAGAGTCGCTGCCGGTCATTCTTCGCGGAAGCACTCAAGGCCCCTGTCTGGACCCCCACTGATAGCAGAGGACCCTGGCCGCGCAGGACCCAGCACAGAGTTGCAGAGTGTGCGGGATCGACAGTGAAGAACGCAATTTCTCGAATTTTTCTGTGATGTTGCAGGACGGCGGCTGATGTCGTGGGTATTTCGAAGATGCTCGCAAAGGCAATCGCTGGGTATTCGACGAAGAATGCTGACTTTGGCTGATTATCAGAAGACTTGGACTGTTCAATACCGGGGCTGATCGGAGGAAGCACGGAGAAAAAGTTGAGGGCGCGCAGGAGAGCAGAGCCGAGCCAAGTCGGTCGAGTCACGCACACGGCGACAAGGATGGCGAGTGACGAGTGACTGATAGCTGATAGCTGATACTCGGCGAAACTCGTTTGAACCGTGGAATAGAAGCAACCGAGGTATGACTTGGACGGGTATGGCACAACAAAGGGGAAAAGGAGGGGATCAAGATGGCAGAAGCCGAAGCAAGAGCTGGAGCTGGAGGCAAAGGTCGAGAGAGAGAGAGAGAAAGAAAAGACCGTCAGTCCAGTCAGTCATTGGTATTATCAGTGGCAGCCGGGCGGCTCGCTTGGCGGGGCTTTGTCGTTGACACAGACTAAGAGCTAAGGGCCGACCACTAGCCTGCGACCCGGTTGCGCATGGAGGGCTGCTGCTGCTGCTGTACTGTACTGTAACTCGGCCCTCCCTCTCTGCTCTGCTCTGCTCCCGCGTGGGAGCGACATGTGCAATCTATTTGGAGCTTTGCGAGTGGTGCCAGCTCCGTGACGCTGGGCGCCTCCGGTGGCCCCCTCGATGGGTTAAGGAGTGTTCCCGCATGGTGCAGGTGCGCAGACGAGACAAGGCAAGCCTAGGCGGGTGCAGCAGGCTAGAGACTTTTCAGGTCCGTCTTGCATGAGGAGCATGCAGGATGCAGGTAGATTGACGGGCGTGGGGGCATAGTTTAACGCCCCGTACGTGTGTCTCTACATGCGAGTATGCAATTGCACCTCACGATAATCAGATTCCCCCAATTGACTTCCCATTACGCCCGTCACCTGGGCACCCTATCTCTTGCACCCACGCGAAACCCTAATAAGCTCAATGCAAGTTGAACTCAATTCGTGGGGTTCGCAACGGTGTCGTCGGCTGCAGTGCTACTCATATAGTTAACTTAGACGCATACATCTACGGTAAACAGGCCACTGAAATTCCCACCCAGTTCAACGTGCCCAATATTGTCCGATGTTGGCTATCCATGTTTGCAGGGCACCATGCAGGCACAGGAGAATTGTTCCGCAAAGCAATAGACTGCGAACTCTGCGTGCCTTAGTGTTACCCAACGTGCTTCCTTCGGACAAGTTCCTCTTTTTTTTTTTTTTTTTTTGGTTTCCCTTCCACTCCTTTCCCATCAGGGTGACAAGCATCAAGCCAGAGACGCACCCCGCAATTTGGGCTGTGAGACTACGACAATCCAGCGTGGCTCTCCTGCCCCATGCCCTGTACGTCTGTCTGTGCAACCCCACGCGCGCACGCCATGCGTTCTGGGCGTTGCGTTCTGCAGCAACCACACCAGACGTCTCACTCACATCCTATCCACACGACGACACCCTTACCTTGAAGCCATGAGGCGCGAAGGAAGCAGATGCCTGGTCCGACACCTAGCATACCAACACCACCATCCAGCGAGACCCGGGCCCGTCACCCTCCACCCCCTCCCCTACCTCACACACCCTCATAGCTCCACAGGGCTGGCTGAACTCCTCCTCCTCCTCCGTGGCTGTCGAGGTAAACTGCCAAATCAGGGCAGAGAAGCATCATGAGCTCGGGAAACCCTGGGCCTCCGCGAGCCGCCTCTCCACAGCTCCTAGCAACTTGAGACCAGCCATCCAGGCTGGAGGGCATGCTGCTGCATAGTCTCTTAGCCAGCCAGCCACCTCATGCTGTGCGACGGATGATCCGAGACTATCCAACGTCGTCTTACTTACCGCGGTGCGCGCCTAGCCATAAAATACTCACGCACACAAAAACTAGGTAGACTTGACTTGACCTACGCAACTGCCCTCCGCTCTCCCTTCCTATCGGGGCAACCGAGCGGTCCCATATTCGCGATTGCGGATGGCCTCGGCGGGATTGTGGGGTGTTGGGGGTCAACTTACTTTGCTGACCGTGGCACGCACGCCGCGGCTGGCGGTGGGTCATATATCTCAGCCTCTCTGTGAGGTGGCTTTCACACTTGGAATGGGTTGTGAGCCATCCCCATTGTTCCACGTCACAAGGCTTGATTTCACATTTCACCCCACGGCCGGATTCGGAAACATGACTTGTATGTAGCTGGGTTGGGAATCTACGTAGCAGTGTAGCTGAGTGTTCTGTGTCACAAGGCTCGATCCTGTCCAGCTCATCACCGCCAGAGCCGCAACCCTCGCCACCGCATCACTTTCCATCGGGTTGCTGATGTGATTGATGTACGTGTGACCAAGTTCCACCGCTCTAGGGCTGATTGTTTCCCACTCTGCAAAGGCCCGTTGTGACGTGCGGTCAAGTAAGGTAGGCCTGCAACCTCGCAGCGATCATTCTTCTCGAGCACATAATGATATCAAGGCCTCTTCTTCCAAGTTTCTTCAGCTCAAGCCGCATGGGGTCGTTTGTAGGGCGGCACACCGTACCAAAGAAGACACTCGCAGGACCCCTGGATTGACGTCCTCCTCCCACCCATTCCTGCAATGCATGACATCAAGGGGCGCATTGCACACCTCTGAGCCTCTCACCTGCAGATTTGTGATATCCTATAGGGCGTGTCCTCTCTCCTGCTGCCCCCGCCTCTGTCTGCCAACAGCGCGGCATGCCGAGGGAACCCACTCCCACCAACCCCCCTGCGCCTGGGAAGACGAAAGAGGCATACCGGGCCGGGCGTCTGAGCCTGGGGAGTAATCCAGCCCCGATTGGCCGTTGTTCGACAGCCGCCCTTGCCTGCCTACCTGACTGCCTCAAAAGCTGACGGTGAGGATCCACGATCGTCCGTCCGCCTCAGCACTCGGTACGAACAGGGTGAGGGCATCACGATCGACCGTCCGTAGCCGCCTCATTCCTCTTGATCCCAACCACCACCAGGTTTCTCGGGCTCTCCTTGTAGTCAAACACCGACTCGACCCAGCAGTCCTGCACAACATCGTCGTGCTCCCGCAGGAACAGCCAGCGGTCCGTGACGATGAGCGACTCGACCACGCCCGCGCTGAAGGCCATCAGCGTCCACATCGAACTCAGCTCCCTCTTCCGCGGCGCGTACGCCCTCGCGTACGCCTCGATCTCCTCGTCCGTCATGTCGCCCATCTTCTCGTCGATCACGGAGCTGTACTTGTCCGAGTCCTGGTCCGAGGCGAGCTTCCTGATCGCGCCGCGCACGTACGCGTGGAACGACTTGAAGCAGCTCTTGCCTAGGCTCCCGATTGTGACTGGGTTCGTGCTCATGTTGAAGGGGCTCTCCTTTCCGTCGCCTGTGGGCGCCGCCGGACCATCACCTCCATCGGTTTTATCGTGGTATACCTTGGTGATGACGCCCTTGTCTAGGAATATCTTTTGTAGTACTGCGCGGTAGAAGTGCCTGGTGAAGAAGGAGTCGGACTCCACTTCTGTCCAGTTATATGGGGCTTGACATGCTACACAGTATGATATGTTAACAAGATCCAGTGAAAATGGTATCTTTTGGTTTTGTGCGCGGGAATGGGTCTGTGGTGTCCACGAGGGCCCTCAGTATGAGGCGACCACCCTTTGTTAAGAGTGACTGAAGTGAATTTCCTGGGGGCGGGGGGATGGAGAAGACCGTACCCATCATGCGAGCTGTGATGTTAAGACGAATCCCGCGGTTATCATAGTTCGACACCCGGTCGCTCATAGGAAAGCCCTGAGGGTCATACTTCTGCGACTCCCGCACTACCCGTCCATTTACAGCTTGCAGGCTAGGCCGCATATAAGGCAGCTTATACGTCGGAGGGCCCAACTTCTCAGTAAGCAAGTTGTAGCAGCATCCCACGATAGCGACTGCCTTGATGCTCGGGTTCAGGATCATGGAGCGGATGCCAAAGTGCGAGAGGTTCCCACACGAGTGGATCGAGATGGCCATGAGCGAGAGCTCCCTGCGCTTCTCCTCCGGCACGTCGGCGTCGTGGATCTTGGCGAGCACTTCGGACAGGTCCCCGGTCTCGAGCCGCCCCGTGACGTACTTGATCAGGCCCCTCCCCTCCTCGGGGCGGTAGATGGCCTCGAGCTCCCTCCGCGGCCTGAGCTCGGCCGCCGCGATCTGCTCGGCCGTGAGTTTTTGTTGCTCCGCCTTGCGCCTCAGGGCCTTCTCATCCAGGTCGCTGGCGTCCTTCTTGCTGTACAGCAGGCTCTGCCAGATCTTCTTGTTCCGCATCACCCTCTCCGTCTCCGCGATGCCCGCGAGCACGTCCAGCTCCCTGGCGCCGGCCTGGTTGTGCTCGTGCCTCTCGACGGCGACAATGTCCTTGCTGTACGGTGCAGAGGCCAGCGTCCGCCCGAGGTAGTTCTGCCCGCTGCCAAAGTCGATGAAGTGCGTCATCTCGGTCCCCGTCAGCCGGGCAATGTCCGTCGCCAGGCGGTCCACATAATCCGCAAAGTTGACGACCTCGTGCTTCTTCTTCACGGTCATGCCCACGGCCACCTGCCGCGGTATGACGGGCAACCTGGGCTTCACCGGCGCGAACGAGCGCCTGAGTGAGAGCCGCCGAATGTCCTTGACGTACTGGCACAGGGACGCCGGGGCGTCGGGCCATGCGCGTTCTGTCGCCGAGGCGTCTGGATCGTCTCTCAGGAGAAAGTCCAACAGGTCCATGGGGTCGCATTGCATTAGAAACTCCTGCCACTCGGGTTCGAGGACCCATTCGAACAGACCCGGCTCATTTGTGAAGAAGTCGACTGGTACATGTTAGTTACCTGCCGCGAAGCACAGACTGATGTGTTCTGAAAATAGAGAGGTCGGGACTTGTAAATGTAGAGAAAAAGGGGTAGAACGACACCGGTACTTACGAATGTGAACGCCTCCGCAGAGAATTTGGAAAAGGTCGTTTGTGGAGGCAAAGTCCAGCAGAGAGCTCACATATTGCTCTGCAGAGCTGAACTCGTCAGATATAGGTAGGGGCTTGCTTGGTGGCATAATGACGGTGAGATGTCCCCAAAACAATGATTTCGCAAGTATCGGACTTGCTCCGTGTAAGTGGTCTTGAGGTTTGGACGAGCCTTGTACCCCGAAAAATTAAGCTGTTTTGTTAGTGCCACGGAAAAGGCTGGACCCCTGTGATGATATGGCGCTAGTCCTAAAGTGGTGATCTCCATGCATGGCAATGGACCAGACAATGCAACGAGACACAGGCAAACAGGATTTATCGCACTTCATATAATTCCAAGTATATCTTATACAATAGGGGCATGAATCACTGCTTGTGAAAATAAGACCATTTGGCCGAAAGACCAGAACTTAATTCCAAGCAGTTTATAAGCACCTAGGGCACCGCGCCGACACACATAGCATATGCATTCAGTAGATGGCAAGGTGTGTTCTCATGCAGTACTTTGTCGACAGCGACTCTTGGAGACTGCAGTCACCATATCAGAAGAAGTCGTCACAGTTGATATCTTTTCAGAGATTCACAAGGACAGCAATCAATGAAAGAGTGCCAACTCATCCCATTCATAGACTGCTTGTCACAGACTCCAGCAAAAGGACGTTATTATCAGTACGAATTAGCAATATTAAATACTACTGAGTTTAGTGCTCCGAACCACCCTCTTAACGGCCAGGCCTCTCCTACCGCTCATAGCCATCGGTAACATTGGTCCCCTGCGCCAGGCCTAAGCACTCAGCCATGTTGTAGAAGATATCAATCGCGCTGTATACACCGCCAAACAGTTCCTGACACGGCCCCATGGCAAAGACAGCCACGTCAGTAAGCGAGTGCACGCCCTGGTTCTCGTTAGTGGGGAGCGTGCCGTTGACGATGTACCCCCCGACGTTGTCAGATGGGTTGACAAAGTAGTCGTCGCTGTCGAAGCCGGAGATGTTGGTCGCGGGGGTCCTGGGCTTGGTCATGTTGACGCGGTACGTCTCCCTGCGGTCGGGGCTCGCGCCGGCGCCCGAGGCGATCACGTAGCGCGGGTCCCAGTTGACGGGGAAGTGCGGCCCCGTGTTGTAGCCAACGCCCTCGACCTCGACGGTGTACTGCGACAGCCCCGAGTTCTGGTACACGCCGACGGCGTTGCGCTTCTCGCGGTCCGTGTCCTTGGACGCCATGTACTTGGTGTCCGCGCTGCCGAAGACGTCGAAGCCGTGGCCGTGATCCGACGACACTACTATGAGTGTGTCCTCGAAGATGCCCAGCTCCTTGAGGTGCTCCACCGTCGCCCGGACCGTGTCGTCGAGCTCGAGGAGGTCGCCCAGGGCGCGGTCGTAGTCGAGGGAGTGCATCTGCTTGTCGATGGATGCCGCCTCGGACATCAGGAAGAAGCCGTTGTCGCCGCCGCGCTCGTTCAGGATGTCAACGGCCTTGAGGGTCATCTCCTTGAGGCCTGGGAGGTCGAGAGCAGGGGTCCTGCTGCCGGAGGGGTCGTTGGTGAACGTCTCCAGGACATCTGTGAAGACGTTGCGGTCGAGCCACACGGGGAAGTTGGAGCGGCAGAAGACGCCCAGGGCCCTGGAGCTGTTCGATAGCTCAAGCAGGGAGGTCTTGTTGAGAGCAATACCGTAGTCCTGCGCGGCAAACTCGGCGTAGTAATCCTTTCCTTGGTAAGAGCCAGACCCGGGCAAGAACTGCTCGGCACCACCGCCGAAGTAAACATCAGGAGGGCCAGCGGACGGCCAGGAGAAGTTGGTCACCCCGTTCAAAGCCTGGTCCACCAGCGGGCCGTACAGGCCTCGCAATCGGGTGTGTGCCGTCAGTGCGGTGGGCGTGGCATCCGACAAGGTCGCGGTGGTCACGGCACCCCAGGCCGAGCCGTGGATGCGGCGCAAGAGCTCCACGATAGTTTCAACCTTGGGGTCGTCGAACGCGTCGGGCGAGGAGTCAGCGTAGACACCCATGGCGTTCACGGTGCTCTTGTGACCGGAATACAGAGCCGAGGCGGAGTTGGCGGAGTCCGTGATGTCTTTCTTCGTGTTAGCTTCTTCCCACAGGTCATAGGGTATCCGCCTGATAGGGGATAAGGCTCAGGCTGGTTTGAGCATGATGGAGAAATATGTACGTACAGCTGTCAATGGAGTGCGTCATCTGGTGTCCCAGCACAGGGAACTTGTCCAGCTGTAGGGTGGTCTGGTACCTGCCGTTGATGGACTTGTGGCCCAGCAGACGAGCGGCAGTGATCATGTTGGTGGTCATGCCATCACCTTCAAGCATGTTAGCAGCTGACAGACTTATAGGTCATATAGGAGGCACTCACCAATGAAGAAGATGACATTCTTCGCCCGCCTCTCCTCGGCCAGTGGCCTCACGAGCCATTTTGCCTCGGTCGTCTCACCATCGTAGTAGTTCAACGTCACAGTGTACTCCCCGGGTTCGTAGAGTGCTATCCGGCGGTACACCTTTGAAGCGACATTCACAACCGACTTGGTCCCGGCGTCTTGGGCGAAGAGATCCTCGTACCACGAGAAAGTCCAAGTCTCAACTGTTTACACGGTTAGCTAAACTTCTAAGTCTCCAATGGACTGGTTGAAATATCATGATGCACAGTCGAGCCCGCTATCGGTGCCCATTTATATCCAGTGTTTAAACGTGAAGGCCCGTGATATTGAAGAAGCTTGTTGTACGTGCAAAGAGGGTCACAAGTTGACTCAGATTATGTCTGAGACACTCTGAGACACCCTGGCGGAAAATGAACAGCGGAATTACTAACCCCCTGGTTCCTCAAGATCAAAGAACTCGGCAATGCTCGTGGCGGTGCCGTTGGAACCCTTGGCTATAGACACGGTGAAATCCTTATCCGGCTCGCCCCCGTTGGCCTCGGAGCCGTTGACCGGGGCGTGGACCTCAAAGCGGATGTCGAACTCCTGGCCCGGGAGGAAATCCTGCTGGTCCGGGGGCAAGATGCAGCCGAGGGTCGGGCACGTGCCCAAGCGCTGGAAGTACTGCGCGTAGACGGCCGGGAGCGCAGCCGCCGCGATGGCGAGTGCCTTGAGGTTCGCTCTCATCCTGAGATAGGTTGCGCTGGATGGGGAGGGGACGCTGCGTCTGGTGACGACGTCTTGCGGCGGTCAGGGCGGGAGAACGTTATGTACCTAGACACACCGAGGCGCACTTCTCATCCCATGAGGAAAGAACTACATACGAAGGTAGCTAAGCCAGGCCGGCGGTCCCTCCTTCTTTATACGCGGCCGATGAAGAACACCCACCCCAGGCCGGCGACCCGAGTCCACGGCTGCTGCATCTGCATATGCACCTCTCGTCCCATTCTCCATCCCCATCCCATGTCGTGGCGCAAGAGGCCGGGATCAGGGCACATCCCCTCTTGCCAGGCGAATAAGCTCGCTGATACCGGTGATTGAACGTGGGCAGCCCATGCCGTCATTGGGTGAGGGCTGGATGGTTTGGATGGGGTCAATCTGGGAACGCCCCGTAGGCGCATACCCGGAGGCATGGGAGCCCTACGCGGGGACAAAAATGCAACCTCAGGAATCATCGACGTCCCTCGGGGCACGTGTGCCACCCTTGCGGGAAGAGTTCGACGACATCGATGATTACTAGCGCGTGGAGCACTCAGATATGACCTCGACGACCTCAGGGATTCACAAGACCCGACTGATCCTCCTGCCAAAACACCATTCAAGCCATTGAACCGGCTCTGTTGGTGCTTGCTAACCCTTGCTCGAGGCCAGGGGAAGCTTCCTGCGCGGCGTTTCTTTTGCTTCTTTTTCCAAGGTTGTATGCAAACCTCCTCTGAAGCCGGCGGGCCGCGGTGCAAGGCACGGGGGCGGTGGGCTGTCGTTAACACGCCGCAACAGGAAGGAAGAATTGTCGATGGTATCCTGCGTGCGCAACGTGATGTAAGAGCGACACATGATTGGCTTCGATAAAAACTCTTGTGCCAGAACCATCAGGAAAATGTCTTGGACGCCGCTCGCTGCCAAGCGACGCTTGAGTTATCGGTGGGAGGGGGCCACCGAAATTGAGCCTTGGCGGCGTTGTCCTTCAGCTCCGCACACCGGGCTGTCCTTGGCAACAACAGCCAGCGGGCCTGATTATATAAGAAGGTTGAGCCATTTATATACTTCGCGCCCGAGAACACTTCGCATCTGCCTGTCAATGGTTAACTTACAGGCCCACCGGTCAGAGTGGGTGAGCGGTCAGAGAGAATGAGGCACCCGGGCGACAATCTCACGGTAAGGAACGATGAGCGATTGTGTGGTGCGTCTTCACCTTGGTGCGCAGGCAGACTGGATGTCGATACAATTTGTTGAGGGAAGTTGTTGATACAGAAGGAATACCGTACGACAAATGGCGACGGCATCAGGCGAGGATCACGAGAATAGACCCACGCCAGGTCATACCCACTGCTCAACCAAATTGACCTGCAAAGTGAGTCGAAGCCACCGCAAGGTCAGCTTTGGCATGTTAGCAGCCACGTTGGAAGCGATCGAGTCAAGATTGAGCCCGGAGGCTGAGAAGTTGTGTCCAAGTATTTGATTCATGCCCTGAAAATGACACGCTCCGCCGCCGTAACTCATAAGTCATGGTCTCTGACATAAACCTCCATCTGATATACATTAATAGGTCGAAGCATACATTAAAGTTGCCCCGTCGCTTCGGAAATATATACTTCTTGCGAAGATTAAACCACCTCGCCGTTGGCGGCCAGCTGTTTGCTGTATGCAATGTCTTGTGTCGTGTAGTTGTTGAGTCTCTGCTCCAGCTCCTCGTCGGACACCTCGTCACGTGTCCACAATGGGCTTATGGCGATATCGTCTCTCGTCGTGAGTGACACGCTTGCGGTGTTGGAATCGGAGTCGCAACCCATGTACTGGAAGTAGTCTTTTCGGTTTTGACAGTTAGCGAGTGCCATATCAATGTATTTTGGCAGAACAGAGAGCCATATGTCCCCGTCTCAGGGCATGTCTGGACGACTCGAGACAGTCATGCTAGGACAATGTGTACTTACGGAGATGAGCATCGCCGTCTAAGCCAAAGGTCCCCGCGTTGCAGCCGATGTTGGCATAGCCCGTGCAGGTTTTAATTCCATCAATGGTGTAATTGGTGTTAGTTGCTGGCCCAGCGGCGAGCCAATACTCGGGACTGGTGTGGAAGTAACCGAACAGGATTGGCGGCAGACGAGGGACGGGGTCGTCGAAATGCGTCGCCCGGTACTCAGCGCCAACCTGGTTTGTAACATATTTGACAAACGCGAGGTTGCCGACCCGGGGCGAGCCATAACTGTACAGGTCGCAAGCGAAGCTATGTAACATCTGTTAGAAGACAGTCAGTCCCGGGCTTGGGGCCTTCACTCACCCAGCGTTCCGGAACTCGATGGCTGCCAGTGTGCCTACCGCACCGCCAAGGGAGTGACCCGTGACGACAAGCGTATAGTCTGGGTACTCAGTGAGAGCGGCTTTGACGAAGCCCATGGTGTAATCCCTGATGGACTCCCAGGCAATTTTGAAGCCACTGTGAACCGCACAGCCAGTTGTGTAGTCGCATGGGACCTGGAGGAAGGTGAGGTCTGCAATCCAATTCCGTATTCCAGAGGAGCCGCGGAAAGCAACAACGACCTCTTTCCTGACACTGTCGAGTGCAACGTAGCCCTCCATCTCAAAGATAGTGGTGTTGGGCAGGGAGCCGACAACTGTGACTCCATTCGCCATTACTTGGGGGCAACCATCCTCGCAGACAACCAGGGAGCCGGCAGCGTTGTCGCTATTGCAGTATGTGGACGCAGAGTACTCGTTGTAATATTTCATGTTCTCGTAGATTTCTGTCGTTAAAGTCGAGGCATCTACATGACCACTTAGCTCGGCGGGACACTGGATGGAAGTGTTTCCAGACGACGCCGACTTACCTTGACGAGTCACGAGGCTCTGAGGAGCAAGAGGGGATGCCGCTACCAAGGCGGTAGCCCAAGAGAGAGAGGACGCTACGGAGAGCCTCATCTTGCCTTGCAAGCTTGCACAATACTGGAGGGTGGGTGGATATCCGGAGGGGGGTGAGTCCAAGGAGCCGGGACTTGTACTCTCAAGACAGCATCACACCGAAGAGACCTCCAGGACCCGAGGGACAGGAACGAGGTCAGGGCCCCATCTTATGTAGGCGCTCACACCGTCGTGGGATCTAGTGGGTATGGGCCAGAGATGATCCTGTTGGGGGCGCGCGGAACAAGATGCGGTGCCTGGCGATCCGACCCCGGCACAAATGTGGCGCCGTGGGTGTCCCACATTCGGTCCTCAACATGCCAAACAAAGTCTTGACTGGAAGAACACACAGTACCTGGCAGAGGAGGTGCGGAAAGGGCGGAGGGGGCAGGGGTGGGCACGAGGGATGGGTAGCACCGCTGATGGACATGACGATGTATATACCACATTATTAGTGTACAGGCGGTTCGAGCTGCGATCTGGTTTCCCCAGAATTCGGACCCAACCGCGGACAGGGCCATCTATTGGGCTACCGACGGTCGCGTGACGGACAAAGCTGCAAGTGACGGATCCAAGGCGGCGCCGAGGACTGGCCGATCTGTGGACAGCAGTGCGGCATCTACCATCCAGCAGAGAGCAATGACTCCACGCTGGCATCCACAACCACAACCACGACCCCAACCAGCCAGCCACCTCCTGCGCCGGTGTCAGCACCGGCAGGCATAGACAGTCAGCGGCTGCCAAGTTGGCGAGCTGAACGGGCTGTTCCTGAGAAGCTGACAGGATTGCATTGGCAGTGGCGGGCAATTACGTGAACATGGGCGATTTACACATCGACAAGGAGACACGCGTTGTGGTTGCGTGCCCTCGTGATCCCGACAGCAATAAGAGCAATAGGATATTGCTGTTGGTGCACGGCTGCCGTGCTGTCGGTTCGTCTGTCGGTTCGTCTGAAGGAAGAAGTTTTGCGGCCCGGAACCCTGTTGACCATGTGCCAATGTAATGGCGCAAGCGCGGCCAACAGGTCCAACACCATGGTGCTTTGTGGGGGCGGTTAGTAGGCACTCCATGGTACAAGGTTCAAGGGTGGTGGAGCTGTGCCTATTGGCCCACCGGCAGTTGACCCCACAAGTACGGGGGATGCATGCTTGAATGTGCTCTGTCGCCGAGCAGACCGGTGCGGTCCTGCCTGGCCAGGCCTGACCTGGCCCGTTCAGATTACTCCGTACTGTGTACAATTCTGCCCCGTTGGAGTTTGTCCGCGGTCTTCTCAACAATTTCCATCGGGCCTCTTTTTTTCAAGGCGGGGCCGGGAAAGAAGAAGATCACCCAAGCTTTTTCACCCAAGCTTTTTCACCCGAGCGCTACATCCACAGCTTAATAGCAGGGTGCCTGCAACATACCTGTCAAAGCCCACCGCAACGAACCTACACCTGTCTGTCGTGACCCAAGCTTCTGTGTCGCTCGCTCTTCGCAGCAGTCACAACTGATGGATCTCGTTGCGGGACGAGGCGGATCGACGTCGCACCTGCATCCCA